>WBMZ01010499.1:0-351303 GCA_013400975.1 Atrichornis clamosus | reverse complement strand
CCCTTCCCTTCCCTCCTTCCTTCGTTCCTCTCCCTCCGTCCCTTCCCTCCCTCCTCTCTCTTTAGTCCCTCCCTCCCCCTCTTTAGTCCTTTAGTCCCTCTCTCTCTCCTCCTCCTCCCTCTCACCATAGCCCTTACGCAATTCCCACTTCCAATTTCCATGCCAAGTGTGTAATTTACTAATTGCACGGTGTGGTGAGAGAGCAGCAGTATAAAATTAAATATCTTGTCGTGGATCACTAACTGATAAATATACAGGTAATAAGAAGGTAGAAATAAATGGTTAATTTTTGAGTTCAAAATTATTTATGGTATCGATAACGTACTGCAGAAGGTGAAGGGCTGCGAGTCGGGCAATGCCCTTCGGGAAGCATCTTGTGCCCATTAGGTCCAGAGGGCACCAAGTGGCAAAGTTCTCCCACGGATGGAGATGGAAAACACAGATCTCCACTGGCACCTGGGTCAGGGGCTGCAGCATGAGGGGGTCAGCACCCGACATTCCCCTCCCCAGACGCCCGCAGGTTCCCGACGCGGGACCGCGTCTCCCCTGTGCCCTTCGAGGTAACAAGGCCAGGGACTCCTTTGTGACTCCCACCAACACCCCCACATGTCCCCTGTGCCCCTCCGGGTATCAGCGCTGGGGACCCCCCGTGACCCCCCCAAGCTCCCGGGGCCGCGTGTCCCCTGTGTCCCTCCGGGTGTCAGCGCTGGGGACCCCCCGTGACCCCCCCAAGCTCCCGGGGCCGCGTGTCCCCTGTGTCCCTCCGGGTGTCAGCGCTGGGGACCCCCCGTGACCCCCCCAAGCTCCCGGGGCCGCGTGTCCCCTGTGTCCCTCCGGGTGTCAGCGCTGGGGACCCCCCGTGACCCCCCCAAGCCCCCGCGGGTTCCCCACGCGGGGCGTGGCCTTCCATTCATGCTCTTGGGGACGTCACGGAAGGCGTGACCAATGGGAGCGGCACTGCGGGCTGGCCCCGCCCCATCGTGCCACGAGCACCGCCCCGCGTGGACACTTAAAGCGGTGCTGCCGCGGCCGCTGCGCGTCCGTCCGTGCGCGTATCCATCCATCCCTCCATCCATCCATTCATCCATCCATCCCTTTCCTCCTGCACCCCTTCGTCCGTCCGTCCTCCCGAGCCATGAGGAGGCTCGTCCTCCTTCTCTGCAGCGCCGTGTCCTGTTGCATCGCGGCGCGGGGCGCGGAGACGGCGCTGCCGGCGGCAGGAGGTGGGTGAGCGCGGTCCCACGCGGGACCGGGGGAGCCGCGGAGCGCGTTCGTCCCGTCTCGGGGCAGGCGGGTTCGGAGGAGCTTTGCTGACCTTTCTCTGCCGCTGGCTCGCAGATGGCAGCGCGGAGCCTGTGCAGGAACAGAAGCCGCGGGTGAAGTTCGGTCTCCGCTCCTCGCCGGACGCCGGTGAGGATGGTTGCGCGCTCGCCATCGGCCAGCACCAGTGGCTGGAGGACTGCAAGTTCAACGTGACAGCTAAAACCTTCTTCATCATTCACGGCTGGACGGTAAGTATGGAAGACCCTCGGCGATGTTTAAACTGCCCACTTGGAGGGAGCAAACTGCCCTGAAAATGGGCTATGCCTCCAGAACACTTATTTTCAGGAATTTCTGTGGCTGCCCCATCCCTGAAGGTGTTCAAGGGCAGGTTGGATGGCACTTTGAACAACCTGGTCTAGGGGAAGGTGTCTCTGTCCATGGCAGGGGAGTCGGAACTAGATGATCTTTGAAGTCCCTTCCAACCCAAACCGCGCTAGAATTCTACAAATATAGGAATCTGGGAAAACTTTTCATGTTTAGAGCACAATGGTCTCTTAATAGCTGCACGTGAGGTGTCTGGAGCAAAGCATTCTGGGTCAGGCTTAAGAATTCTGAAATCACCCAGCTCATTCATAACTGCTCGAGATCACTCCATAGCTGTATAATGTGAGTGTCGTAAAGGGAGCTTGTTCTTTTTCCCTAAAATCCAGCTAACTGCTCACCATGAACGTGACACTTGGCTTGACAGGCATGTGTATAGACTTCCTGTAATCATAGCTGAGTGCCCAGCCGACGTCTGCTAGGTGGTCTCCTTGATAAAGAAACAAGAGGGCACACAGACTTTATCAAGCTTTTAATTCTGCTTTTGATGTGGCCTAGTGTGTGGCATGAGGGGACTTATCAGCTCTGCCAGGTCTTACGCAAACAGCAGTGCCAGGATGGGGGAATAATTTTGCAATCCGTCAGAATTTCTGAAACTCTTGAGAAAAAGAGTGATAAGGTGACATGTAACGAATGCCTCTCCCTCCTGCCTTAAAAGGCAAGTGGTTAATTACAGCCAGAGTCTCTCAAAACCTGTTTTTCTGACTCCATTGCATGCATACTCTTACTGCACCACTGAGAAGTAGTGGGGCTTGCAGAGGAGCAGCATGCAGCTGGGGCAGAATATGTAAATGACATACAAATAACTTAACTGTGGTTGTGTCATCTTGGTCCTGAGAGCTGGAAACTCACACCTGAATCTCTTTCTAGATGAGTGGCATGTTCGAAACCTGGCTTGACAGCCTGGTGTCTGCTCTTCAGGAGAGGGAGAGGGATGCCAACGTGGTCGTGGTGGATTGGCTCTCTCTTGCCCACCAGCTCTACACCGATGCCGTGAACAACACGCAGATTGTTGGAAAAACCATAGCGAGGCTGCTAGACTGGTTACAGGTAACACGAGTCAGAGCAGCCTCTGTTGTAATGCTCTGTGAGGGACTGTTGCACAAGGGCACGGAGCATTCACCAGCTCCAAGGCTCACCAGTGGGGCAGGCTCTGGTGTAATACCCACCCCGGGGCTCGCTGGGGTGATGGCTCATAGCTGAGATGCTGCGCTCAGCCCAAACGCAGCCCTGCCTCCCAGGGAGGAGCTGCCCCGCAGCCTGCTCGGGTCAGTGGTGCTGAAGTGCATTTCAGGTTTGGGAGTCCTGCCTGAGCAGTGTGAACTCAGGAGTTGGGCATTCAAAGGCAGCGTTGGCTTGGCAAGAGGGTGGGGAAGGGGAAGGAGAAGGAGAGGTCCACAGTGCTGCACTTGGCACCTGGGGCCATGGCCAGTGCTGAGATCTGCTGGCAGCTCCCTGGGGGAAGTTTTTTTCTTTATGATAAAGAATATCATAATTGGGGTTGGAACATGGATAAACCACAAGTTCTATCTGAACCATTCAACTTGTCTTGATAAAATAAAAACAGAAGCGTGCTTATCTCCTTCCAATCTCTGCTTGGAATTGGACTTTATATTCCAGAGAGGAGCAGTGCCAGATGCCCTGAAAGACAGGGGATCAAACGACAGTATTTTCTTTTGCTTGCAGGAAAATCCACTCTTCCAGCTTGAGAATGTCCACCTGATTGGGTACAGCCTGGGTGCCCATGTGGCTGGCTTTGCTGGTAACCACGTCCACGGCACTATAGGCAGAATTACAGGCAAGTGGCTTTTTAAGTAGTCTCTCACCTGTCCTTCCTGGCAGAGTTTCCCTGAAGGGGCTCCTTTCCTGTGTTGCTATAATGTTGTTTTGCTCTTATTCTTTCAGAAATGACAAGTTTTCTACTTGTGGCAGCAGTGGAAAGCACAGGTCTCATCACATCAATTATAGCAGGGGTTCAATGAAAAAACCTCACCGAGGACAAATTGATCTTGGCTTTATTAGAAGTAAAATGTGGGTTTGAAACAAGTCCAGCTCAAGCTCTCACTATTCAAATCCTGTGCCTCTGAGTGATACTATTTTTGTAATTATAGCTCATAAACTATTGGAAGTGAGAGCTATTGGGTGCTGTTTGTTGCACAGGATGTCTGTTTAAAAAAACAAACAAACAAACATTGAACAACTCTAACCCCTAATTCTGGAAATATCTGAAGAGTTTTCTTCCAGTTGCAGAGGAAAGCTGATTTCAACATGTGAGAACTTAGGGCATTGAACAAAGGGTTGCATTAAGCATTTAAATGTGACACTGGTGGTGAGAATTCCACAGAGCCTGGCAATAAATGTCTGCATTTAGTCAATCATGAAAAAAAAATCACTTAACAGTCAAGTTATGGAAGGGCTCTGGAGTGCAGCTTCAGGTTGGGGATGGGGCTCAGGGGTTAACAGAGCATCCCAAACGCATCATGGGATCTCAGATGCAGGGATTACCTGGTTGCTGCTTAAATTGTGTTAGTCCCTCCATATGTCCAGTCTGAGAAGAGACTAAATGTCACCAAGGCAGCTTTGGCTGCCAGCTGTAGCTGGGGTGTTAAACCTCTGCTGGTGTTTGGAACTGCCTCTTGAAGCATCTCTTCACTGTGACCTGGTGAGGGCTCAGCAACAGACAATCTGATTGTGGTGCTACTATTGGGTTGTAATACCCCAAAAGTGGAACGGGACATCTTTATTTGTTCCCTCAGTTCCCTTTATTTGATTCCTTCAGCCCGTGATGAAGAGATCTTGGGGGATAGTACCAGCAATGAGGCTGGGACTGTCTGTGCATCAGCTGGTGAGGAGAGCTGCCAGCAGCAGGTTTCTGGCTTTATTCTGCATGAAATGACCCAGTTTCTTACCTGACATCTTGTGCACTGTCTCTGACTCCAGGCTTGGATCCCGCTGGCCCCATGTTTGAAGGAGTGGACCCCAGCAGGCGCCTCTCCCCCGATGATGCCAACTTTGTGGATGTCCTTCACACCTACACAAGGGAAACACTAGGTGTTAGCATTGGGATCCAGATGCCTGTAGGCCACATTGACATCTACCCCAATGGGGGAGACTTCCAGCCTGGCTGTGGTCTAAGTGACGTCTTGGGAGCCATTGCCTATGGGAGTAAGTTCTCATTGTGTATTTTGCCTCTGGTCAGTGTAGACTTCTCACAAATAGACTTGGGTTGATGTGGGTGGATGATCTTTTTTATAAAAGCAAGGAAAACCACTTTTTCTTTCTAAACTTTCTATCCTACTGGAGATAGTTCTAGAAACTATACCTGCTTTTAATTCTGAAGTAGCGCGTTCTCACTCCAACACCTGATCATAATCTGTGATCTTGTGCTGGGACTAGAATTGTCTTACAGCTCTTCATGGTAGGGACTAAGTGAACAGTCTTCAAGCATCTTCCACTAACCTCCTTCATTGCTGCTGTTGGAAAACTGTTCAGGTTTAGCCACGGTCAGCTCACGTTGGGCTACAGAAAGGGATTGCTCACTTTTTCTTACCAGCTGCTGGGGTGACAAATGCTTAAACCAGGTGTATCCCTTGCAACTCTGCTTCTCCAGCAATTGGCGAGGTTGTGAAGTGCGAGCACGAGCGGTCTGTGCACCTCTTCGTGGACTCCCTGGTGAACCAGGACAAGCAGAGCTTCGCGTTTCAGTGCACCGATTCCAGCCGCTTCAAGAAGGGCATCTGCCTGAGCTGCCGCAAGAACCGCTGCAACGGCATCGGCTACAACGCGCGCAGGATACGGCACAAGAGGAACAGCAAGATGTACCTCAAGACGCGGGCTGACATGCCGTTCAAAGGTACGCTGCTCTCCGAAAGGGGCACGGCCCCACTGCGGGAACAGCCGCCCAAAAGTCAGTGTTGGGAAGGATGCAGAGGTGGAGGAGCAGCACTGCCCCAGAGCCGTGCAGCTCCCGGTGCCAGTGTTTTGCTGGCACTCGGCTGCCCTGCTGCCCTGCAGCATTACTGTGCCCCTTCCTCCGTGTGGAATCAACAGGCCCTGGCCATAACAGCCCCCTGCCTTTTGAGCAGGACTACACTTTACCTGTCATGCCTGCAAGACTCAGCCTCCGAGCAGCGTAAGGCCGGGGGAGCCTTCCCTGGGGTGTACCTGCTGCTGTTGTGTAAAACTCAAATTTGTGATCAGTGAGGGCAGGAAAAAGTGATCAGTGCTGTCTCAATAAAGAAAGGGTTCGGTCTTTGCTAGCCAACACTGTTTCACATGGAGCAGTGCTGAGCAATGTTTCTTTCAGCAGAGTTGGTTCCATCTCTGCTTTCCTCTTTCTCTCCAGTCTACCACTATCAGATGAAAATGCATGTCTTCAGCTATAAGGGCCTGGGAGAGGTTGATCCCACTTTCTCTGTCACCCTCCATGGCACCAATGGAGACTCTGAGCCCCTCTCTTTAGAAATGTAAGTAATCTGCCTTTTGTGTTTATCTAAGCAGGAAGGCCACAGGGACTACACAGGACGGCAACATGCTTTTTACTCTGCTAACACCAGCATTGCACCCCCGCCTCGCAGCCTCACTTGATCACCTTTCAAAAAAGCTTTTCATCCAGTAACTTAATTATAATTTATTACTGGTTTAATTGAGCAATTTAATGTGCCCAGTTCTCTACATGTTAGCCTTCACGGCTCATTGCTTTGTGGCGGCGGTGGGGGTGTTGTTTCTTGGTTTATTTGGTTGGGTTTGGTTTTGGTTTTCCCCTCCACCATTTGGATATAGCCTGAAATATCTCTGGAGACAGTGCTGGCCTCCTCCAGCCTCTCCCAAAAGAAAGACAAGGCATGAAATCTGCCTTTAAGCTATGGAAGGATGGCTGAGGTGCATACAACATGCATAGTACTGAACCAGCTATCTGAGCTCCCTTTAGTGTAATCAGCAATTAGCTGGTAACAGTTGAATGTGCAGCAGTTGATAAGCTGCAAGGCCTCTGTTTAACGCCTTGCATGGAACAAAGGAGCACCTGGCATGCTTCCATCAGGAAGAAATGCCAAGCCTCTGCCTCTCTTTCAGGCTTGATCTAATTGGCCTAAATGCTACGAACACCTTCCTGGTCTATACTGAAGAGGATATGGGTGAGCTTCTGAAAATAAAGCTCACCTGGGAGGGAACATCTCAGTCATGGTATGATCTGTGGAAAGAGCTGAGGAGCTACTGGTACCGGCCTGTGAATTCTTCCCAGGAGCTGCACATCAGACGAATACGTGTGAAATCTGGGGAAACACAGCAGAGGTAATAGTTGTGCTATTGCCTGTGAACTGACTCGAAACTTCAATCAAAGGGAGGAACATCAAGAACCTAGGAAAAAATGTTGGTGTTTTGAATACAGTTGGTGAACTGCCTTTCATGTTCAGTGTCAGCGGCTAATGCTCCCTCCTGCTGCAGGAGGGTGGGTTGCTGTCCAGCATGAGGTTGCAAACTGGGCCTTAAGCAAAACTAGTCACCACAGAGCAGATCTGGGATGTTCTTTTGCTTTATTGAGATTTTCTGACATCCCCTGGGGATTAAATTAACCTACTTCAAGGTAGTTAAGGTTGTACCTGAAGTGTTAAAATACTGAGCACCAAAAACACTGAAACATGGATGGCCGTGGCTGCTATTTTCAGGCATAATGTGGTAACTTGGCACAAGAAGCTAGACCTAAAACTGCAGCCAGTAACACGGTGACACCAACCCCTTAAGGACTACATTGCTCCTTCCAGGATCTGGCAAAGGGGTTGGAACTAGGTGATCTTTAAGGGCCTTTCCAACCCCAACACATATCCCTGGGTCAAAGAATTGACCACAGAACTCTAGTGGAAGATTCCCTGCCATTGCAGGCGGTTGGAACCAGATGATCTTTAAGGTCTCGTCCCACTCAAATCAATCGCTGATTCTGTGATTCTATCTCTGCAAGTGGAAAGCTACCTGAGCATCCAGAAAGTATTAAATCTGCCAAGCATGTAGCACTGCACTCCCACATCTTATGTCAATGTTCTAAAGGTAACCCAGATGTGTCAAAGAACAGCAGCTGACACAGACAATTTCCCACATTTTTCAGAGCTTTAAATAAGCATCACCTATCATCTGTAAGGTATTCTGAATCCTGGTTTCTATGAAACATAGGAGTAGCAGAAGCAAAGGTTCCCAATTAAGATATTGAAGTAGGAAATAAAACGTCTTGGTGTATCAAGATGCTCTGAGGGGTGGGTGTCAAATCAAGTAACTTGTTCTAGAATTAGCTGCAATCCATATTACTTGTTATTTGCTATTCATGGAGGCAGCAGGTACCTTGACTTCTGATTCCTTCTCCTAGGTTTGCTTTCTGTGTGGAGGACTCCCAGCTAACCAGTATATCTCCTGGCAAAGAGCTCTGGTTTGTGAAGTGCACAGAGGAATGGCAAAAAAGGTATGGAAATCAGCCAAAAGAAATTCTGTCTGATGCATGTGGCTGTGCTGGGATGAGTGGAGAGCCTTTTTTCTTTTCTAGACTCCTGAAACCTCTTTTTCTTTCAAAAAAGAGAATGAATTCTAGCCTTAGATTGACAGCTATCAGACTTAATTTTCATATCTGCCATATTTATTGCTAACTAGGTGATATTATCCTCCCTTCTGACCTTGGATTGTCATCCTGTACCTTTTCATGTTTACTGCCAAATGGGTGTAGCACAATCCTTTGTCCTAATTGTGGCAGGTGCTAACATGAGGTGCTACCAATCCCCAGGATCTGTGCAACATTGGAAAGGGAAGTAGGGACACCTATTAACTGCTGTGTAAAACAGGGAGAAGCTGGGAGGCGTGCAGGGGATTGCCTCTAAGATTGTTTCAGTCTAGCAGAAGACCTTGAGCTCTCAGGAAATCTCTCGGTTAAAGTTTGAGCTGAACTGCATGAGCAAGATGCAGCTGAGGACTTGCCATGGTGCTACAGCACTGACTCCTACAGCTTCCTCTCCAGGCTGCTGACCTCCTCCAGTTCAGGAGTGTGCAAACTCTGCCACTGCCAAAGCATCTCAGCCCTGCTTAACCTCTGGGGGACATCCTAGACACCTCAAGCAGTCCTCAGAGCATGACTTCCAGAAAGTCTGGTCCCAGCAGGGACAACTTGATTGCCTCAGATGCCTCTGGTCATGTTTTGAATGAATCCCTGTTAATTTGACTAAATGATACTCTCCTTTGGATTCAGCCCAGCCTTTTGCCCTCTCTTAAATTTCAATTTGTAGACTTAGAGCTTTGTCACTTCTAATCCAGAGGACAAAGTGCTTGTTAGGGCTAGCAGAGCCCCGTGGAAGTTGAGCTTTGCACAACCCTCCTGGGCAGCAGAGCTCAGCTCAGAAATGCGAGCTGGTCCCGTTCCAGGTTTTGCAGAAACCAGCAAGCTGTGCTATGGATGGTAGCAAGCAATTCTGTGAATGAAACCCCTGTGCAAAAACTTGTTGCTCTGCCACAAGTCTCGAAAGATCAAGTAAACATTCCTGCAGGTACAATAAAAGGCTGTTTTGATATGCTACTTGGTAACCCCCATAAAACAGAATTGCTGGCAGATGTGCCCTTCCTGCTTGCTTGTGGAGTGCAGCTTGTGCACGAGGCAGAGGAGCTGAGCTCAGCTGCACACACCATTTTTTCTGGGAAATGATCCTTCCCCCCCAGAAATCACAAGCAATTACTTGCCGTTCAGCTCTCTGTTTCTGCCAAGCCAGTGCAATATTATAGTTCCCTGCTTGGAGATTGAGCCTGCAAACGTCTGTCCATCCTGGATGGAGCTGCACAGGCAGGGTCTAGCTCAAGCCCTGTAATTTCTGGTTGCAGCCTGCATAATGTCTTCTTCAGGCTCACACTGAGTAGCTAGTGGGCAAAGTTCGGCTTTGAGAGAATAAAACACCAACCTGTGCTGTCCAAACCTGTTCTTAGCATCCCAGAAGTTCTCAGGAATTCTTTATTACTCCTCCTAGCTTCTGCATTTGACTAGATTTTTTTTTCCTCTCTGCTTTCCCCAGATCTGTCTCAAACCTGCTCTGAAGGCTCCCCTAGAGACTCACAACCAAGCAGCCTAGATGCATGAAGACCACATAGGTGGCAAGATGCTCTGGGAAAAGTCTGGCTTGGTAGCACTTAAAGCAACTAGCTCTTCAGGACATCTTGGATTGTATGCAAGAAACTGAGGAGCAGTTGATGGACTGTGGTCCTAGACCTAGAATATCTAAAACTCCATTTTCCCTTTCCCAAGAAGCCTGGTTTGTGCATTTAACCTTACCTTGACCTGTTACACGCCGCATTTTTCCTTCCCTGCTCCCATTAACCAGGACTATGGATGAGATCTTCACAGACTGAGACCTCAGCAATCTTCTGGTCTGCCTGCCAGTGGAGTTGAAAAGATAAATAACCACACAATCTGCCCACCTGACTGTGGGTGACAGAGCTGCCAAGAACTAATTAGCACCTAGTGTAGGAGTTACCATGGTCCAGCAGCACTGTGGGCTGTGGGAAGGTGAGGCCAGCACAGGTCAAGTGTGTGGGGTTGTCCAGGGAAGGAGTGGGGATAAGCACAATGCCACTTAACTTCAAGTTGTCCTTCGCTTGCCTTAAAAGTAACCCGTTCTGTGCCTGGCTGTTACTGAAATGTGTGTTTACCCGACGTAAGGCCTGATAAGAAGGTAGTGCTCTGTCCTCCGTGTGCCTGGGACAGGACACGGTGCAGCTGCTGGTGGTGGTGGTGGCAGCAGGGCCTCACTGCCTGGTCAGTGTCCACAGCGGGGCCGCCCAGCCCCACCTGTGGATCCCATTTTAAGAGGCAAAGAGCAGCTGCCCTTGTACTGACCATGGGGATGGAGGAAGTTGATGCACCGTGCTGCTTCAGGAGAGCTTTGCACCAGTCCTTTTAACTGCTGAGAACGTGTTCCCCTCTGCTCAGATGCTGTTGTAGTACCAATGCATACTTAAGGCCTTATTTTTGAGTAAAGTGTTTAAAAGGGCCAAACATCCTGCCCTCGTTGTCACAACATCCCTGGTCCCAGGTGATCTTGGCTTTGCTTTGAGTTTGACAGACTCTACAGCTGTCCTGTTTGCTGCAGCAGAGTGGACCTTGTCAGAGGTGGACTAGGTTTTGTGTTGGTTGNAGTTTGACAGACTCTACAGCTGTCCTGTTTGCTGCAGCAGAGTGGACCTTGTCAGAGGTGGACTAGGTTTTGTGTTGGTTGCTTGCTCGTTTCTTTTTTTTTTTTTTCCTTTTTTATTTCCTTTTTAGAAGGAGAATTGGTATACCAACTCCTGAGCTTCTGGCATGCAGAAAGGCAATCTCAAAAACGGTGTTGCCAGGTGGTGCACTGACTTCTGAAGTCTTAGCAAGTCCTTCTGAGGCCTGCAAATCTCTTGAGTTTTTGTAGAGCTTCAATCCAACCAAAGCAAGCACATTTGGGGATATTTTCTTTTTCATGGTTTTATGCAAAGACTTCAATAACTGAAGCCTTTGGTAAGTATCTGTGACTTGTTGCCATGCCATACTTGGAGGATTTCTGAAGCCCTATTTGTATATTGTGGTTTTTGTATGACTTAAAACATAATTTATTTCTCATATTGTATATATGTAAAGTTTTAAACATTTTGGTTTTGAGTAACAGGTTTTTATAAGCCTTAAGATGAAAAATAAAGGGCTTTGTAAAAATCACTGAAGTCTTGTTATTGATCACAGAATCATTTAAGTTGGAAAGACCGTCCAAGGTCATCAAGTCCAACCCTTCCCCCAGCACTGCCCAGCCCACCACTGACCCCTGTCCCCAGTGCCACACCCACACGGCTTTTAAACCCCTCCAGGGATGGGGACTCCACCACAGCCCTGGGCAGCTGTGCCAGGGCTGGACAGCCCTTTCCATGAAGGAATTTTCCCTGATATCCCGTCTAAACTTTCCCTGGCACAGCCTGAGGCCATTCCCTCTCCTCCTGTCCCTGTTCCCTGGGAGCAGAGCCCGACCCCCCCTGGCTGCCCCCTCCTGTCAGGGAGTCCCATCAGAAGCAGTCCACCAAAAGCTTGGGCATGCCTTGCCAGAGCAGCAGTGTATGACCATCTCCTCCCTCTCTGCACGTCCCTGACACCTGCAGCCAGGTGGGTGCCCTTGGCCAGCACTCTCCTTCCAGCTCCTCTCTAGGCTGTGTTTCCAGGGTCAGGCTGTTCTCTCCATGCACCCACCACTGAGGGCCTTCAGGAATGGGGCAAAGTCACTCTGTAACTACACCTGCTTTGTAGACAGGCCCACCACACAAAATTAGGAGAGAGAAGGCATGAGATGCTCCCAGGGCTGGAGCCCCCCTGCTCTGGAGCCAGGCTGGGAGAGCTGGGGCTGTTCCCCTGCAGAAGAGAAGGCTCAAGGGAGAGAGCAGAGCCCAAGCCAGTGCCTCAAGGGGCTCCAGGAGGGCGGGAGAGGGACTGGGGACAAGGGATGGAGGGGCAGGACACAGGGAATGGCTTCCCAGTGCCAGAGGGCAGGGTTAGGTGGGATGTTGGGAAGGAATTGTTTCCTGTGAGGGAGGTGAGGCCCTGGCACAGGTTTCCCAGAGCAGCTGTGGCTGCCCCATCCCTGGAAGTGTCCAAGGCCAGGTTGGAGGGGGCTTGGAGCCACCTGGGAGAGTGGGAGGCGTCCCTGCCCATGGCAGGGGGTGGCATGGGATGAGCTTTGCAGTCCCTCCCAACCCAAACCTTCCTGTGATTACAGGTTTGTTTCTAGCTTTAGCCCAGCAGTGAGGACATGATTTCAACAGTACCAAGGGATCATCTCTTTTTTTTGGCAGAGTGAATATCAGAAAATCAAAAGCTCTCTCTGTTTTGCAGTAGAGAGGTGTTCTGGTTACCCCTTCCCTACAATGCCTATAAGCCACATTAAGCAGGGAACTCTACCAAAACCATTAACCTTTCCTTTCCATGCTGTTTCCTTTCAGACATGGCAATACCACTACTGCTTTTGTCTGGGGAAAAGCAAGATTTTTCTCTTTGGCTATTGCAGTGAACACAGTGGACTCTGGAAAGACCATTGCTGCTGTGCCAGGCTAGTCAGGACGAGTTCAGACAAACTCCCTCTTCTCCTTTTGTTTCTTCCATTAATGCTTTTTTCCTCCATTAAATGTTATTTATATTTTGCCTGAAACACTTCACATTTGCCTGACTTCACTACATAACACATTGGTGAATCCTTTTTAGAAAACTTACTCAAATCTAATCACTAACTGAGTTTTCCCAGCTTTTCCCAGCAGCCACACCACTGAATTTAAAGGGAAACCTCTTATTGTGCTCTGCCTGCGCCTGACACAAATTGATGGCACAAATCCAGCAGCAACAGAAGGACTTTGCAAACAAAGTAAATACCTCTGAGCTGCAGAAGATTTGCATGAAATTACTTAGTTAACCTTTCCCTGTGGAAAGCTCATCAATGCCTGTCTGCAGGGGAAACAGAGAGATGTTTGGTGCTTGTAGGGTCCCCGATTATTCTGCACCCCAGAGCTGGAGCTTTTTTCTGTTGTTTTCCTGTGGGGCTTCCTTCCACCCTGTGTAAAGTGTGAGTGTGAGAACTAATAACAGAAGTCATTCCAGATATCTGGAATTAATTTTTTGGCTGCTACCCCTTGGATACAACTGCAGCACTCGGGCTGGTGCCTCTTGCAGGGCAAATTTCCTGCAAGGACAAGCAGGAGTTGGCCTCTAAAGGGAAAGGGTGAGGAACATAAACTATCAAGAGAGGAGAAACAGGCTGCAGCTCTTTCACATCCATGGGCATCCTCTTCAGGCACCTGGCCCTTCACACAGCAAATGCTGGCTTCCAAATGCATCACTCCTGCTGCTCCACATATTGAGCAGTCACATCTCCTGGTCCATCAAGATGCATTCCTGCACAGCTCCCCTAGTTGGGAGTTTAGTGAGAAAACAAGGAGAGGAGGGTATTTTTTTGAAGTCTCCAATGAATTCAGGGTATTTTTTTAGGTCTCTAAAGAATTTAGGACTGGCAGAACAGGCACATCCCAAATCTGTGCCAGGCAGGGCTGAGGCTGGACCACTATTCTCAGCTGCCTGGCATCCCTCCCCTTCGCCCATGTTTCTTTGGGGTCACTTTTTCACAGCCACTCCATTCAGTCCTGTGAGTTGGGTCCCACCAAAGGTCAGGCTGTTCTCTGAGGAACAAAGAACCAGCACGGGGAATGCTTTATAACCCTCCTCAACGCCCATCCAGGGCTGCCCCAGCCTCACAAGCAGCAGCAACTGGGCACTGTTTCTCCAAATACCAGAGAACCATGGAATCACAGGATGGTTTCGGTGGGAAGGGACCTTAAAGCTCATTCCACTCCCATCCCCTGTCATGGGCAGGGACACCTTCCACTATCCCAGGGTGCTCCAAGCCCCATCCAACCTGGCCTTGGACACTTCCAGGGATGGGGCAGCCACAGCTCCTCTGGGAAACCTGTGCCAGGGCCTCACCGCCCTCACAGACAGGAATTCCTTCCCAATATCCCACCTAACCCTGCCCTCTGGCACTGGGAAGCCATTCCCTGTGTCCTGCCCCTCCATCCCTTGTCCCCAGTCCCTCTCCAGCTCTCCTGGAGCCCCTTGAGGCACTGGCAGGGGCTCTGAGCTCTCCCTGGAGCCTTCTCTTCTGCAGGGGAACAGCCCCAGCTCTCCCAGCCTGTCAAGCACACCTCAGCATCTCTTTTTGGAAGGTGATTAGAACACAAAGTGCATTGGGAGTTTGCTGCTCTCTCATTTCCCAGTGTAACAGCATCCCTTGGCAGTGCTCTAAGGTGGATTAGCAGAGGTCCCCAGCAGAGAAGGTGTCAGCTATCTCACACAGCTTCCAAGCTACAAAAGTCTGGGCAGGAAAAATGTGTTTGGGATGAAGAAGACCAGCCCATCCTTTCAGAAACAAGGACAGCATGTTTTTTGCTGGATTCTTCTACTGAAAAAGCGACCCAGCCTCACTCCAGCAGGTAAAGCTTTCCAGTGGTCCCTGAGAGCAGCCTCACCAAGAGATGACTATGACTGTCCAGGAAACCCAAGGTCTTGCTCCTAAGCCTGTACAAACGAGTTGTAATTTTACTCCTGTTCCAATGCCGACATTCCAACATAAATTATACAGCTCATTGCCTTCCCAGCAGCCCTGTCCAGCCCAGGAGCAAACACAAAAGGCCTGGCAACTTCTGCAAACTGATGCTAAAGCACCCGAGACCTCACACTGCCCAGAGGGTTGGGTAAAGCAGCTTGACCCAGAACTGACCTGAGTTTAAAAATCAGATAGTTTTTCATTGCTCAATTACTGTTTTTTCCTATCTCTGTCCTCAACTGTTCCAGGTAATTTTGCAGCTGTTTCACAAAGCTTCAGGATATTTATGGCAATCCATATAAAGAAGACACAAAGTGCAAACATTCCGAATCCTTTTCTTCTGACCTGACTTGTAATAACATTGAAAAATGAGGAAAATGGACCAATCAAACAAGGTTTTCCAGGCCATGTTGTTACACCTCTCCTCATTATTGCAAACAGGCAAACCAGCTCAGACAAAGCAAGAAATGACACAGGACTTGGCCCAAACCTCGATGCGAATACGGTTGACTTCTTTTTCTTCCTTTCCATGTGGCTTTCCATATCCTGTTCTTTGGCTCAAAACAGACATATCCTACAAAGAAGGGAAAGGCCACACCACTTTGGCTGGAGCTAAGTGAACTGAAACAATTGTACTCCCATGCCATAAAATCTGCAGATGTTAATGAGAAGAAGGTGCTTGCTCTGCATATCTCTGTGAAACAGCAAATTTGTCACTGAATAACCCAGCAAAGAAACTCAACGGAAAAGATGGATTACATTTTATTCATGCATTGCAATGGAGGGAACATCCAACAATCTCAAAATCAGTTAGATAATAAAGCTTAATATTTCTATCTAAATTTCAGATTGGTGGGTCTGGGTAGTTTGCTCTGGTTATTTGAGAACCTTGCTGCTCTCTTTGCAAATAGTTTATTAGTATTGTCTTTATTGCTGAGGAACAAGAATCCATTCAGACTCAAAAAAATCAACTGATAGCAGGACAAGATTAATAGATTTGCCTTAAGAGCACTCCACGAGTCAGTGAGAGAGAGAAAACCCAGATGCCTTTAGCCTGGTTAAGAGCTCAGCACACAAACCAGAATGGTTCAGGGTCTTCTCTCTTGAGCAGTGTTCATGCAAAAAAAGTAGTTGAAGCATTTATTTTGCTTACTGGAGCTTTCTCCTACTAGTTCAGTCTGCTCTAATATGGTCTAATCCACATATAATATGCCAGAAGATAAATGAAACTGAAAATTAAAAGGGAGAGAAGGTCCACGGAGATGCTCCCAGGGCTGGAGCCCCTCTGCTCTGGAGCCAGGCTGGGAGAGCTGGGGCTGTTCCCCTGCAGAAGAGAAGGCTCCAGGGAGAGCTCAGAGCCCCTGCCAGTGCCTCAAGGGGCTCCAGGAGAGCTGGAGAGGGACTGGGGACAAGGGATGGAGGGGCAGGACACAGGGAATGGCTTCCCAGTGCCAGAGGGCAGGGATAGATGGGATATTGGGAAGGAATTCCTCCTGGTGAGGGTGGTGAGGCCCTGGCCCAGGTTTCCCAGAGCAGCTGTGGCTGCCCCATCCCTGGCAGTGTCCAAGGCGAGGTTGGACGGGGCTTGGAGCCACCTGGGATAGTGGGAGGTGTCCCTGCCCGTGGCAGGGGGTGGAACTGGATGAGTCTTACAGTCCCTTCCCACCCAAACCATTCCATGATTCTGTAACACTTTTAATGCCTGTCCCAGGAGAACATCCATCCCCAGGAGAGCAGCATCACGTTTACACACTGTACATACTTCCCTTGATGATTTCTGTAACCAAAGCCAAGGCTGCAGAAGCAGGGACGTGACAACTTTTCTGGGGGTTGTGTCTGCAGAGCTTCCTCCTCGTCCCAGGAGTGCGGAGCAGCTGCTGTCAGCCAGCCTCGGGGTCAGTCGGCCTCGGGGTCAGCTGGCCTCGGGGTCACCCACAGGGGCACTGCCCGGCAGGACCTCGGCTCAGGGCAGGCACACGTGCTGCAGCTAGGCCCCCTTGGAAATTTGGTGGAGTTTTCCCTTGAACCTCAGCAGAGGTTTGGTGGGTTCTAACCTGTGGAGAGCTGCTGTTCCAGGAAGGGGGAGGAAGCTGAGGTGAAACGCCCAGGTGAGGAGCAGGCCCTGTGCTGTGCCAGACTGGTTATGAAAGGCGTGAATTTAGAGAAATTAAAACTCTATACGCACTTTTGTCCTGTTCCTTCTTCTCCTCATCCTCAGTTATTGACCTAAATTCCTGTCTGGAGTCCAAGTCACTCGCTGCCTCCCAGCCAGCTCCAGTAACAACATCAAAGCCCTGACCTAGACTGATTCTGTGTTCTGGCCAACAGCTACTTAACAGGACACGATGAACTTTATATCCAGTTCATCTTTGCAGAGATGAGCCAAAGAGGCTCTCGTTTTTCAGTGTGATCCAAAGATCCTCAGTTAACTTTTTTCAACTCTGTATTAGTGCTCTCTAAAGTTTTTTCCCCTTCCCAACTGGAAGACCATGAGAAATCAGTGGAGAAAACCTGCCAGCTAGATGGGAGAAGCAACAAATCTGATTGTGTAAATGAAATGCTGCCAAATGATCAAGGGAAAAAATGGAAAAAAATAGAGACTTAAAAAAACCCCCACCAATGCTTGCTCCTAGCTCTATTACAAGTTATTTAATAGTGAGGGGAATCAAGGACAAAATCAAATAGTCTTATGATATTTAAATAGACACTATTTCCTAAAGATAATAATCACTAATACTGGAAATAACTGGGACAAGAGAAAGTAACCAGAAAAAATTTTTCCAGTCTTCCACTTAGACTAAAATTGTCTCTTAAAAAACCCCCAAACATTTTAATGAAGGCTGTGTTAATTCACATCAGTCTTCTAAAGGCCACTGGAGCCAAAGGCAAGCTCTGCTCTTCATCATTAGTGTCCAGAAACCATTTAGAAGACAGATTTCTTAGATAATTCTGCATAATCATTATCTGTGAAAGAAAACCTGTGCCCACGTTTTTCCATTTGCATCCTCGGGTCGGCTCCCATCCATGAGCCACTCCCTTTTCCCAGTAGATTCATGTCCATGTTCCTCATTGCTTTTTCTTCAAAATTTTAGAAGAATTGGCCCTGTCCACTGCTGCATACATTTAGGGAATCAGTGAGCCCATGCTTGTGCTCCAAAGGATCAATATCTGCACCCAAATATCAGCTACTCTACTCTGGAGAGACCCCACCTGCAGAGCTGCCCCCAGCCCTGGGCTCCCACAGCAGCAGGACGTGGAGCTGCTGGAGCCAGTCCAGAGGAGGCCCCGGAGATGCTCCCAGGGCTGGAGCCCCTCTGCTCTGGAGCCAGGCTGGGAGAGCTGGGGCTGTTCCCCTGCAGAAGAGAAGGCTCCAGGGAGAGCTCAGAGCCCCTGCCAGTGCCTCAAGGGGCTCCAGGAGAGCTGGAGAGGGACTGGGAACAAGGGATGGAGGGGCAGGACACAGGGAATGGCTTCCCAGTGCCAGAGGGCAGGGTTAGGTGGGATATTGGGAAGGGATTCCTGTCTGTGAGGGTGGGGAGGCCCTGGCACAGGTTTGCCAGAGCAGCTGTGGCTGCCCCATCCCTGGAAGTGTCCAAGGCCAGATTGGAAAGGGGCTTGGAGCCACCTGGGATAGTGGGAGGTGTCCCTGCCTATGGCACGGGTTTTGAAGGAGATGTTCTTGAAGGTCCTTCCACCATCACCACCATTGCTGAGGAGGAATGTCGCAGCACAGAGCCTGACCAAGGACAACCCACAGTCCAACTCTCTCCATATCCTGAGTTCCTCTCTGTTTTCTTTCCCCACATCTCTGCAACATCCCTCAGCTGTAACTTCTAGAATACTCTTAGCTGGGGAGTGGACAGGTATAGAAGAGCACCCAGGGCAAGCTCAGAAGTACCTGAGGCTGAGTTCCTCCTCCCCAGGAGCAGAAACCCCACTCAGAGCCCCAGTAACACCCAGGTGAGATGAGCAGTGGCAATGTCTTAGCAGGCTGACAGTGTCCCCGTGCCTCTCCAGGGCCATGCATCAAAGCAGCTGAGATCAGGAAAGTGATTTTATATGTTTTGTTGGTAAAAAGGGATAGGGGAGAACCTGCTCCAGCCAGGACACCACCTGCTCCCTGCCATAACCTTTGTGTGCTGGGGATGCTGGAAGAGATGCAGCCCTTGTGCAGAGGCACTCAGACCTCAGTCTTCATCTTCATCCTCTGCTAGAACATCTCAGGAGAAGCACATCTGGCAGTCCCTCCTCACCTGCATGTTATAAAGGAAACCCTCTCTGCTGAGCTTCCACAGAGATGTGAGGCACAGGTGGGCAGAGGACACACACACACACATTGCTGGGCACTCTCCCTCCTGGCTGGGTCATGCTGGCCCACGTCGGCCACCTGGTGAGCCCAGTGCAATAAAAGCCTCCCAGGCAGTGTGGAATTTCCCACCAGGAGCTGTGATAACAGCAGCAGGCATGGTGCACCCAGCCACGGTGGAGGCCACCAGAGGTCAAGGCTTTTTGCCAAGGTTCAGCCCTCCCTTTGGTGGAAGATGCTACAGGAGCCAAAGAGCACATTCCAAACCTCAAAGGAATTCGCAGGACTCCCTCCTTGATATCTTTAAGAATCCTGGCCTGAGCATCCAGAAGAAGCAGCTACTACTCACGGCAAGAGCTACCTTTCCTGGGAAGTTGCTGAGTGTGGCTGGGATTGCAGTGCTGGCTCCCGTGCTCTGCTGTCATACCAGCAACTTGGGAAGGATCCACAGGGAGAGACCTCTTCTCCTCCCATGAGCTTCTGAGCCACCATCAGCTGGTGATCATGATTGCGTCCAGCCCTTACCTCAATCTGTGGTCAGTCTGGGAATTTAAGTTGAAGGATTGCGTTCTCCCCGAGCTGGGCGGGGACCTGCAGCGGTTGTGCAGCAGCAGGGCTGTGGCCTCTGATCGCTCCTGATTTTTCAGTCTGATTTTTCTTTAAAGCCAGCATAAAGCCACCTGCAGCACCTGCTTCACACCAGCTCCAGGCCTGGCCAGAGGTCTGGAACAGCTGCTCACTGCCAGGGGCAAGCTGGGGCTGATTCAGCTTCGGGGGATGGGCACACCAGCAACCCTGTTTGTTTGTAAACCAAGGATGATTTATTCCTCTTAGTAATTCAGTGTCCTTCAGAAGGCACACAATGTCAGCCCCATTCAGCAGCCCTTTTATTTATTATTTTATTCCTGCATAATCTGTATTGCAGACAAAGAAACACATTGTTCTACTCTGTGGCTGATAAACAAAAACTGTTTTTTAATAAATTCCTGCTATGTTGTTTTCTCCCAGTTTTGCTGTATCAGCTCTTAACTTCCATTTAAAAAAAAAAAAGGTAATATTCTAAAAAGAAGCAAAATTTGTTTTTGTAATCCAACTGAGTTACCTCCTTATGAAGTTTCAGCAGCATTTTGTTGCTCCAGTGGCCAGGAGGCTCTTTGTGCCAGCCTGCCCAGACTGCCCTGCCTAAAAACACCCCATTCTATAGCTTTAATGAGATTGAGATCAAGAAACAAAGCAAAGGACCAAGTCCAGGCTTGGGCACGTACTGATGTAATTTTTCATCTTGCCTTTGCGGGGTAAAAAAATAATAGAATCCCAGAATGGTTTGGGTTGGAAAGGACGTCAAAGCTCATCCAGTCCCACCCCCTGCCATGAGCAGGGACACCTTCCACTATCCCAGGTTGCTCCAAGCCCCATCCAACCTGGCCTGGGACACTTCCAGGGATGGGGCAGCCACCGCTGCTCTGGGAAACCTGTGCCAGGGCCTCACCACCCTCACAGGGAACAATTTCTTCCCTATATCCCATCTATCCCTGCCCTCTGGCACTGGGAAGCCATTCCTCCCTCCAGGTCTTTGACCCAAGTCCCTCTTCAGCTCTTTTGTAGTTCCTCCATAAACAATGGTTAAGATGGAGCAGCTGGGGCCCAAGAGATCGCAGATTTTAGGAGCTGTTACCTTGAATTTTGCTGTGAACAGATCCACTGCCCCATGGCACAAAGTTCTGGGGAAGGTCACAAGAGCCAATAAAAATCCCCCAGTTCTTGTTAAACTGCAGACAGTTTCTGTACCCACTGCAGTGAGAGCTGACCGATTGCAAAATGCCACACCAAGCATCTCCCTCCTGGCCACTGACTCCTGTTGCCTCTCCAGAGTCTCTGGAGACGATGCTGAAGCAATCACAGCTGTATTATTTTGACTTGCTGGCTGACCACAAGAAGGGTCTCTGGCTTTAGCACAAGAACTGGAAAGTGGGTCCCAGGCTGATCATCATCACTGATGCCCAAGGACAACCCAAAGGTCACAGACTGGGGTGGACAGACCAAATACCCCTTGGAATTCTGGTGAAAGCAGATCATGAGGTTGCTGGTCTCCGTTCCTGCTGGATGCCTGGGGCCCACCTAGGTCTTGAGGCCAGAAACCCCTCAGCAGCATCCCCATAGCTTGGTGTTCTCACTGCACCTGCTGGCCACAATTACAGGTGAAACTGCTTCAGGTTTGAACATGAGCTGCTTGCTGAGGTGTGAGAGGTGGGAAAGGACGCTACCAGCAACCCAGCCTGGCTGAAGGTGATTTTCAAGGGTGAAATCTACTTAAAGACAATCATTTATGCTGGCTCCATCTTGACCTTGTGGTTTTTCTTTCAAGTGAAAGGCTGATGGGTCTCAGACAACACTATTGCAGATGCACGGTAAACTCAGGACAAGGTGAAAGCTCCCAAGGGATGCCTTAGGAAGTGCCAAGTGTGACCCCAGCTGCCCATGTGGCAATCCTGCACACAGCTGTGTGCAAGCACAGGTTAGTATAAGAAGAAAGGCAGACACAGTCTCTCAACACCACACAAAATGTCAAGGAC
The DNA here is from genome assembly GCA_013400975.1 of Atrichornis clamosus. Taxonomy (NCBI): domain Eukaryota; kingdom Metazoa; phylum Chordata; class Aves; order Passeriformes; family Menuridae; genus Atrichornis; species Atrichornis clamosus. Next base: position 329,668 of record WBMZ01010499.1, on the reverse strand, counting down.
CAGCACTGACCAAGGGTGAAGAATGCTTATTTTGGCAACTTACAGCCTTTCTCAACAGTAGGAGAACATTATCAGAGCTCCCACCTCGTTGGAATCTGCAGAACAAATAGTCCCTGTTGTTGGGTCACCAAGGGGTAGCTTTAAATTCCAGCTTCTGGGCATAATCTGGTCCCCAGCGTGCTCCTTGCACTCTCAATGGAGCACACCAGAGAGTTGCTGCTGTCCCTCATTAGTCCTGTAAAGCCGCAGGGCAGTCTCCCAGCGGTTACTGGAGTAAAACCAACTCACTCCACTCATCCATGGCCAGACCTCTTGGGTAAGAGCCCAGGGATGTGCTCCCCAAGCACTGCCAGCCTGGAGGTGTTCAGGCTGTGGAGCACCAAACTGGAGGGGCCATTTGCTGTCAGATTGCAAGCCAAAGCCAAAACGAAGTGACAGACTGGCCAGGAACAGAGCAGCTCTCCACAGACCATTGGCATTCCTGACCTGCCCTTGGAAGAACGACAGCATTGAAGGATAAGTGAGGAAACTTCCCGTTCAGCAACTTCCTAATCACACAAAGAGTTCAGAGAGGAAAAAGACACAAAAAAAGAAACCCTAAAAGATGAGTTCTTGCAGTAAAACCACAGATAAATTACTTTTCTCTGCCACGACAATATAACTAGTCTTTTCTATATTGTCCTTCATGGTGCAGTTCAGGTTCCTGAAGTACTTCTAAGGTGTTCAGCTGCCCAAGGAAGAAGGTGGGATCAGACTGGGCTCTTCTGGACTCTCTCCAGAGGACACACCCAGCCACGCAGAGCATGTGTCCCCCTGTCTGTCCCTTGATGACCTCCCCTTTGTATTCATCATCTGCTGTTATGATGCCCCTCATTCTACAAAACACCCAGAAATCAGGCCTAAGATGATAATGCTCCACACAAAAAGGCTTTTTTACAACAGAGGAAAGCATACCATAGCTAAACCTGAGCCCCAAGACCAGTTCTCCAGCATGTTTTCAAGATGTCCTGCCAGAACTCGGTGTTTTATGGATTTTGTGGTTGATGCTTTCACTTCTCGAGAGACAAGAAACACAGGTTTTGCACAGGGGTTTCTACACATGCAGGAATTTCAGTCTTGGAGCACTCCAGATTTCTAGATCTGCAGATAAATCTTCTTCTCTAGCTTATGCTCGCCTGCTGCATGGGTCTTGAACTGCATGTCAACCCTGCCTTGCCCACTTTCTTGTACCTCCTGGAAATGCTGGGCACTGAAGCAGATCTCAGACCACTGTTAGCCCTGCCTTTGATGTGAAAATCAGCAAGTTCAGGTTATTAAATAGGTGTTTTCCCTTCCAAGTGCCTCACAAGGTGGGCACTGCCTCCCACCACATGCTTGTCATACACCAAGAGGGGGTCCTGCCCCAGGGCTTTCTGCATTTGGGACAGAAAGAGGCAGAAGCACACCACGGGATGAATTTTGGAGCATGTGGCTGCATGGACAATGTGTACTCAGCCCTGGCATGGTAGAAGGGGGAAGGTCTGTGCAGGGATCCTGCCTAAATTATCAGCATCCTGTGGAGTGTGCTCTGTGGAGCTGAAGTATCCATCTACCTGTCAATATACCCAGTAACAAAAAACAGTTAGCCCAAAAACCCCTTTGCAGTTTCTATATTGAGATTTTAATCTCTTTTTCAAAAAAAAAAAAGTCACACAAAAAATAACCACCACAAACCCCACCCATCACGGTCAATTCTTCAGCTCTTCTGGACAGCAAAATTCTAGATCCTACTAAAACACTTAGGATGAAATTTAAAATCAAACTTAAACACACAGGATGTAATAGCCAATTTTTTGAAATTTAATTGAGACTTCTCCATCTCACCCAAATTGCAGCGCACTTAAAATTTTCTCTATTGGGTATTTGGCAGAGCTCTGAAAGCTTTAGCAATTTCCACATAGAACAAAGAGGACTTTCCAAAGCCCTTTTTATCTACCTTCTTGCCTTTACCTACCAAAAACTTCATCTCCCCCAGGCACCAACAGGGTTTCTTTTGCAAAAATCCTCTGTATGGCAACAGGGAGCTGAGTGTTTACTTGCACCAAATCCTCTCTCTGGTTTTTAACACAAGAAAGTTTCCCAGTGGTTCAGTCATGGAACCACAGAATCATTTAGGTTGGAAAGACCCTCCAAGATTGAGTCCAACCATCCCCCCGCCACTGCCGAGGCCACCACTGACCCGTGTCCCCAAGTGCCACATCCACAGGGATTTTAGATCCTCCCAGGGATGGGGACTCCACCACTGCCCTGGGCAGCTGTGCCAGGGCTGGACAGTCCTTTCCATGAAGGAATTTTCTTCCTGATGTCCAGCCTGACCCTCCCTTGGCACAGCCTGAGGCCGTTCCCGCTCCTCCTGTCCCTGTTCCCTGGGAGCAGAGCCCGGCCCCCCCTGGCTGCCCCCTCCTGTCAGGGCCTTGTGCCGAGCCAGAAGGGCCCCCCTGCGCCTCCTTTGCTCCAGGATGAGCCCCTTTCCCCGCTCCCTCAGCCATTCCTGGTGCTCCAGCCCCTTCCCAGCTCCGTTGATCCGGTCTGCTTCAGCATGACAAGAAAGCAACACTTTCCCTTGACTTGGCCACTTTACCCACTGCTGTTTGCTGGATGTTTGTCACCAGCACGTGTGACCAGCTCCTCTCTAGGCCAATAAACTGCTCTGCCCCGGCAGGAGACTGGCAGGAAAACTCCTTGTTTTCGATTTTTAAAACAGGCAAAGAACAAACAAGGAATCAGCATGGTAAAAAAAGAGAAGAAATCTTGAACAAATTGTGTCAGACACTGTAGCATCTGAACCCCATTTGCTACCAAAGATAACAAGATAACATATTTTTCTTTGTATCTCAAACCAGTTTTGGTTTGTTTCAAATCAGATTTCCAGAGTCTGGCTATGCAATATGATATCCTTCTTGACCAAGTTGAAGGATAACCCATTTTTCCCTCATCTGAAAACACCTGACAAAAACATACTCTGCATTTATGGAGTACCTTTAATCTTGGGTGAAGTGTTTATGGACCACGGGCCTTGTTCTCCTTTCAGCTGCATCTGTGCACGTCTGTGCTGGTTGGGAGGGAGATGAAATAAAGGAGGGCAGAAATCACTGCAGTGTGTGCAACAGCAAAACAAGAATTAACTCCATATGAAGCCCATTTGGCTCTGGCAGGGCTTATTTGTTTTCTCTCTGTTTTTCTTTACTCCTGCTGCTCAGCATGAAGGGAAGATAAAGACATGGCTATAGATCACCTTGCCTAATAGGGCAGAATTTATTCCAGAGGATTTAATTGGTATGGGAAAGAGAGTAGATCTTGGAGGCCTTCAAATAGATCCAAATCCCATGTTTTTCATGTGCTGTACAGGTTCCAACTAAATAAAGAGCCAGTTCCCCAGGGATCACCCTGCATAAAGCAGCAGTATGATGTGTGGGGAGGGAAATGAAGGCATAGAAGAAGCAAGGTGATTCAGCCAGGTCACAAAACCCATCAATGGCTCCCAGTTCTCTGTGGCACCCGCTAAATTCCTCTGCAGAGAAACACCAGTTATATTACCTGCCCCAGGAAGTAGAGCTTCCCTCCAGGCAGACTGAAGAGCTTGCGGTCTGTCCCTGAACCACCAAAGCTTTTAGAAATGTTTAGGAAAAGCTCCCTCCAGTTCTAAGCTTGGGGTCAGTGAGGGCTCTGACGGGACGCAGTGCTCGCTGTAGAGCTGGAGTGATGAACTCCGCGTGTGAGGCTCCTGCTTCTTCACACTGCCCTGCTGACAGCCAGGCCTCGGTGGGTCTGGTCCTTTGGGGTCTGCAGAGGTGGAACATCTGCCAACTCCTGCTTTCACCCGCAGGGGCTGTGCTCCTTCCAGACATCTCCCAGTGCGTTCACTGGTGGGTACAGGAGGAATGCCTTTGCCACATTTCTTTCCCCAGATCTGCATGGTTTCTTAGACAAAGTAGAATCAGAGAATCATCAAGACTGGAAGAGACCTTTAAGATCATCAAGTCCAACCCAATGTAGACACTGTAACCCCTAAACCACATCACCTAGCACCAGATCCAGACACCTCTTGAACATCTTTCAGGGATGCTGACTCCACCACCTCCCTGGGCAGCCTATTCCAATGCCTGGCCACCCTAACAGTGAAAAAATATTTTCTGAATTCTAATCTGGATCTCCCCTGTCTCATTTTAAGGCCATTTCCTCTGGTCCTCTCACTGCAGGCAGAGCAGAAGTGATGGCCCTCTTCTCACTCCACCCTCCTGTCAGGGAGTTGTGGAGAGCAATGGGGTCCCCCCTGAGCCTCCTTTTCTTGAGGCTTAACAAGCCCAGCTCACTCAGCTGTTCCTACAGACGTTAGGCACACCTAGGGACTCCTGACCTTAAAAATAAGCCCAAAATGACCAAACAAACACACAGCCCAACACTGGCACCTTTTCTGACCCAACTTTTTTCTCTGACTATATGAATCAAGAAATTTCATCTCGAAGACATCCCCTGCCGGATTCATTAAAGAATCAAACACCTTTTTCTCATTATAAGGACTGATGGGACAGAGAACTTGAATGATATTATCGAATAGTTTGGGTTGGAAAGGAGTTTTAAAGATCATCTCAATCTACCCCCTGCCATGGGCAGGGACACCATCCACCAGACCAGGTGGATACAAGCCCCCTCCAACCTGGCCTTGGCCACTTCCAGGGATGGGGCAGCCACAGCTGCTCTGGGAAACCTGTGCCAGGGCCTTACCACCCTCACAGCCAGGAATTCCTTCCCTATATCCCATCTAACCCTGCCGTCTGGCAGAGAGAAGCCATTCCCTGTGTCCTAATGGTAGTGCATAGACTGGATAATAATTACATTGATAGATGGAGATATGAATATCCCAGTCAGTGTTACTAAACACCTGAAACTGTACAGAAACTATATTTTGCAGTATGGGACCATTCCAAGGAAAATTGGAGCACACCACTGATACAGGGAGTGAGGCTATTGTCTTCCCAGTTTTGCAGGTTCATGACATTTGGAGCACTCAGGCTCCTGGATGCTGATCCAAGCTTTACAACAGAGTCACTCTGGGATGTGTTCAGGCAGCATTTTTCATGTGCTGAGGATACACAGTGAGGGTCAGACTTAGAAACAGCTCACTATTCATTTAAGAAGTTGGATAAATCTAAGCAGCTCGTTTTAGGGCTGTACCAGTTGCAGAATCAGGTGCCCCACCATATGAGAAGTGTACTGCTTTTGCCAGGATTTGAGCTTGTGCAGAGTTATGGTTCTTGAGATCTTGTCCCAAGCAGAGCAGTGCTGTTCTGAAAGAGGCAGCTAGATGTGGGAAACCTCTGTCTCTATGCCAGAAAGAACAGATGGCTATTAAACAACCAGACTCCCTGAAACATGTGTAACTGATAATATTCCAAATTAGTGTTCCAGGTAGAAATTCCGCAGGCAAACAGAGTACTTTATATTTTTTTTTAACTTAGGAGACTGGTCTCTCTGTATCAGAGAGATGTGCTCTGTTCTGGAGCCTGTGCTGCTGGCCAGCCTCCAGGACTGAGTGTATCAGGTTTCTGCCTGTATATTTGCACATGATTTTAGGTTTGGGAGGAGAAGCCCTTCCTCCTGTGACAGAGCCCCAGCCTGTGCTGCATTTGCAGCTGCTCAAGTAGTGCAAGTTGGAATGGATTTTAAAAATTGTGGTTCCTGTTTAGGCCTGCTAAGAAAAAGCAACTTCAGTTTTGATCTTTGCAGCCAGTTTTTGTGCTCCCCTTAGTATTTTTTAGTCCCTTCAAGACTTCGGGCCTTCCTTTGGTATCTAAGTAACTTTCTGTGCAACTGAATTTGGTATCAGTGCCCACTTTTCCATGTGCCTGGGCATCTGATGAATGAATGTTTTTTTTCCTCCTGGCATCTCTCTCTTATTTCAGTCATTTGTCACCCAAAACAACATACTTGTGTCTCCAGGTATTGAGTGTTCACCTTGTTGAACTCACCTTCTCAGCTTGACTTGTTTCCATCACGCAGGAGACTGGTGTGAGGATGGATGTGACTCAGCATAAATGCATATAGAAAGCCAATAAACCTTTATTTTTAAGCCCTCTCACTCCCTCCTGTGTTATGTGCCCTGTTATTGCTGAGGTTATTCTTGCATGTTGACCACATCCTGCTCCCACCCTTGTCCTCAATCAACCTCTTGTTACTGGTGACCTCTGAGCCGCATCCCATGGGACTGTCTGATGGAACTGTTTTATCATTTTCTCTCTCCTCAGCTCCCACTGGCTGACGCTGGTGGTATTCCCCATTCCTGGGAGTGTTTAAGGATTGGTTGGATGGGGATTGGAGCAACACGGTCCAGTGGAAGGTGTCCCTGCCTGTGGCAGGGGGTGGAATGGGATGAGCTTTAAGGTCCCTCCCAACCCAAACCATTCTGGGATTTTTCTACCCAAAATGGCAGAACTTCTTGGGAAAGTCTCCAGCTTTTCAGTGTCCGATGTAGAGGCGCTGATGAGCTTCTGGCAGTGGGGATTCCTAAGGGACTAAAGCCCCTGTGCAGACCAACTTTCTATGTGGCATCTGAAAGCAAGGGGCTGACGCCCTCAGAGCCGCTGGTGAGCGTGGAGCCGCCAGCGTGTGCCAAGTCCCGGCAGTGAATAAACCCAAACTGCCCCTCTGCTAAGCCATGCATCAAGCAAAGCCCCTGGGAATGGGATCAGTGACTCGCTTCAAATGCAAATGGCCCGCCGGCCCGGCGGAGTCCCGCGTTCACGCGCACACCACGGCTCTCCCAGCGCTGAAAGGCAGACAAGGCCTCAGTGAGTAATAAAGTACCTCACTGGACTCTGACCTCCGGCTGCGCTGGGCCCGTGTGCGAGCGTGGATGTGCGAGCGTGGGCGTGTGAGTGTGGATGTGCGAGTGTGTGTGTGGGGGGCGTTTGCCCTCCCCGGCTGGGCTCTCCCCCTGGGTATCTGCTGCTGCTGCTGCCTCAGTGGTGTGGGTCTGTCCGTCACGGTCTGCTGCCTCTTGGCCGGCTTCCACCTGGCAGCCTCTCTGCTAAGCCCATCAGACAAAACAGTTCCTCTGTAGGATCTCTCTCACTTTCTGTGGGGCTGGGAGCTGCCAGAGAGGACCTTGGGACACGGTGCAGTGGCAGCAGTGAGAGAGGGAGAGGTTTCCACTACGGTTCACCATGTGTCACAAGCAGGGGTCGGTCTCTTACAGGCACAAACATTTTAGCAGGGCTTGCTGTGATGGAACAACGGGGAATGGCTTTAAGCTGAAAGAGGGGAGGTGTAGATTAGATACTGGAAAGAAATTTTTTTATGATAAGCACGGTGAGGTGCTGGCACAGGCTTCCCAGAGAAGCTGTGGCTGCCCCATCCCTGGCAGTGTCCAAGGCCAGGTTGGACGGGGCTTGGAGCAACCTGGGATAGCAGAAGGTGTCCCTGCCCATGGCAGGGAGTGGAACAGGATGATCCTTAAAATCCTTTCCAACCCAAACCAGAATAACTATAGAATTACTTATAGGTCAGCTAAAGGGCTTGCTATGCTGACCTACGCTCTGCTCATGTCTAACTGCATTACCCCAAAAAGTTTGTTATCCAGAATCTCTGCTGGGGACTCAGATTACAACAGACTCTGGGGAATTAGTGGTGGAGATTGCCATTTTTTGTCTGGCCACCTCTGTAATCTAAGCAGCTGGGACTTGGGTCCTCAAAGTCTTGGAAAAAATTACGGTAATATGGGCTATGGAGATAAGAGGAAACAATCAAAATGCTAAGCACCAGAAGAGCAGACAACATTCAGCAAAACTGAGGAAAAAGAAAGATAAAATCACAATGATTGCATGAGAGGGAGGGGGAAGAATAATTTGGATTGATGGAAACATTTCAGATACAGCTGCTGAGCAGAAACCTTTGCCAAGGGGAGTTTAGCAGTTGGCAGATGTGGATTGCTAGCTATTGCTGTCTCTAGAGGTGTATCTTCACTTTTTTTGGCACTCGCAATCTGTCTACTTTCCTTTTCTTCTATTCAGAATGTAAATTGTTTGGGACAAAGTCTCTCTTTTTGGTGCGTGGAGGACATTGCCCATGGAGACTCTGAGCACTGAGAATTCTACAGACAATTATATTGAAGGCAGTTTAACCCTGAGGAAAGAACTTTTGACAACCTGGAAACAGTCAATACACTCCTTTTTTCCTGCCAAAAATGTGACGTGATGGGTTTGAAGAATACACATGGAGTAAATACATAAACAGGAACACTAAGTTCTGTATATGAGAAACCTGCAGAAACTCAAAAGCAAAACGTGTTTCTCCATCCAGCCCTCATCCCATGATCCCACCAAAAGCCTCTTTCCAATGGGCACTCCCCAACTTTTCCTTGGCTGTCTGGGAATGCGTCTGGTAATTTTGAGCCATGACAACCAGGCATCTCTGCTTTACTCTGTGTCACCACCTTTGCTTTCTCAGAGGGTTTCAGTGATTGCATCAGTGATCAGACAGATGTAGATAGCCCCAGTGAATATCTAATTTTTCAGGAGCATATGTTTATGTCATGATGAGCCTTCCCTGCTAGGATCCTATTTATCTGGCCATGGAACTCATCTGTATATTCTATTCACCTACTTCAACCCCCAACTGAGAATCCCTGTCAAATCCTTCCAACACTCCTGGAAAGTTTCAAATTAGATCAAATCTCCGTGGGTGGCTCTTGCTTCTAAAGTGGATGATATCCAAACACGAGCCTGAGCTGCACACAATTTGGAGGCTGCTCTGGGAGGCTCAGTCCATCCACTCACCCTTGTACTGGGGCCAAACCCTTACATTTGCCCAAAGCACAACCCCCAGAAATGCATTAGGGCTGGGATCAAAGGACAGAAGGAATGGAGAATCACCGCTGGACTGCTAATCCCCCTCATCCCTAACACGGTACGAGTTTCATGCCAACAGAAACACAGAAACATTATTTATTGTTTTTAATCACTTCTAGGTCAAACTTTGTCTTAAAAATGCTTCTTCAGCCTTCAGGCTCTAAACCAGCCATGTGTCTTTGGCAGGTGTCCTGCTGGAGGACACGGTGGCCCAGTGAAGCCAGAGGGTCACGTTTCCAGATGGCCATTTGACCAAGTGGACACCAAGACAACAGACATGTGATGAACATGTCTGTCCATTCCCTGTACACAGGCATTTTCCTGAGTATAATCAGGCCATTTTAATCACCTATGGGACACTATTTTTGCCAAATATGGATCTCTGAATCAGACCTTCAGGGAGAAAGACACTTCCCCATGTGTTTGCACAGCATCCAGTGCAATAAATTTCCAATTCTGAAAGGGCTTCCAGACAAACAATACCAAAGTTAAGTATTCATAATGTAAATGTATAGTTATTTTCTTGTTCAGTACAAGAGAAAAATTAGCCAAAAGACTCAGAAAAATTTTAGAGTAGAAGCACGAAGGTAGTCAGATGAAAAACAACTTAGTATTTTTCTTTTATCAATTTCAAAACTCAGATAATGGATATTCATAATATGGAGATTCACTTCCCATTTATCCAGGATAAAAGGTTCATTGAAGGGAGTGAGCTCAGCTGAAGAAGAAATTTGGCGAAATACTTCTTGGAATCCATGAGGTTGGAACAACTCTCCTCATTATGGGATGTGGAACTAAGGCAGGGTGGTAACGGACATTTTTTAATGAAAACAGGGCAAAGGAAGGTCTGCCTCACATTTAGTACTCCAATGGAGAGACCACTCACCTGAAATATCAAAGGGCAGTGATCTGCAATCTCTTCTTCAAGCTATACACAGCTATTTATATGAATGAGGGCTGTTCCAACAGGAGGCACTGGCTGAGGGCAAAGGACAAAGCTCAAACCTAGGCAGGGGGGATTTGAGCCTGGTTCTCCTTCACCCACTTAAAATGCTCTAAAGGTCTGAGTCAACAGGGATATCTCTTCCCTGGTTGGGTTGGGATGTGCTCTGGGAGGTTGGAGGCATGTTCTGCAGCAGCTTGGCTGGGAATTTGGGAGTTTCTGCCACACTCTCATGGAACCTTTAGGTAGGAAAAGCCCTCTAAGCTCTTTGAGTCCAACCATTCCCCAAAGCACTGCCAGGACCACCAGTCACCCATGTCCCCAAGTGCCACTGGGGACTCCATCACTGGCCTGGGCAGCCTGTTGTAGGGCTTGACAAACCTTTCCATGAAGAATTTTTCCCTAATACCCAATCTAAACCTCCTCTAGTGTAGCCTGAGGACATTTCCTCTTCTCACTTGCAACTTGGGTGTCCTGAGCACATGTGCCTGTGGGTGGAAGCCCTGCTGAGCCCAGCCTTGGACAGCAGGTGCCCAGCTGGACTCAGTCCTCTTCGTGCTGCCCTTGGGAACGTGGTGTGAATTATCCTCTGTGTGATGTCCAAATTATGTTTGGGGTCATGTTAACTTGGGAGTGGGGACAGGGGCAAAAAAAATAAGGGACACACAGGTACCTTATGGGGGTAGGGTGAGGGCCATGGACACCCTGCAGATTTCAAAGGCCCTTTCTTTGTCTTTTTTTGAATTCTTTAAGCCCAGCAAGTTTATTTTCCCTCAGAGTCTCTATTCTTTCTCTTTAAAATGAATGTTTACTTCTATTAAAATCTCTCTCAGACTACAAATGCCAGTCTTTCTCCACTTGTGATGCTGCACTCACCATCCAAACAGAATGAAATGCCAGTCCTCCCAAATTCTGGAGGGAGAGAGGTTTTTGTCGTTTAAGCAGATTGCTCCCTGTGTCATTAGGTACAACAGGAGCAGTGAAGAATTGTCCTTGTGCGTGAAATTCCCTTGAAAAAGTGAAAGTCACTTGAAGCAAGGAGGGTTGTTTTAATTTTCCAAGACAAAGAAATGTTGGGCTTAGACAAAACAACCTGGAGCGAGATATCAGTTCGATGGTTTGGGCTCACCCAGCTCCTTGAAGGGGTGGCCATGGGAACAGATCCCAAGCCAGTTTAAGTAACATATTGACTATTCAGATATCTGTAATGAAAAAGCAGTTTCTAGCACTGATTTTTTCAGCACTGAAGGGAGCAGTGGCGCTGAGATAAAACTGAAAATGTCACTTCCCCTTGGGGCCCAGCTCTGCTGTCTGGTAGGCAAAAGAGCGATTAACATATTTTATTGTTTCTATTTCCCTGCTTTGCATTGGTCCTCCCAGCCCACATCAGGGAGAGGGTTAGAAAGGAGACGTGTTCCTGCTGAAAAGGCCTTTCTAAGTCTCTGATTTGGCACTTTTACGTAGGATTTCGACCCCCATAAACAGGGAGGCAGCAGCTGTGAACAGCGGGGAAGGCGGCTGGAGGGGCAGGGTGTGCAGCAAACAGCTGGTATTTATGTTTGTCAGCCTCCTGGTTGCAAATGCTGCATTTAATAAGCTGCAAGGTTGTGTCACTGGTGCAAATAGATGTGCTTGGATGCAGCAGATCCCTAGGAAACTCCCAAAAAAAGCATTTCTGCAGCCTTGCCCTACTGCAAGCTGCACAACTGGGACTTCCTGAGCCCAAGATGTTATCTGCAGCTTGGATAGACTTTTCTGCCTTAAAAACCTCTAATCCTGCCCAGCTTGTTCCCACTGAGGCTGATGTCATCATGTACGTGGTTTTACAGCTCCATGAGGCAATGAATGAAAAAAGGTTGGACCAGATAACCTTTAAAAGTCCTTTCCAACCCAAACTGTTCTGTGATAAAAAAGACCTTCTTGACACCCTTTTTGAAGCTACAAACTATAAGTCTTTTCTCCTGGGCATAGCTACAACACCTTTCTTTCTTTGAAGGCAGTTTCTTTGTTTCCCTTAGACAGCCCCTTTTTTGTAAGCAGCTCTGAGGCTGGAGGTAGGAGTGTAGGGATCATGGTGGGAACTCAAACCCAGCACAAACAGATCCCTCACTTCGGAATATTTGTAGCTGTTGATACCACTGGTGAAGTTTGGCAAAAGCCACATGATGCTAAGTGTCAGAATGGGTTCAGTTTAGCTGACTCTGATGAAAATGGGAATTGATGTCACAAGTGCCAACAAGAACCTTCTCAAAAGTGTGTTTGCTGCTTGCTGACTCACCTGCTTTGGGCAAGCAAGGCACAGCCAGGATTTTGTGTTGCTCTCTTTTTGCAATTTGTCATTTCTTTCTTGTGAGACAAATACCTGATACAAAAAATTAATTATGCAGAGGAAGAGGGTAAAGAAGGATTTTTATGGGGTGAGGATGAAAGCCAAAAAGGATGGTATTGTAGAGGTTTGCTGCTCAACTATTTGGCTTTGCATTGGGTTTAAAGTTGGTTCTAAAGCACAGTATTTCTGAATACATGTGTTTTCCAAAGTCCTAATTTCTTAAATTCAAAAATTCCTGTATGCAATTGTAGTGTTGCCAGTTCATGCAGTTTCTTTTGTAACTCTTGCAATTTGCTGCGATGCCTTTCTAGAGCCCAATTTGTTTGTGAGAAACTCAGCTTTTGTTAGATAAATAAACAAAGCTCCTGGGCTCTTGACTGTAAGGTAAAAAAAAAAAAAAAGAGATGTTGTGCATTGAAAGGGACCCTGGATCCATCATTCATATGCTGGGGATTCTCTAAGGAAAGAATAAATTGTGTTTTCTAGGTTGTTTTCTAGAACAGCTCCCAGAGGAGAGATGGCTCCTCAGGTCCCTTCCTAGAGGGCTCTTCCATAGCCTGCCTGGCAAAGCTTTCCTTGGGGATTGAGGGAGGTGTGCCTCAGCTGTCAGCCAAGGAAGGTGCAGAATGTACCCATAGCCCATGGACAGGACACCTGCTGGCTTGGGAATGTCCTTCCTGCTGTCTGTCTGGCAGCTGGTCATAGACTCAGAATCATGGAACCACAGAGTGGCCTGGGGATGGAAGGGACCTCAAAGCCCATCCAGTCCCACCCCCTGCCATGGGCAGGGACACCTTCCACTATCCCAGGGTGCTCCAAATCCCCTCCAACCTGGCCTTGGACACTTCCAGGGATGGGGCAACAACAATTGCTCTGGTAAACCTGTGCCAGGGCCTCTCCACCCTCGCAGGGAAGGATTCCTTCCCAAGATCCTACCTAACCCTGCCCTCTGTCACAGGGAAGCCATTCCCCCTTGTCCTGTCACTGCCTGCTCTTTCAAAAAGTCCCTCTCCATCTTTCCTGTAGCCCCTTCAGGTGCTGGAAAGCCACAATTAGGTTATCCTGAAGCCTTCTCTTCTACAGGCTGAACAATCTCAATTTTCTCAGCCTTTCCTATTCTCATAGAAAAAGGTTAAGTAAATGGATTGAATATCTCCTGAAAGGCAGGAGACATTCAATGCACTGAAGTATTGATGCCTTAGAGCCAGAACTGCCCATTTTAACCTGCACTGGTAGCTGCAAAGATGAAATGGAGATGTAGGCAGGGCAAAGACCTTGGCAGTCTCCTGAGCTCCCTGGTTCTCCAAGGATCTAGGCATTCTAGCTGAACCAAGAGACCAAAACTCTTGGGGTGTTTCACTGCAGTGTTGGTGTTTTAGGGAAAACTCATCTCATGTGAACTCCCGAGGGACCGAGAGCGGCTTGGGGCCCTTCCTTGCCCAATCCTTCCGACTGCGAGTATCGGTGTCGCTCACACAACACATGGGAACCTGCTCCTGCTCGCTGCTAGAGCGTGAGGGATGGTGGAGTCCTGCCAGGCGTGGGTGTGTGCAGTCTGGCAACGGATCTCTGGTGCAAGGAAGAGGAATGTGCAGGATTTTCCAGGGAGCATCTGGGGAGCGATCCGGCGGGACGTTTGTTGGATGGAAGCTTCAGACACCTGAGGTCCTGTTGCATCTGCATTTGCAGAAGGGCCAAACTTCAGCTTGGAATTATGCTGCAAGAGCTCCAGTGCTCTGCTATCCCGAGCTCTTTCCTGGGTCCAACCCTCCCTGCACGTGGAGGAGAGGGAAGATTGACTCCCTGGTTCTCCCTGAGTACCTCAGTGCCTTTAGCCCATTTTCCATGGATCTTCCCACCAGGCATCCACACAATGATGCCTCCATTACACAGTGAGATACCTCTTTGCAAACTCATCACCACAAACATTGTAGCAACAGCATCTCTTACAGCATAAAATATCTTTAGGGCAAAAAAAAAAAGGACTATTCTTTGAGCAGGAAAAATCTAGACTGGTCAAAATAATTGAAAGCATCATGGTAAGTAGAGGTCCACTTATAAAAATCTGAGCTTTTTTGCTTAATGTTCTAAATATCAGCATTTGGGCAAGAAAATTACTTGCATTTGAAAATGAACTACTGCTTTCACATGCCTTTTATTGTAGCTTTTGGATTGATGCGCAAAATACAGTACAACTGACATCAGCTTTTGGTTTTCTGAGGTGTAATACAGCTGGGGGAAAGGAAAATCTCAGCAGCTGAGAGAGAAAGAGAGAATTCCGTGCTTCCATTTGTTTTGTGTGTGTGCCCAGTTTCTGTATTCCCAGGGGATCTTTCAAAGATTACAAAATGAAGGAAGGTGTGTTTGGGAAGCTGAAGCACCAGACAGTAGCACCTCAAAACATCTTCAGATTGATTTATAAAAAAATTTACTACCTTCACAGTTAATGAAATCCTTTGAGCACGGTGGTGTGATACACAGGAGATGAAGGATTTGTTGCAGTTGTTGCATGATGTTGGGAAATGTGCCACAGGCCCACGTAATGCTGGGAGTGACACCCTCCCCTCATTGTGCATTCACCCAACGTGCTCCTCAAGGCGTCAGGGGACACTGACACGGCCGAGACCAGGCAAAGGAAAGAAAATAATAAGGGCTAAATGGAGGAGTTAAGTGTCTTGTCATTTCAGATCCTTTTCCCTGTCACCGCAGACAATACTCATCCTGTAAGAAGTTATCCTGAATAGGATCACACTTGTCTACCTACTTCTCACAGGAAGAAAAAATTTGGGAAGAGAGAGAAAGAGAGGAGGTGAACACTCCACACCTCTTACTTTTCTATGAATCATGATCCTATTTTACTGTGTATTGGAACAGTGATGGAAAAAAAAAGAATAGATGTCAATTTGGGAACATTTTGCAGGTGGAGTTATAAATCAACTAAAAAATGAAAAAAAAAAACCTCCTGGCATCCCTTTTTCACAGGAACAGCCAAGATTGCTGCTTTGACTTGATCCAGGCAAGGGAGGGAGTGCAGCCTGTTCCTCCAACATGCTGATATTCAGAGAGTGTTTTCTGTTATCAGCAAAGGGTGGTGATGAGCTTACTGTCCATGAGATAATCGGTTTTTTATTACAATCAAGTGCACCATGATTTGGAACAACAATAAAAGACACAAATCCCCCCCAAACTGGGAAAAATCCCCACTCTCCTCTTTTGCATTGGTGATAAAGTGGTATTTTTTGTCAGAGTGCCCACCCTGAAGCACACTTCAATAACATTAGTGGTTATTACATGTAGAGAGGCTTTTCACGTCACATGAGCCAGGCTTGAAAGCAAATCCCAGCCTGGCTGTGAAATCCACTTGATCCTTGTGCTGAAACACAGCTATTTCCAGATGATACAAAGCACCTGTTTAACAGGGAGCTGGGGCAGGAAAATCCTGTATTCCTGTCAAAACGGCAGGAGGAACTTCTTGACTACTTAACCAAATTACTCACTGGCCACATAGGGTAGATTACAGGTCACTGTCATGCTTCAACAAAGACTGTTCCAACATGAAAGTGTTTCAGTAACTTCCTGGCCAGGGCTGAGTCAGAAAGGATTGTCCTCTGCTCCCACCCCAAACACACAACCAGCTTCTGCCATGGCTAGAAGGAACTAGTGTTCAGCTGCCATGGCTACAGGCTGACATGTCGTTAATGTAATTATGGTGTCAGGAAGAGAGAAAGGTGATCCAAAGATCACCAGCAAGTCAAGGCTGGAGGAGACCTTTGAGAACATTTCAGAGGGAATCACAGAATGGTTTGGGATGGAAGGGATCTTAAAGCCCATCCTGTTCCAACGCCCTGCCATGGACAAGGACACTTTCCACTAGACCAGGTTGTTCCAAGCTGACCTTGAACTCTCCCAGGGATGGAGCAGCCACAGATTCTCAGGGGAACCTGTGCCAGGGCCCCACCTCCCTCAGAGGGAAGCACTTGCTCTCAACAGCCATGCTAAATCCCCTCTCTAAGTTTAAAACTGTTGCTCCTTGTCCTATCGCTACCAGTCCCTGTAAAAAGCCACTTTCCAAGGAAGAGGAGATGCTTCTCAATGCAGTAAGGCATTAAGCACAAGAAGCATCTTGAGAGAGGAGTTGGAGACTACTAAAAATAAATGCCTGGAGGGCATTCAGGGACCTGCTCTCCCTTTGCTTGCAAAACCTAAGTGAATAGTCTTTATTCAGATCCAGTTCCTAGCTGTGACAGGAAGGTTACAAAATAGCTCATATTCTGCAGCGTAATTACACTGACCTCTCCCCTTCCTGCCTTCGTAGCAGCGCACGGTAAGTCACAGCCGCGGGTTACTCTGCAAGCTGTGGGTCTGACACCATCCATCACTCCCGGGATCATCCATGGGGCACAGGGAGCCCAGCCCAGCCCGCTCCGGGCGCTGCACCCCACCAGTTTAAACAGCACCAGGCCAGCCACAGAGCCCACAGGATGCGCTGCCAAACCTGACGAGGATGTCTCCTATGGGCAAGAGGGCATGAATGAGAGAACAATGCGATTTGGAGCAGACAAAAGGCTTGAAATCTGAGCCACGAAAATATCCGGGCAGCAGCTGCAGCAAACACTTCCCGGGCAGAGCCTGTTAAAGGAGAAGGATCTGCATTCACCCAGCGCTCTCAGGTGCCATCACAGCAAGAAGAATTAAGATTTTTGTTGTCCAGAACTCCCTGACAGGAGGTGCAGCCAGAGGGAGGTCAGGCTCTTTCCCCAGAGAACAAAGGACAGGAGCAGACGAAAAAACCTCAAGCCATGCCAGGGGAGGTTTGTGTTGGATATTAGGGAAAAGGGCTGTCCAGCCCTGTTGTCCAGAGCAGAGGTGGAGTCCCCATCCGTGGAGGGATTTAAAAGCCATGTGGATGTGGCACCTGGGGACGTGGGCCAGTGGTGGCCTCGGCAGTGCTGGGGAATGGTTGGACTCAAAGGTCTTGGAGGGCTTTTCCAACCTAAACTACTCAATGATTCTAAGAAATCTCCATAGATGTGGAGCAGCACAGGGAGAGAAGGGCCAGCTGGACCATCCAACCTGTACACAGAAGGCTCCTCTGTGCCCTTAGGCTGCTAAAACTTTGGCATTCAAGTCTCAGCAAGAGGTTGGTTACAGCCAGTGGAGGTAATGGAGACTACAGAAGACAATTTATCTCATATTTATCCTTTTTCTTAGGGAGGAATGGATGTTCCTGAAGAGCCCCTCTGGCTCTGCTGCCTGCAGAGAGGATCTGCATGACCACCTGAGGGGAGTCCACCACGAAGCTTCTCTATTTCCAGATGTGTCTTCTCCAAGGACTAATTTTTACCTACATTAATGTTTGCATTTTTCATAGCCAGTTTTGCCCCCGCCCAGAGTCTGTGATGTTGGAACCACTTACTCTTTTCCAGAGCATTTCATTCCCGAGATGTTTCCAAGACAATTTTCAGTGCAGGTTTTGTACTGGTCCCATCACCGGTACGTCTTTGAGCATCATGCAGCCACAGGTCCAGCAGCAAGTGAAGCATCACCACTTACGCTGCACACAGGGTGCAGGTGCCTTGGAGGTTTTTGTTGCTGTTTTTTGAAGGAGGCCATGGATTTGGAGTTCTCCCTGTGTTTTCCTTCAGGGCATATCTGCAGCACTACACCACTGAAGCTGCGGAACAGGCACACTTCCAAATTTCCCCAGCTTTAGTCCCAGTATCAACTGCTTGCAGGCAGCTGTCCCTGTAATCTGCATGCTGCAGCTTGTGCATAAGGGAAGAAAAAATAATGCATATTACTAGAAAGCTGACGGGCATAGATGGCCAGGAATATTCCCCCTCTAACTGGTGAGGATGTGTAGGGGGATTTTGAGTTTAAAACCACATTTTGGATGGAAAGGGAGAATCTTAACTCCCCAGAACAGGCTTATTTCATTTGGGGTTTTTAGCTTGCAGTCATATTTTTGTTGTTTTTCTTCAGCTTCTTGGAATTTGTACTTCTGTGAAAGAAAAACCACATATCCCTTCTCCTTCCTATCACTCAGGTGTTCCTGTTGTCTCTTGCTGACAGTGACAAAGAGCTTTTTGTATTTCCGTCACTTAGAGAAGCTGAAAATACCTACAGAGCTTCTGCTTGGAGGCTTGCAGCCACATGCAGGGGCCTGTGCACAGCTGGGAAGTGCCACTGACTCATTATTAAGGATCTCAGCCAGGTGGACTTTTAAATCCAGCTAATCCATCTGCTGATATACATAGAAAGAGAGGAAACAGAACCAGAAGGAAACCACAGAACAGGACAGCACTGAAAAGCTCTGTTTAGTGATCCACTATAGAAAAAGCTGAGCTGTTTCTATTGTTTAGTGGTTTGGGGGTTTTTTTCTAAAATTTTTTGTGGGGAGAGGATCTCCTGGAAGGTAGGAAGTGGCATCAAAACTCTTTTGTCCCTCAGAGTTTGTCCCCATCCCAGGTACTGCAATCCCCCATCAAGCTGCAGGTGTAAACACTCCTGGCATCTATTAAACTCCCTCTATATCCCACACCCAATGTCATGGCTGGAGTTTGGAGGCAAAACGACAAGGGTAACCCAAATAAATGGGACACTTGCAGCTCCCAAAAAGCAAACCCGCAGACACCTCTCATTGCTTCACCCGGGGAGGTTTGATGTCTGCAAGGAAAGTCATCTCAACTTCAGAGGTATATCCACATCCTTTTCATCCTGTTGTGGCATTTCTAGCAGATGAAGTTTCAAATAAATGCTTGGAAACTGGCATATTTTTATGGATATAAACACAATGAGACATTTTTCGTGAAGAGGAACAGTGTTTACTGTTGCTGAGCTGTAGAATAGATAAATAAAAGCTTTCTCAAGTGCATTCAGCTGTGTACTGCTACAGAGAACTGCTCTGGTTGTTCCTAAAAACCTTCACAAAACAAATATCAGTGGCATTTCTCATCCAGGGCTGCTTGCACACCTCTACTTCCACAGGAGAAGCTTTTTGTTAAGGTAAAAATAATTGTTTAAAGCCCTCAGCTATTAAGTTCATAGTTTTTGCTGAAGTGTTCCTGCAATGATGGTTCTTCGCTCAACTGGAGCCAGCTGGGAACCACCCTGTCCCCGCCAGCACCTTCACCTCAGCCACAGCCTGGGGACTGTGAACATGACTTTGTACCAGTTCCATACAGGTAGGGCATTCAATTCTCTCATTTTGGAGATGTCTTTAAAAAAAAAAAAAAAAATCTTTCTGGCAGGATACACGTGACAGACACTCAACCTCAGATTTGCTCAGGAAATTGCCTTGCATCTAGATGGGGAAAAATCCCCACCAGTTTGCCACCCCCATAAATCAGCCATCTGCAGAATGTGCTCTGGTGCAACGTGGCTCTATCAGCACTCACAGCTTGCCGAGTGCTTCGCGGAGGTTTACACAACGTGAACAACTTTGTCTCTGCTAAAAGAAATCCCGTGCTATAAATTAACAAACTTTCCCGGAAACATGACAAAAATCCACTTGTCGGTGCTGACCTCCAGGGCTCAGTTATAGGGCTCATAAAAAGGAGAAGTTTCCCTGGCAGATGAAAGGAACTAAAAAGCTAAGTTTATCTCTGGATGTCTGGGGGAGAAGGTCACTCACGGCACAGCGCGATGTCATTGCAAGGCAAGGACGTGTTTTGGGAAGGGTTTGACAGATGATGGGGGGAAACGAGGAGGAGACCAATACACTCCCCTCTTTGCTGGCCTTCACAGGGTCCAAGGACATCACCTAGAATAAACCTGAAAGAGCACCAAAACTCCTACTGAACCCAAGAGGCCATGGAAAGATTATACTCCATTTGTAAGACTTCATTAAGCACCTGTGTTTTCAGTTCTGTGGCACTGTGGCTGCAGGGGCAGGGGCTCTTCTCCAAGAGCAGGAACAATTTTTGCCTGTGTTTTCCCATTATCACATTTCTCCTAAATCCTGGACGCTGCTGCTCAACCAGCCCGGGGGCCAAGAATGCCCCCCAACACTGTGCTGCTCTCACCTCCATCAGAGTTTGTACAGATGGTCCATCAGGAGCAATACCCTCTGCCTCATGCCCTTGGACTGGCAAAAAACCACTAATTCTAGGAAATTTCAGCTATCTGAAAGACAAGCAAGAGGGGAGGCCAACAGGGAATGGCTTCCCACGGCCAGGGGCAGGGTTAGATGGGATATTGGGAAGGAATTCCTGGCTGTGAGGGTGGTGAGGCCCTGGCACAGGTTTCCTGGAGAAGCTGTGGCTGCCCCATCCCTGGAAGTGTCCAAGGCCAGGGTGGAGCAACCTGGTCTGGTGGAAGGTGTCCCTGCCTGTGGCAGGGGGTGGAACTGGATGAGTTTTACAGGTCTCTTCCAACACAAACCATCCTGGGATTCTCTGATCTGTCATATTTTGAATAATTATATTAATCCTGGGTATAGCTTGGGACTGGTGGAAGAACACAAGATTGACTCCCCCCTGCAGGGTCACTTCTGGGAAAACTGGCCAAAGAGTTGGACCTGTATGTGCTTTTTATTTTTTTTCTTTATTCCACACACACACACTCACGGGAAAAGTACCATCATTCTGTAAGACTGCGCAGCACATAGCAATTTCTTAATAATTGGTACATTTATAAAGCTTTTTTTGCTTCCTGTTTTGTCTGCTCCAGCTCTCAGCATTATAAATCAATGACAATCTCCAGCTGAGGACCTTGGGGTGTCCACAACAAGAGCAGACACACAGACAGATTCTTACTTGACTTTGTGACAAAATGAGCCTCACACTACTTTTCTTTACCCTCCTCTTTACCATAAGCAGCTGCTTTTTTTCTTAAGGGATGCCAAAACCTTCAGTGGAGCCCTGAGTGCCCATGTCACCTGCATGGTAGGACCAAACCTGCTGAAGTGGGCCTGGAGACTTGACTCTGCTTCTAAGAAACATCCTTGACATGCAATAAAAAAAGCCAAATTATGAAAACAGGAAACCACAAGTGGTTTCACCTCTAGTAAGTTCATCTGTTAAAAAAAAAAAAAACCAAAACAAACCCCAAAAACATACTGAGCTGCATTTTCTGAGACAAGCTGTGCTGACACACTTTCATTGCTGGCTGTTTTCTGTCTCCCACCATTCCCCAGGACATCACCCTGCTTTTCAGAGCATCACCATACCAGTACCCAGTTAATAAAGTCACTCACAGCAAAGAATTCTTCTCATTTTTCTGGTTTTGGCAACCTTGCCCTGCAGCCAAACCTTGCTCCAAGAGGTCTTGATGACAGACAGGAGAGGAGGAACTTCTCACAGACCTTCATCCCAGGGGAATTTGGACTAACCATGTGAAGAGGAGGAGGTCTGGGAGCTCTGAAGTCTCCCTAGTGCTCCTGAGGAGTCACAGCTAAGGGACTGCCCTGCTCCTCTGCTTTGCTCCCAGCCCAGTCCTGGTGTCCCTTGTCCATCCGTCCTTCCTCTCCCAGGCCCTTGGTCTGCACCAGCCACATGCCTGTAAAGGAAAATGCTACGGGAAAATGTTCTTGTGGAAGAAAGTTTGAATCCACACAGGGGACTTAAAATGAACAATCTTGCCTCACCTTCCCATGTGGAAAAGTCCCCCAAAATGGACTTACTGTGCCCCAAAAGGAGCCAGGAGCGGTAAATTTCTGCTTCTGCCCAAACACGGAGGAGCTGTGGCAGAACACACCTCCTCATATGCAACCTAATAGAGAAAATCACAGGATTTGGGGTTATGTTCCCCATTCTTTCTCCTACTTCATTCATGTCCCAGGCCATACAACCCTCCCCCTCCCCATGGAAATCCTTGTATGATCTGGCAGAGGGGCTGGAGGGCACCTGGCCCATGTGCAGCTCCTGTCCATTCACCTGAACAAGGCTGCTCAGCCCCAGCTCAGGTCTGGGCATAAAGGACATGGTTAGATCAAAACACAGTGACAAAACAGCCCCAGTCCCAGAGCTGAGAAGGCAAGATGGGGAGATCATCCCTTGAGGGCCCTCCTGGCTTGCTGCTTTGCTTCATTCCTACACATCCCTTCTCCCTACACACACTGCCCTCTCCCCTCATCATCCTCTCTCTCTGCCCACCTCCAGGAAAACACAGGACAGGGACACCCAGAGAACTCACAAATCCCTGCGTGTGCAGCTTCTGGTGTCAGCACTGTGCTCTGGGCAGGACACGGCTGGGAAGTGCTGTTTCATCTCCCTCCAGCCACCACCGTAGGAAACATCTCATCTACAGCCAGCAGAGGAGTGTTTCCAGAAGGGGAATGATCTCAACTTAAAAAGCAAGATGTAAGACTTTGAAATGTCTTGTCTCAGCTAGAAAAAAAAACCTAAAGAAGCAACAAAACCCCATATTCCTGAAGTTGTCTTGCTACAGCAACTATGGAGAGACTTGGAATGACTAACATTCCTCCTTCAGCAGCCAAGTGAGACACAGCTCACCTTCACAACAGAAAATAGATCAGAGATTGATTTATTGTAAATAGGACATGTATCCAATAAAACAATGCTGAGAACTGGGAAAAACACATGAAAGATTTCAGGCAAGGGTGTGCCTGAATGCAGAACACTGCATGTCCAGGGATTCAGTCACGTGCAGTGCAGTGGGACCCAGACTGAGGAAATGAGCTCATCTCTTTATCTTCAAAAATCCCATCTCTTCGGTTTTGCAGAACTGATAGAATTTGTTGTCTTCATCCCCTGTCCCAGTGAGGAGAGAATTCTACTTTTGTAAATGTATAACTTGATGGATTTATCTTCTAAATAATTCTATTTCAAATGGTCTTCAAGTGGATTTTAATGTGTCATAATTTCAAAAACTGATTGAAAATTCGAAGTTGTCTATTCATTATATATTTTAAGTATATTAAAAATGACAATAAGTATGAATTTAAATTATACAGGAAAAGCTAGACAAGTGAACCACGTGCTTGAAAACAAGAAGCGTTCATACTGTATTCATGAAAGTTATTTTTTCCCAATTTATTTAAAGTTAAGAACCATCTCTAATTTTTCCAAGCATTTCATCCATACTCTGTACAAAGCATACACTCATGCTGACTTCTCCGAGAATAACAACATGTAGATACATAAAACAAAAAAGCTATAGTAATAAAATAGGCAAACACCTCAGCCAGAAATAGCCATCTGAGCAGGAACCAATGTGAAGTTGTTGAACTTGGGCAGTGGTTTTGCTACAGGGTTTATCTTCACCTCCCCTTTGCCACCCCAGTCACTGAACCTGAGATGAAACTTACTATTAAAGAGGGTTGATTTGCATTAGATATAAGGAAGAAGTTTTTTACAATGAGGATGGTAAAACACTGGCACAGGTTTCCCAGAGCAGCTGTGGTTGCCCCTGGATCCCTGGAAGTGTCCAAGGCCAGGCTGGACGGGGCTTGGAGCCACCTGGGATAGGGGAAGGTGTCCCAGTCCATGGCAGGGGGTGGGACTGGATGGGCTTTAAGGTCCCTTCCAACCCAAACCCCCCTGTGGTTCTGTGAACACATCACTCTGAGCGTGGTGAACCCGGTGGCATTCCTGTGTGCAGGGGCGGACTCTGCCACATCCTCTGCAAGGGTTTTTTTTGGAGATTTTTAATTGCATTTGGACATCTAAAACAAAGCTACACATCCCCTGCTGCCAGAGAGAGATACTCCTTGGCAGACTTTTGCTAATTAGTTGGAAATACGTTCAGAAGCAACCCACCAGTATTTCTTCTTACAGGTGAGCTGCAGCTCCTGGTGACAATTCTGAAGATATTCTCAGTGACAAAGGACACCTGCAGCCAGACTGCACTGAAGGGAGATGGAAGATGCTTTATTCTGAGATAAGATGGCTCAATGATCCTTTTGGTTCCCTTCCAGGTCAGCTTATTCTGTAATTCTGTGATTCTGTGAATCTGTGATTCTGTGATCCTGTAACTGACTTTCAGAGCTGTGGGGACCAGCAGTGATTTCTGGGTGGCTGATGCAGTGCAGATTTGTGTTAGTTCAGATATTTCCAGCAATCGATGTTCCTTCTGCCACAGGAGGAAATGCACAGGTAATTAATTGCTCCAAGTTCACACAAGAACCCACGGCAGCTTCGTCACGGCATTAATTGGGTGATTTACCCTCTGGGTGAAAGCAAAAGCTCTAACTACTCCAAGTTAATTCACAACTGAAGGAGTCCACCTGGAACTAACTATCAGCTGCCTTCCTGTGGTCACTAGGTGACATTCATTTAAAAAAATAAATAAACTCAATTAAAAAATCTTTAAAATATGGCAGGGTGGATTTTTGAGTCCATACCTCCAGCCCAAACAAGAACAGGTAGTACATAGATCCATGCTTCAGCTTTTCCCCAGGTGAAGTCTGATGATGACTGAAATAAGTAAAAAGGTTACCTTGTGTCCTGCATATTTCACTTTTTCTCTTATCTAATAGGGTATGCTGGGATTTTCTGCTTCTGCAACAGAAAATCCCAGAGGTTTTTGATCTCCACTGCATCCCTGAAGAGTACTGTGAGGTTCAGAACATTTCCTATTATCAAAGTATGTTCTTCTCCCCACCTGATTTTTAAACACAAAGCAGTTCATCCACTGTATAGATACACACCAACCTCACTGAAATTACTTCAAAATGAACAATTTCTGTTTTGGAGAAGCACTAAGGTTTGATCTTTTTGCTTGCACAATGTGACTGGGAAGGAGGTGAAACAGGATGACACTAATTTTAGAAATATGTTTCATTTTTTCAAAGCTAGAGCATCATTTACATTTGACAGTAATGGACTACAACCATCTTTATTTCAGGCTTTTAAAAAAGAAACCAAACTATAACAAGTGGAGTTGGTGGCAAACCCATGGGAAGAAAATACAACCCTGATTCCAAATTCTTCAGGTTTAAAGGTACACATCATTCATCCAGCACAGGTCTGTGAGGGGTGAACTAACACACAGCTCTGAACCTGACAATATATTTCCCCTGTCTTTATTAATTAACATCAGATGAGTCTGTCAGTATGAGCACACATTCTCCAAAATGCCTTTATTTTGACACATAACATCCTTTGACCTACCAAAACCACATCCCTCCCTGGTAGGAAAACTCCAGGACAGCCACCCTATTAAGTAATGGTGAGCATCCCCATAACTAGTCCTGGTATGACAAGACCAAGTGTCCTGTACATTTTTGGGGAATAACAGTCAACAGAACAAAAGGTGTCCATGTGATTAGAAACAGGATTCACCCTCAGATGTCAAACACCTGAATGGAGGTGTCTGTATGTGTGCTAAGCATCTGAGCTTCCTCCACAGCCATCTGAGATCTGATGCCCCATCCCTGGAAGTGTCCAAGGCCAGCTTGGATGGGGCTTGGAGCAATCTGGGAGAGTGGAAGGTGTCCCTGTCCGTGGCAGGGGGTGGGAACAAGGTGATCTTTAAGGTGCCTTCCAAGCCAAACCACCCTGTGATTCTGTGGTTGTGTGATGCAGTGGTGGAGGCTGGAGAACACTTTGCTCAGCCTAATGCAGATTTCAGGTAGGACCCTGTGAATTCTACGATTTCCCCCTCTACAAACCAACAGGGAACAAATGTTGTCCATTGGTCTCAACACCAACACCCTGGGAGGTCTGGACCAAAAAACCACCTTTTGTGGGAAAAGCTGAGGTGAGTTTCTCCAAGGCACCATTCCCATCTTCCCTTTACTGGAAGGAGCCCAGGAATATGTCATCCATATCAGCACTTGCCCATTCCTAGGATATTTCTAGTGCTGCAGAAAAACATTCTCAGGCATCATCCTCCACTCTGAGCACAGGCATTGTTGCTCTCCAGAACATGTGTTGAAGTCCTTGGCAAGCCTGTGTTTCCCCCAGGGACAGCTCAGGTTCAGATCAGACTCATCTGCTCTCTCTCCCCATGCCAAGGATGGAGGTGATAGGTAGTAGATGTCTCATCACACACACTTGGTCCACATTGTCTGGGGTCACCCGAGATGCATGGTGCAATTCAGGGTCATTTTTCCTCTCTCTTGTTTGTGCACAAATCTGGGTTAATCCTCACATGGATTAACGCTTGTAACAGTGATGAGCAAATTTCAGACAAGAGGTGTGTCCCCTTTGCACACCTTTCCTCTCCAAGATTGGAAGCTTGCAATTAAATAAGGAAAAAAACCCCTCCAATCAATATCTTGAAGCCCCAAATTCAGCTCTGTGGCTCTCCTTTCTACAACATTTGCCTGCAGCAGTGAGGAGTGAGAGACCACAAGGCAGAGGCGGGTCACCACGTCCTTGCACCGCCTGCAGCACACAGCCCTGCCTGTCCTCCACCTTGGAAAGATTTACGAGTTCCTCTTTCATCTCATGATCCCTCATTTCTGCCACGTAACCTCCCCTGAACCTGCTGTGAGTCAGCAGGACTTGTCTGTTAAGGCAAGATTGATGCATGGCTCTGGAGCAGATAATGCATGCTGCTGGGCCAGCCGGAGGCATGCTGGCAGTATTAACCATCCCTTCTCTCATCCCCTGCCCCACAAGAGGGATGGACTGAGTTTAGGACCTGCACAAAGATGTTCCAGGGGCCATTGCCTCACTGGCCCTTCCCCAGGCAGACTGAGGTGCTGGTGGGATGGTGCTGCACAAAGCCAAGTGAATTTTCCAGCTCCTTTGCACAAACCTCATGTCTTACAGCTGTGTTTTCGGCTGCTGGAGAAGCTTTCCTCCAAATGGGAGAGAAACCTGAACACTGTTAATTGGTACACATTAGGGATTGTGTGGCTGGCAAAAATATTTATCATGGGGTTCTGGCCCAACCCTTCCCACCTGGTCAAATTCTGCCTCCCAGAGCTCTCCTGGAAAAAAAAACATGCCTAAAGTTGGTGCTGTAGTTTGCTTTAGAGGTGGGTATGTGTCAGGAATGAGAGATGGCTGAGAGCAAGCACTCCCATTTGCTTAAAAAAAAAAAATCCCAGAGCTTGATATGGGAGGTCAAACCTGCCAGCTTAAATCACTTTATTTCTTTAAAGTTGCCATTCTTGGCGAATATATCGTGGCCTTCACCTAAAAGCGACGCTGCCTGCGAATGCCATCACATCAGATGGGGACTGCGGCCTCTTTCATCCCCAGCAGAGGAGGGCTGTGGGCTGAGGGGTGAAAAGATACTTTTCTTTGGAGATGCCAACAGTTTCTTCGGCAGATTTCTCCCCCTCGCCCCCTCCCACCCCAACCTACTTTCACAAAAGAGAGAAAAAAAAAAAAAAAGAAAAAGAAAAAGCCAACCCATAAATGGATCCTGTAGTGTCTGCAATGTAAAGAATTAGCTGAATGGGAAGAAATGAACCATGGTCTTTATGTCCTAGTTACAGTCAGTGCAAACATTGCTGCTAATCCCTGTTGTCAGAGGGGACTGGGGAAGAGACACGGATAGATCCCACTGGGAACATTTTGTCTCTCTCAATCTGCACTTGAGATCACATTTTTTGTGTGTAATAACACTGAGTTGTATTAAGAAGCCTGTGGATAGCGTAAAGCTGGGGGGGGAAATAATTGTTCCCAGTCCATTCCACCGAGTGTAGCACCTACAGCCTTCATATGTAGGGAGGTCTCAGCAACCCATTCATTTCAGTGGAGAAAAAGAAAGCTATTCATTCCCAGCAAATCCCATTTTGCCATGGTAACCCCCCTTCCCGCCCCTCGAGCACAACAGTTGTTCACAGGGGCTGTTTAAAACAAGACAACAAAACCAAACCATCGCCCATCCAGCCCTGGCATTTTCTGCTTTGAGCCTTCTGGCGGTGTCCAGCCCCCGTGCCGGGGCAGGGATACCCCAGGGATGGGGAAGGGAAGGAGTGAACAGCTCATTTTGCCCCCTGCCATCCTGGTGGCATCACACCTCGAGTCCTGTGAGGGCACCCATCTCCGGGATGGGGTGTCCTGTACCCATCGAGCTCCCCGGTGGGACACTGACAGTGACCATGCCATGGAAGCAAGGGACAACAGGGGGAACTGATTTTGTACAATCTCGTGCCAAGGAGAGGGTTTTGGCTTGCCAGAGCCCATGCAGGGGCTGAGAAAGGGAAAAACAGGCACCTTGCCAGCTCTGTCCCAGTCTGGAAGGATCAGCCCTGTTTTCCACAGTCCCTTCCACGGGGAGCATGTCCATGGCTCCAACAGCAGCTGCGCACCAACACAACTCCCACAACTCTCAGTTTGGGGTCCTCCAGCCATCCTTGAGTATGAGCCCTGAAGATCATAACCCACAGCCACCACCAGTAAACTCGAGTTTGGGCTGTTGTTGGAGCATTTGGTGGTCACTAAAATTGTGTTCAAGCTGCTGGGGAGGACACAGGGAATGCAGGGCATCTCCTGGCATAACACTGAGCAACCTGATGTGGTGGAAGGTGTCTCTGCCCATGGTAGGGCCGTGACAAACAAGAATCCCAGAATGGGTTGGAAGTGACCTTAAAGCCCATCTTGTTCCATGAACAGGGACACCTCCCACTATCCCAGGCTGCTCCAAGCCCTGTCCAACCTGGCCTTGGACACTTCCAGGGATGGGGCAGCCACAGCTGCTCTGGGAAACCTGTGCCAGGGCCTCCCCACCCTCACAGACAGGAATTCCTTCCCAATATCCCACCTAACCCTGCCCTCTGGCACTGGGAAGCCATTCCCTGTGTCCTGCCCCTCCATCCCTTGTCCCCAGTCCCTCTCCAGCTCTCCTGGAGCCCCTTGAGGCACTGGCAGGGGCTCTGAGCTCTCCCTGGAGCCTTCTCTTCTGCAGGGAACAGCCCCAGCTCTCCCAGCCTGGCTCCAGAGCAGAGGGGCTCCAGCCCTGGGAACATCTCCGGGGCCTTCTCTGGACCTTCTCTAACAGGTCCAGGCCTTTCTTGTGCTGGGACCCCAGAGCTGGGTGCACTGCTCCAAGTGGGGTCTCACGGGGCAGAGTAGAGGGTGAGAATCCCCTCCCTTGCCCTGCCCATGCCTGTTTGGATGCAGCCCAGGGTGTGTTTGGCCTTCTGGGCTGTGGGTGCACACTGTCGGCTCGTGACCAGCTTTCCACCCACAGGAACCTGCAAGGCCTTGGGGCACCTGATCCATAAGGTCCCATCCAAATCAAACCATTCCACGATACCCACCTCAAGGTCTCTCCTCTGCCTCTCCATCCTTCTCCCTTCCTGATATCCCATCCTTGTGTAGCCATTAGATCTGAAGGGTGCAGGAAGACTCTGGCCCAAAACATTTTGATCTTGCACCCAAACTAGAACTAAAGTTACAATTTCCACCAGAACAACCAAGACTGAAGTGACCTGACCACCACCTCCTTGGCAGGAGACCCTGTTCTGGACAGAGGTAATTCCTTGATTAGTAGTTATTATCTGAACAGAGACTGATATCACATTACTGGAAATTCAGGGGGCAAGGAACAAAGCAGGGAAATCCAGCCAAAATCCAGGCAGGCAGTGCTGGGAAGCTCCTCAGCATGTACTGTGTGGGCTTTAACTGCGGCATCACCTCTGCTGAGAGCAGTGCTTCCCACATGTCAAAATCACATCATTTTTGGTTAACCTGAATTTTCAGGTTAAGAGCTAATAAGAGATTCCTGGCATAAATATAATTTTGGTAAAAACTAGAATTAAGGACTAGTTTTGGTTACAAATTAATGGTCATTTTATTTCTGTAAGTGCAGGGAGAGCACAAAATGTCAGGAAATAAAAACAGCTGTTTTCACCAGGTGTTTTTAAAATACATCCCAGCAACACCACAGATTTTATCCTGCACTTAATTGTTGACTGAGGTGAATTAAGCCCTTCTGGTGACCCAGACTTTTCCCAGCTATGTCCTGGGCATGAAACCGTCCCTCTCCATAGGCAAACAAGGTTAGTCAGTTGGTCACACCACAGCCTATTAATATGTAAATATTTTAATCACCCTCCAGATCCTCTCACAAATTGCTCTGCATGGCTTTTCAAAGCACACAACCAATTCCCTGTTTCTTAGTGGCACTTCTGCAAAATTTTCTCACCTGTCCAGAACAGTTTCCCCTTTCAAAAGACCCAGAACATTGTTGGATCTACCCCTAGCATTGCTGCCCCAAAAAAGTAACTTTAGTGTTAGAGAAGTCTCAAAGCCAATTGTCTTTGTCTAAAACCAATAGCTAATTTAGCTGAACCACCCATTCCTGGATGGACAATTCCTCTGCATTCACAAGAATGAGAAGTCAAAGTTGCAATGAATCCCACTAAAAAGTCCCTCTAGGAAAAAATTCTGTAATTGACAGACTCTGACTCATACTAAACTCACTGCAACTGTGGGACAGGGGGTGAGAAAAGGGAGGAAAATAAATCCAAAGGCTTCTCCATTCTCAAATTTTCACTGAAAAGGCTCTGACAGGAGCAAAAGCTTATTAAAACCAAGCGCCCGGAGAAATGACTGCTCCCAGCTGTCTGTCCTGCCTCTTTCCCCTCCAGTGTCACCCTGTATGTGACAGAGACAGCCTGGCTCAGGCAGCAGCTGTTAAACCACTGGAAATTTCACACAGATTTAGGATTTCTTTCATATATGAAGTGTAACCTGCAGCTGTTGAGCAGCTGCTCCGCGGGAGCTTAACCACCCGTGCAGCAGAGCTGGGGACTCCGGGAGAGGGGGGTACAAATACCTGGGGGAACCAGAGCACCCACATTTGATCTGTGTCCACGAACTACAGCTTGGCCCTTGGTCCTGATCAGAGCTCAGTTTTCACTCAGGAGCTCAGCTTTGGGGTCCTCTCTGAAAGGTCCCTTCCGGCTCCGGGTGCACAATCCTGGTGCCACCAGCTCAAACCCCGCTGGAAGGTGCATTGGAGAAGTGCTACGGCCTGGCAGGAGTGGACACAGCCTTTGTACCCTGTGAGTCCTGAAAGTATTCAAACATGTGACATTCAGATTGAAATCCGCATGGCAATGAAATAATAGGATGTGTTTATAGATCATAGAATCACGGAATTGTTCAGGTTGGAAAAGCCCTCCAAGGCCATCAAGTCCAACCATTCCCCCAGCACTGCCAAGGCCACCACTGACCCACGTCCCCAAGTGCCACATCCACACAAGTTTTAAATCCTTCCAGTGATGGGGACTCCAGCACTGCCCTGGGCAGCTGTGCCAGCACTGCACAACCCTTTATGTGAATAAATTTTTCCTGATATCCAACCTGACTTCCCACAGCAGCCAAATTCTCTGCTAATTGACTTCTTTGTTTGGGGAGGGCAGGCAATTTTCTTACCCCTTGTCTGTGCCAAAGTTTTAAACACTGATGGCTGTTGGCATTCTCTGAACTCCTCTGGACTGAAATGAAGCCCTGGGTTCAGCAGGGGGCATTCAGGAATGATGTTACACAACCACGTGGGAGCTACAAGGATCCTGTTTGCTCCTTTAAGCACCATTAAAAGCAATCATAGCTTTATTACTGGGGAGCACTGCCTTTAGCCTCGAAAAGCCAGGCTGAGACAGCAGGTTGGATTGTCAACCTGAAGGACCACAGCCACACCAAGAATGCAACAATTCAGGTGCCCCTCAGCCAAAGCAGAGTTTTCATTGCTGTTCAGGGTTGGTTGGGGTTTGCGGCTCCCAAACCACCCAAGATGCCAGCAAAGACCAGAAGCTTCCCTAGGGATGCTGTTTCCACAGGCTGGCTCTTGGAGCTGGCCTTTCCTACCCTGCTCTGTGTACATTTCCCTGAGGCACTGAGAAGCTGCTCAAGTGAGATCATCCTAGGATCCTATGATAACTTTAACATATTGACTGTGACCATTGATTTACAATATCAGCTCTTGATCAGGAACTGTCAATTTGCCACTATGGCCAGAAAAATCACTTAGTTTTGCCATAGTTCCCTCATCCTCCCGAGACAATCAAAGAAAACCAAGCAAAACATTGGCTTCGAAAAAGCAATCAAATAATTTCTGGATCCTACTCTTCACGTAAAGAGAGTTCTGGTTAATTGCATCTCACCTAATCTCACCCACTCTGTTTCCCATACAAATGATCTTATCCTCTCACCATAAAACCTTAAGACAACATCAGCTTGTTCATTGTTGCCACCAAGTTGTTTTTATTGATAACTACAAGTGAATTTATTTAGCCTGTTGGTAGCCATTTAAGAAATACCCATGAAAAGTGCTCCAGAGCAGTTCCAGTAGTGCTCCATTGGTGGTTCCTAATGAGACTGCCTAAACTGGGTACCGCCCACTCTCTGAAGTTTATAGAAAAAAAATAGCATTGCAGAATACCATTCTGTGTCAACCCTGTTGTGGGCCACGTTTTTGCCACACACATCACACTGCGAGTGGCTTCCTAATTTCTTTGCATGAAATTAATGAGGGATGAAAGTCTGGTTCACATTTCAAGCAGTCACACACCTCACAACAGTTCCACTGAAGGTATGTTTAAGATATAAATGAAATATTTGCTCTGGTTTGCGACTTCGCTCAGCCAAAAGATATCCCGCTGCCAACACTGGGCTCCCGGGGTGGAAAATATTCCTACTGACACCACAGCCCTTGTGAGAGCACCCAAGCCTTGCATGCACACTATGGGTGATAGAGAAGAAGGGTTTCCAAAGAGAAGCCAGGGTGCAGTTGCATGGCCTGTTAGGATTTAGGAATGGACCTGGGGCAGAACCTCAGATCTACCCGCCTTTGAACTTCCCAGAGTTTTTGTACTTGTGTTACAGCATAAATTTGTCTGTTCTTGCCCTTTGACATGCTCTCAAAACCAACAAAGCTGTTGAACTCCCACTGAAGGGCACTTACAGTGGCTGGCATGTTTTTCCCAGGGAAAAAGAAAAAAAATCCTACAGAAAGGAGACACTGCAACCAAAACATCCACATCCCTGGCTACATCCACCCGACAGGCACTTTGATGAGAGAGAATAAATCAGTAGATATCAGGGTGGGTGGAAATTATAAAAATTTCCAACTTGAGAGGCATTTTCCTTCATGCAGCATCATCTCCCTGTTCCTTTTGAAGAAAGACACTCACAGCTCTGGGATCTCAAGAATTTGGAATTAACCCCCCTTTTTTTCTTTTTTTCTTGTAGGTGGGAAATATTGCTGTGCTAATTGACCTTTTCAATCATGGATCCTGAAAAACACCTACATGACACTGCTGATAAAATCTGTGGGCAGCCTCAGCATTGGCAGGATGGCATCACTGAGGGCAGGGCAGCTCACTGGGATCCTTCAGCCAGCCAGATGTATTCTGACAAATCCATTTTTCACTGGGGTGCTCGGAAAGTTGCAGCTGTAATTGTTATCTCTGTGGTGGGAAAATGTGGCCTGGAAGGCGTCAGCTGAAAATAATGCAGATGAAATGATACTGCATTGATATTGCATTGACGATACAGATGATACAGATACAGTGATATTGAAGAAGCTGGTAGCAATGCCAAATATATAAAAAGATTGCAAGTATTTTCAGGTCTCTATCAAAAGGAAGAACGAAACCACATTCAATCCACCATATCCATTCCAAGTTCACAGCTCTGGCTGGGGCTGGGACATCCCCACAGCAGAGAGTGTGGTAAGATTTTTTTATATTGAACTGAGAGAGCGCATTTGCCAGTTCCACAGCAGATTCCAGTCTTGTGGTCTGAAGGCAATGTTCACTCTGGTTTAGCCCAAAGACGGTTGAAGAGTGCTTTGATCAGTGCTTATGAAAGCCTGGATTGGGGAAATAATTAATGGGTACTAGTGGACCCCAGCAGCCGAAGCCAGACAACTGCAAATAAGAGTAAAGTTGCCTTTCTCCGAGGGCTTGATTAACCACGTGGGACAACCCTCATGGGAAAAGATAGACCTGCATTTCTTGATATCCTCAGCTCCAGACATCACCTTTCTCAATAGTGTCCTTCACCCAAACACAAGTTACTGTGTGTGCATGGTGATGGGGGACAGGGGGAAGAGCGGGGAACGAGAAGGAACTGGATGCTTTCCTTTTTCTGAAGAAATCCTTGGCACCGTGAATCAGCCTTTCAGCGGGAAGCACCACTTGGTAAGCAAGATGAGAAGAATTCCCTGAAGAATGATCTGTCCTTTGCAGGTGAGAAAACTCTCCAAAAGCACAACTTGTTCTTCCTGCTACACAAGCCAGCCCTGATGCTGCTCGGGGACAGCTTTGTCTTTCTCCAGTTGCGTCAGGACATTT
This sequence comes from Atrichornis clamosus, assembly GCA_013400975.1. Lineage (NCBI taxonomy): Eukaryota > Metazoa > Chordata > Aves > Passeriformes > Menuridae > Atrichornis > Atrichornis clamosus. The sequence continues at coordinate 295,343 of WBMZ01010499.1, read as the reverse complement.
GTCGTCACTGCAGAGCAGAGTTTTCAGTAATTGCCTGATGTTTTCATCCTGCCACTGCAGAAGCTGGTGTCCTTCCAAGTTCCTTTTTTCCTCCTCTTTGTAAGGACTGAGGAAACATGAGAGCTGTGTCCTGGGCTGCCAACAATGACAGAGGGAACAGAAAAGCCACCAAGCAACACATTTGGTCCTCAGTATTAGCAGAAATGCATTTAACTGGAATAATCTGCCAGGGGTGCTCAGGTTGTTCGGTGTGGAGTCTCTGTGCCCAGGGGAGTTTCTAAAGAGGTGACCCCCAGCCACTCCTGGATACAGGCCCTGGAGATAAGGGCTCCCAGCCTACAACCCTCCCTCTGTAAAGACCCCAGATGCTGCAAAGGAAAAAGAGAAGCAGCCCTTTGAGAAATTAAATCCATTTGGGCAGGGGGCTCAAATTAGGGATGTATCTCTCAAGGTTTAGAAGAACGTGTGTCCACGTCCTTACAGGGTCACTGCTGTGGCCACTGCTAGTGGCCAGCAAGCCAGAGAGGGATGCTCCCAGCTGGAAGGTGTTTGTTGGTAAATTCTTGGAAGAATTAATAGAATAATAGAATCATTTCAGTTGGAAAAGCCCTCTAAGACCATCAAGTCCAACCATTCCAACCAAGACCATCAGTCCAGCACTGCCAAGGCCACCACTGACCCCTGTCCCCAAGTGCCACATCCACATGGTTTTTAAACCCCTCCAGGGATGGGGACTCCACCACTGCCCTGGGCAGCTGTGCCACGCTTGGACAGCCCTTTCCACGGAGAAATTCTTCCTGATGTCCAGCCTGACCCTCCCCTGGCACAGCTTGAGGCCGTTCCCTCTCCTCCTGTCCCTGTTCCCTGGGAGCAGAGCCCGACCCCCCCTGGCTGCCCCCTCCTGTCAGGAGCTTGTGCAGAGCCAGCAGGGCCCCCCTGAGCCTCCTTTGCTCCAGGATGAGCCCCTTTCCCAGCTCCCTCAGCTGCTCCTCACAGGACTCGTTCTGTACAACATAACATTTCCTGTCCAGCTCCTGGTAATGATAAACCGAGCAAAGTGAAGGGAAGCACCAATGTTGGGTTGGTTTTAGTTTTATTTTTTCCATTCTTAGAGTTGTACAGTATAAAGATAATTTGCTTAGCAGCCCTTGTCGTAGGGTTTCCGTCCATCTGAAGACTCCGCATGGACACCTTGCAGTAATTTTGTGCTTATGAAATTGTTCCAACCTCTGCAGCTCAGCTACCCTTCGAACAATGCATTCTCTGTGAGCCCCTGAATAGAAAACATCAGCCCATAGTGATAGAGCTCCTGTTAGTGCCCAGCCCTAGACATGGGATAAAAGTGCTTTTCAATGTGTACTTGGGAAAAAAATTGTCTTTTAATGCTCACACAGTACTCCTTTTACAATGCCAATGCCACTTACAGCTATTGATAGGAAGAAGTTGGACTAATCTTAGGAAGAAGTTCCCATGACCTTTCAGTATCTGCAATCCTGCAACTTTTCTTAAAATTATCTTTGCAGGGAAAACAATGTAAAATATACCAAAGGATTTTTAGCGGACAAATGACTACTTGTTAAGAAGCCAAAATGTTACAGGAAGATGTTTTTGGTGTTTTTATGCAGCTGGTATGAGGTGGGCAAAAATCACAGGGATCAAGGGGGAATATGGAAGAGCAAAATGAAAGTGAGTCAAAGGATTCAGCTGTGATTTCATACAATGCTTCATGAAGCATAGCCTGGGGAATGTTATCTCTGCCCAGTTATCTCGACCTAGCAAGTGAAAATGAAGCAACTGTGATGAAGGGTTGTGACCCCCTTCACTTTCTTAAGAAACAATTAAAAAAACCTCAGTAAAAAGCTTAAAACTTCTAATTAGGAGGCAAGCCCATAAAAGGATGGAAGAATCAGCAGATTGAGATGGTAATAAAAAACTTTAAGCAAATTCACATCAAGCAGTAGCATACAAGATCCAAAGGAAGAAGAGGCTGAATTATAAAGTAAAAAAGAGAAAGACAGAAGGAGATTTCTCCTCCATGATGTCTTTGTGTAGAGTAAACTGTGCTCACTCAGAAGCTATTCAACACCTCTGCCAAACAGAGCTTTTATTCTGGCCTCTACGTGTTGTAGTCAGCCAGACTGACCAAAATCCCCCAAAAATATGACAGCTGGAATAAAACAGAAATCCTGGCAGAGCAAACAGAATCACAGAATGGCGTGGGCTGGAAGGGACCTGAAAGCACACCCAGTTCCACCCCCTGCCATGGGCAGGGACACCTTCCACTAGACCAGGTTGCTCCAAGCCCTGTCCAACCTGTCCTTGAAATATGTCAAAATGATACTAAACAATAACAGGAAAAAAATTTTTTTAAGGACAAGAAAACCATCAGAGGCCAGATTTGAGAAAAATAAATGCAGAGGGGAAAAAAAAAAATCACTCTCTTGAAATGTGTCATAACATGGCACGTTTTGGGGGAGTAACACTGAAAAGCAGCAGGCTGTTAAACAGTCATCTGTTTCCAAGCGGGAAGAGCACAATTTCAGAACCAGACCTTTTCCATACATAAGTGATGGGAAAAGCACTTCGGTTTTTTTATGACATGGAACAAAAAAAAAAAGAAGAGACTATGGAGACTGTCTTGGTCTGCAGTTAAAATGTGATGGTCAGACGTATGTTCATAACCCTCTGCTGGGACCCTGACAATGACTCTGTGTGGGCCAGTGTGCATGTCCTGATGTGATCTCTGGGGTTTGCCTTTCAAGATGTAACCTCCTAGAACCCCACATTAGCTCTGTTACTTGAGGCTCTTCAGCACAGGAATTTGCCACGGCACAGGTGTGGCTACTCCTGGGACATTGTGGTGACATCCTATGGAAAACTGACCACAAGCCTGAAGCTTTTTACATATATTTTAATATTTTTAGGCAACAGCGAGCTGCTTTTTTTGTAAGTAAGCATGAAAATATATGCAAAAATTGAAATAGATTCCTTTATTTCCACTGGGCCTTGCAGACAACACCACTAACTGTTTACAAGCTGTCCTTTTAAGATTTGTTTTTATATTTGGATATTAGGAGGCAGGCCCTGCAGTTTCTGCTCAAGTATAACTCCTTTTTCTGCTGTCAGCAAGCATTTTTTTCCTAGTAAAAGCAATGATTACTTTTACTAGCAACAGCTGTTGTCTTGGGCTCAGCTCTGCAGCACCGTTCTCCTCATTACATGTGGGTGGTTACCCTTCAATCTGGGAAACACCAACACAAGCTCTGATCTTTCTTCTTTTAAACCAAGGGTAGCCCAGCCCTTGAGCAGGGATGAGCAGGGCCTGAATCCAGCTCCTTGCTCTCACAACATCTTGGAGATGTGTCCTGGTTAACCTGGGGGGATGTGGGTGGGCAGTGGGGCCGTGGCTGGGCTCTGCCCACGGCCAACCCACCGAGAAGGGCTCCACAGACCCCAGCCTGACCGAATTCCAGCGTGGTCACCTGGAATATTTGCACACTGAGCATTCCCCGTGCAGAGCACGATCTGGGTTCCTAAACCCCTGGGCATTTCTGGGAAGCTCCAAAAGAAAGAACAAAGATCCTTTCCTGGCCATGGAAGGAAGGCCCTGTGATGCCAGACGTTTCGGCTGCCTACATTCAGCCTCAAGGCCTCTTTGTCTAATGTGAGTTATTCATAATTATTCAAGCTGCTAATTTTCCTCTTATGTAAATGATGCTGGGAGGCAAAGCATGAAGGCAGCTAGGCACGTAGAGGATAATGGATTGCAGGAGGAAAGAATGAAGCTGGCATGACGTGAGAATGGCTCTGGGAGCTAGGCAGATTCCAGCAAACTGGAATGCTTCTGGGAATTCCCTAGAAATTCAGGTGGTATGAAAAAATTCCTCTTCACATTAATGACTGAAATGTTGGAAAGGTGAAACATTTCCTCTCACCTGGAAAAAAATCTATTCTAGTGCCATGGTTCTCCCCAAATCAGCCCCGTCTTCCAGCACAGGGACCTTGGGTTCAGCCACCCCAAAGGCAGAGCCCTTGGGGATGGCCGGGTCAAGACTTTTGAGGACATCCTGTCTGTGTTTGCTCTGCTGGAGACACTTCAACTGAGGCCTTGTAAACAAGCTCATGATTTTTTCACAGCACCGCCAACCTGCCAGCTGAGTGGCCATCCCCTGGGAGTACACAGCCCTCAGCACACAGCCACCAGCACTCGCTTTTGGAGGCAGAGTAAGCACCAGCCGATGCACACAGCCATCACCAGGAGGTTATCCCAGGCACTTCTGTTTCTGTGCTGGCATTCACCTGCCTCACCAGCACTGAGCTTTCCATCTTGAACCCCACCACTTCAGCCAGAGGAGTTTACACTCACAGGGCATGCCTTAGCTCTCTGGCTGCCTGCGCCATGTGTTTGGCCAACCGCGAGGATGTCAGGAGGGGACAAGGCTGCATTTCCACAGGGTGCTGATGTTGTTGCTCCTCTCACGTAATGTGGGGAAGTGCTGAAAAGCAAAATGCAGCCTCTAACAGGCCCACCAGAGCTCCTCTGGATCCATGGAGTCGCCAGGCTTGGGCAGTAATTTGTTCAGCTGTAAACCTCCACTTACCACAGCCGTGGGCTGAGGTTTTCACAGCTCTCTGTTAATTTTTAGCCTAATGGGGCCGAGCCCTACAGCCAGCATTTTCAACTCTCATGATTTCCTGAGCCTGTGACTTTTTCCCACGGAAGGTTTGGCCTCGTGTGTGGGAACACCTCTTGGCAGCACATTTCCTCTCCTCACCTTGCACAGACCCCCAGCAAAGCACCCCTGGACTTTGTCACACAGTGCTTCTAGTCAAAAATATTATAGCTCAGCTGGAAAAGATGTGATATTCTCAAGATAAAAAGAGTTTTACTGACACGTCTGTACACTGAGCTGAAAAGGGAGAAAGCAGACAGAGGCCAGAGAAGGGCTAACAAGAATGCAAACACTCGCAGAAAGCTTTGAGGCATACAGGATTTCACCTCTCCCCAGCCCATGCATTGTTCCACCAACCTGTCACAGAGAATAAGGACTGAAGCTTTCTTGAACAAACACACACAACCAGGGGGACTTGAACTTGGGCTCTTTAACTGGAAAGGTAACAGATTTTCCTCTGGACCTTTTTCCTCTTCCAGAAGAGAGCAAACAAAGATGTGGGATCTGTCTTAGTAACTGGAGGAAGGAGAGAGTGATTCCAGCTTCTTTCCAGGCAAAAGAACAACATGTGTCAGTCAAAGAGCTGAGTCAGCTAAGTACCATCTGTGTAATTAAATATAATATGAGTAAGGTTTTTTTTCTTGGTTTATCTTCTTTTATCTTTGTTCCTTTACTGCAAATCTATTTTTTTAGCCTTTCATCTGTCTGTCTTGTCCGGTGGCACAGCTGGGTGAGAGTGAGCTGAGACACAACGAGGTGTTCTCCTCCCCTGGGGTCAGACACTCTTCAGACTGGGGTATGGGGGCATGAAATAACACTGTGCTACCTCCCTAAAATACTGCTGTGCTGGCACTGAGGTTTGCTTCAGCAAGGTCTGCAACATCCTGCTGAGGAGCAGCTCCGATCTCTGCTCCTTGTGAGCAGGGACAGCACCCAGGGAAGGGCTGGAGCTGTGCGAGGGGAGGGTCAGGTTGGATATGACGAAGAGGTTCTTCCCCCAGAGGGTGCTGGGTACTGACCAGGCTCCCCAGGGAATGGGCACGGCCCCAAGGCTGCCAGAGCTCCAGGAGCCTTTGGACAACGCTCTCAGGGACAGGGCGGGATTGCTGGGGTGTCTGTGCAGGGCCAGGAGCTGGACTGGATGACCCGGGTGGGACCCTTGCAGCTCAGGATATTTTGTGATTCATGTCAGACACTACTCAGGTCACGAGGTTGCTGATCAGGTATGGGCATGAAAAAGGTCTCTCCAGTGACCAAAAAACCCAAGAAAGGTCTCTGACCTGCAGCAAGACAGTTGAGTGTGCACATGAGCCTAAGAAATGTGCAGTGCTTTCCAGTTAATATCAGCAAGAACATCCTCCTTGCCCATCTACATCCCCACGTGCTCCTGAGACCAAGTACCTCCCTGAAATGGCTGAGTCTAGTCAAATAACAGCTTGTGTTGTGTGTGGCACTAGCTGATGCTGTTCAGAATTGTTCTTCAGCTTTTAGATGCTATTTTTGTCTCAGCCTCCCCACTGCCATCTATTTTGATGTGAACCACCTACCCCACAAAAGATGTTTCAGCTCCTCCAGGCCCCAACACAGAACTTTGTGCAGAAATACCTAATTTATCACACAGACAAAAGAAGGTTGCATTTTCATGTGCAACTTCAGGAAGCAGCATGCTCTTAAGATGTCACCTGTTGGGCCTACTCCTCATTTCCTGCCCAGAAAAATCCCTTTGTCTTCAACAATTACAGCTCAGGGCAGTAACTTACCCCTCATCTTTTCTGTTTACTAGCTGGTTCAAGAGCCCAAAACAGGGCTGAGCAACACAGAAATGTCACTGGTCCATTTCCAAATTGCTCCAAGTTCACCAGAGATTCAGATTCAATTAACCACCTTCTCTCAGATACCTTCATGCTTTGCTATTTCCTTTTGCAACAGTTGGGCTGAAGCTGCAGGAATCAGTGATTTGTAAAAGAATAACATTATTCCTTGAGTATTGACTGGGTAAAAAGTGATTTTACATGTTAACCTTTTCAATATTGTCTGGCTTGGGGCACTTTATCACAGGATTCTAGAACAGTTTGGGTTGGAAAGGACCCTAAAATTCATCCCATGCCACCCCCAGCCATGGGCAGGGACACCTTCCACTATCCCAGGTGGCTCCACCCCCGTCCAACCTGGCCTTGGACACTGCCAGGGACGGGGCAGCCACAGCTTCTCTGGGAAACCTGTGCCAGGGCCTCACCACCCTCACAGACAGGAATTCCTTCCCAACATCCCATCTATCCCTGCCCTCTGGCATTGGAAAGTCATTCCCCCTTGTCCTGCCCCTCCATCCCTTGTCCCCCGCCCCTCTCCAGCTCTCCTGGAGCCCCTTGAGGCACTGGCAGGGGCTCTGAGCTCTCCCTGGAGCCTTCTCTTCTGCAGGGGAACAGCCCCAGCTCTCCCAGCCTGGCTCCAGAGCAGAGGGGCTCCAGCCCTGGGAGCATCTCCGGGGCCTCCTCTGGACTGGCTCCAGCAGCTCCACGTCCTGCTGCTGTTGGGGACTCCCTTTAAAAGTAATAAAATGTGCTAAACCCCAGAATGCTTCCATAGTTGTTCAACAAAGGTCACACAAGACCACCAAATATCTTCTCTGTGTGGGGCTGAGGTTTTCCCCTCCTGGGCAGGATGTCAGCACAGAGTTCCCACCCCACACGGAAACCACACATTTCAGCTCCACGAGCTAAAAATCATCAGCACCATTTTACTGCCCTGCAGAGATGGAAGAAAGCCCAAGGAACCTTCACAGCCCCTTAGGCAGGTATCAGAGAGTAAAGAAGACACCTCTGTTTCCCTCGTGCATCTTTATAAACTGGAAGGACAGCCAAGTGGTGGCATTGCACACAAGCAGAACCATGCATGTCCAAAGTAGGCCAGTACCTTTCACCATGGTATAATCAATTGAATCAGAGCTGATTTGCTCTTCTTCATTCAGGTTTGTGGCGTTCAGTGGTGTATTTAAAAATTTAGCCCTTGGGCTTCTGTTCCTGCGGGACAAATCTAGCTGCCCCCAACATAAACCCGAAGCTGTTTCTAGTGGATGCTGGGGAAACAGTGATCAAAAAGCTCAGGAGTGAAGAGGCAAAGAAACCTCCCTGAATCCATGATTTCAAATAAGCCATGGTGACTTCAAACAGTTTTCTGTGTTGGGAAGAGAGAGAATGAAGTGATTAATTTTTAGTATTAATTAATTCAATATGTGAGGCAGCCAGGGCTAAAGCTGACACACAATTCAAGCACCTCTGTAAGACAGAGGTGAGGAGGGATCATTTCGTGTGACACCTTCATTTCTGGAACTGGGTCCTGGTCAAGTTCAAGATCTCTAAGCACTACTACAATGAATTGCCTTCTCCTTAACTATACTCCTCATTCTACTGTATTTTTCCATTATATAATTATATACAACCAGAATGAACTATGGGGAAGGAACATTTTCAGTTTCTCTTTTGAACTCTTCTATGCAACAGTTACTTCCCCAGGAAATAATTGTCCAACAAATCAGGACCAAAATAACTTTTTTCAAGGATTAAAAAAAACCCCCACTAAATTCTCCTAACAACAAAAAAATTAGAGAATAATAGCACCAGCACCCAAAAATGGTTCTGCCTCTTCGAAGTATCAAAATTAAAAAATTTTCCAACTTTGAGGGGGGCAAAATAGTTACAAAGTGTCTATTTCAGCATTAGTTCCTGATGCCGTGTTAATTGAAGATTAGGCTACAGAGATGCTAACCAGACAGTGGAATAATTCTAAGGTAGGTCATTAGAATGGACAATTTTGTTATTGTCAGACCATGAATATCAGCTACAGCTGAAAAGCAAAGACATCTACCCAGGAACATGGTCCATCTGTAGAGGCCGGTGTAGAGAGGGGAAAACAAGGAAAAAAAATAGGAAGGAAAATCATGGCTGAGGATGTGGATTTTTTCAGGATGGCGATATCAAAGTTGGATTTTAATAGGCTTCAATGAGAAAAATTAACTGACATTAATAGGTTTTAAAAAATGTGTTTTCTCAACATGCACATGCAAGACTGGTTCTCCCCAAAGCCATACCTCCCAGCTTACAGAAAGCTGTCCAGGCATGGGACCAGCGGTCAGAAGAGATTTTTTTAATATATATTCTACTGATATGGTATTGCACTGGGGATTTCCTTTAAAGAGCAGCAGCTGAAGGCAGCAAAGCAAATTCCCCAGCTAACATTTCTAGGAAATGAGAAGCGTCTCAGCACTTTCTGAAAGCCTTTTCTGTCACTGCAGAGCATGAGCGTATCTGCTGAACCCACTCCGCAAAAATCCCCCTCTTGAGTGAGGGCTCTGAAACTTTCTCAGAAGATGAAATCCTGCAAGTTTCTCTGTAGTGAGGAATTTCTGCCTGTCTGTCAGCAGAGCAAATTTTCCAGGAAAAACAATTATACAGTTTAGCAGAATTTACTCAGGGAAAGCTCCTGCTGCGGGGCTTTCTTTTAAGTACTCGTGCAGTGATAAAGTCAAAGATGTGGAGATAAAGTCCAGTCAAAGATCTGGAGAGGGAGTGGGGAGCTCACCAACCTTTCCCAGCTTGCAGGACAGGATGCTTTGCTGGCACCAGGTGCACTCCCACAACACCCACCCTATGCAAACAGCTTGTTGGGTAAAACACAGCTTGTTGCAGCTTGGGACAGCCAGGTCCTGTCTTCCAAAGGGCTCATTTGGTTCATGGTGTCACTGGGACCCTTCCCATCCTATGGGGCATGGTGGGGTGCCTCAACAGCCACCCGCTGTAATAGGATCCCAGAATGGTTTGGGTTGGAAGGCACCTTTGAAGCCCGTCCCATTCCACCTCCTGCCATGGGCAGGGACACCTTCCAGTAGGTCAGGTTGCTCTAAGCCTCATCCAGCCTGGCCTTCAGTGTTTCATAGTCTCAAGCTGTGCCAGGGGAGGTTCAGGTTGGGCACCAGCAGGAATTTCCTCATGGAAAGGGTGGTCAGGCGTTGGAAGGAGCTGCCCAGGGAGGTTTGGAGTCCCCAACCCTGGAGGTGGCCGAGGAAGGACTGGAGGTGGCACTCAGTGCTCCTGGCTGGGGACAAGGTGGGGATCAGGCACAGCTTGGACCCGATGGTCCTGGAGCTCTTTTCCAATCTGAATCATTCTGGGATTCTGTTTCCGGGGATGGAGCGTCCATCCCCTCTCTGGACAATCACTTTCTTCCCTTGGTTACGGGCAGCACAGGCACATGTGAGTTTTAGCCATGGGGAGGGATTTGTCCATGGACCATAGGACAAGACTCTCACCGGTGAGATCCTGGTGATGACCTGCCTGCTGGTCACTCCCAGCCAAGGCCCCTTCCCGCCAACCCCGCAGGCAAAAGCTTGGAGTCCCTGCCTCACACCTTCACCACCCAACGTGAAGAGTGATTAACAGTGGGGGATTAGCCAAAACCACTAGCTGAACCATGCCTGGATAAGTGCTCCCAGCTCCCCCAGCCACCCAGGGAAGCTGTCACGAGCTGAGTCCCTTTCCATCTCTCCTCGGCACAAGAGGAGCTGCCCCAGCGTAGCAATACTTTCAGAGCAGAGCATGCTCAGCACAAATCTTGCTCTTATTACTCACAAGCTGTAATTAGAGAGGGCTTTCTCCACCCAGGCACTGTGTGGAAGAGTTGGCTGCACCATTTGCTTTGATGCTGAACTACATCAACCAATCTGGCCCTATCCGAGGAGTCATTTATCCAGGAGACCTCCAATCCAGGGAGGAGGTCTCGTACCCTGAAGGATACCAGCTCAGAGATCCACCTCGATACGGGATGAGCTGGATTGCACCATTCTTTGGAGCAGAGCCATGAGCAACCATTGCTACCAGCTCTCCCTCCAAGGCAATCTGAGAAAATTATTTTCTAGCTCCTTCTCATATGAAAAGCCCTAAAAATACGAATGAGCCAACAGGTATGACTGAGACCAGCTACACTTTGATTTTTCAACAGGAAGCCAAAGAGCTGCGAACACCCTACTCAATGCATAAATTTGATGGGAAATAACTTAGTTCAGTGTTGGCAAAGCTCAGGGTAACATCCAGCCTGGCACAGCTGCAGGAGAGAGGTGGACGTGATCCTGAGGAACAGCAAATTTATTTATTTATTACATCTCATGCCAAAAATACTAGGACAGTATTCGCTTGTAGAACTATTTAGTTCAGTCTGAGACTGCCCTTCCTGAAGCTATTGTGGGATTGTTTACCTAGGCAGAAAATTGCAAGGTGTAATCAGGAGGGAATAGTGTGACCTGAGCTGGTATCTGCTCCTGTCCCTGGTAAAACAGCTGGCCTGGCAGAGCAGCCCGTGGGCCAGGTGATAGAGAGGCCCTTTTGCCTCCTGCCCCAGAGGAGGATGAAATGCAAAGCTATTGCATCTCCTTGAGGAGCCCCTGAGCAGGGTGAGCAGTTGAAGACGACACATTTCCCCCATGCACGCAAGGGCCCAGCATCCTGTGGCATCACCCTGTGCTACTCAGGCTATGGTGGGATGGGTGGGAGTGGGGGAAACACATCCAAGGGAGATGAAGGTCTCGTGACAGGCTATGGGATTTTGGTGGGGGCACCATGGATGGGGCTGCAGCCCCCTGTACCCTATAACGTCTTTCTCCTATGGAAAAAGCAGGGATCTCATCATCCTTTGTTCAGGGATGTCTCATGAACACCAGGAGAAACACAGACAGTAATGTAAAACAGAAATAATTCTCAGACCTGGCAACCTCCTAGCCGATAATGAGAAACATTTTCTTCAAGAGAAGACTTCCAAGGATAGAAACATTAAGAAGAAATCATCTCAATGTTAAAAATGAAGACAAATTATTCTAAACCCAGGACAAGGATTCTATAAATCTGTGAATTGGTCCCAGTGGCGGGAAGAGAGAGCCAACAAGCATCTTGTCAGGAGGTCATGCAGAGGTGGGTACCCCTCCAGGAAAACCCTGGCTAAGCTGTTGGGGCTGACCTGCCCCTCTGTTTTATCCCGGTGCTGATGGGGCCAGGGGTCACCCTCCCAGCCAGGCAGCGCGGCTGGGGCAGTGGGTACCAGCAGGTGGAAGCTGTTTCCAAGCAACCCGGGGTAAACACTGCAGGTAAAAATCCTGTGGGCGAATTGCTCTGCAACTACCAAAGCTTCTGTCTTTGTCCCAGATAGGAATTTTGAGATAAGAGTGCCAGCAGGTGTGCAGAGCCCACAGAGCACCAGGGCTGTATTTCACCCAGCAGTGACTCATGCTGCCAGCATGGGTAAGCAACTCCCCCCTCCACACTCCTTCTCTTGCTCCATCTGCACAAACTAACACGGGTGCAGAACTATAGAAACTGTATTAATAAAGGTCTTTTATGTGGGTTTAATCATCTCTCAGGATCTGCCAGACCACAAACTTGAAGCTCTTTATGCATGTGACTCACTCCCAGAGCATACGTTCATTGGTCGACAAACTCTCCTGATTTCTCCCTGTAAAAGTCTTTTTCCTATTGGAAGAGAGGGCCTGAGGTGTTACCTATGCTGCAATTGGAGTTCACTGACTCGCAGTAACCCCAGATACTTGTATCACATGATTTGATACTCATTCATTCATCCTAAAGCAGCCTCACAATAAACACTGACCCCCTTCAGCAGAAATTACCCTTTGTGCAGACACACTTCCTACTTTTGCAGTCAACACGGGGTAAGACTATCTGCAAGACTGAAAGAAAAAGAAAAAAAAAAAGTTTTTGTTTTCCTCAAATGTATTAAACATCCAGATTTGCCACGGTGCACTTAAAGAAAAGGATTTGGAAGAAAAGCCTCAATCTGTTTTGAATCAGTATCAGATCCCACTTGGGAGCTGGTGTCTGACCTGCAGAGAAATGCAGTGCAGCCAGAGATGAATGAATTTTTGAAACATCTTTACAGTCAAATATGAGCTTTGCAAGTGATTCATAAAGAAGAGAGGTGATAAATATGGATGCTGTACAGTTCAGCACTGACAATTTAAGTTGAGCTGGGGTTCCTGCAGTATTAAAACCCATGGAATGTCCATATTGTACAAAGGTCTCTCAAGCTCCTGCTCCCCTGAGCTGCAGATGGATGGAGGATCCCAGATGAGGCTCATGGGCTCTGTGCTGCACACATAATCCACGGAGCCAATTAGAGGCTCATGCACATCATCACATATCTCTGCTAGTGCAGAGAAACGGAAAGGGGAGATTTCCTGCTTACAAAGAGCCAGGAAATGTCCAGCTTGGCAGAGGTGTGAAATCCAAACCCTGAACACAGGTGACGGACTCAGCTGCTAAAGAGGAAACTGCTCAGAGGGGGGGCATATAGAGACCTGCAGGTCTGACCCCCTTAACAAGCATCTGTTTGTCAAGGTCACCAATTTGCCCGAGCCAGGGGGCATCTCCTCCCTACGTGTCCATTTGTGCATCTGCACTCACAGCACTGTACAGAGCATCTCCCACCCAGGGCTGCACCTCAGGTAACCTCCCAGGTTGCCCTTCCAGTGGAACAAAAATCAGCCCCCAGATCTGGACCTACTCATTGCCCTTACACATTTACACCACTTAAAGTGCCTCGTTAGAAAACTTCAGAGCAAAGCAGGCAAGCGAGAAGTAAATGTGTTCATAAATAGCTTCTCCAAGGCACTGGATTCTCTGCAGAGCAGGACATAATAAAAAGCTAACATCACCACAGCTTGTCCTGCCCCAACTGAGCACTGGCTCACACATTAAAGAAAATGACTTGGATGTCTGTCTGGAACACAGCCACTTGCTGACAGCCTACCATAACATTATATACAGGGCTATCTTACCTTCCAATTACACATCCCCAGGGTGTTCCCTAAATAAGACTATGCTCATTATATTCAGTCACCCTCCTTTTATTGAAAAGCACTTATTTCCCCTCTCCCTCCCAATTTGTTCCAGACACACTAGAAGGCTGAATAAAAAGCACTGAAACTCTGCTGCCCATTTTAATTTCAAATTCAATTTAAATTTTAGATTTTAATTTTAAAACTTAATCCTTGTTTTACATGCTTCTCAAAAGCCTTCAATATCCTGGTGTATCCTGCTGGTTATTCCAGTTACCAATACATCTTTTTCCCAGAGCAAACATCTCTATTGAGTATTTTCCTCCCCTCTGCAGAAGGAAGTTGGTACCAGAGTTGAGAGAGGAAAGTCCCAAGGATGGATAGAGGGATGGAAATTCCTTCTCCAGCCACTTTGGATGCGATAGCATAGAATTCCTATCACATAGGAAAGGCCACTGATATCACCTTCTGTATTTGCACAGCACATTTGGCTTCCCAGTGAGCTGTGACCACGTCAATATTGGCAAACTCCAACCCAATGTTGACATCTCTTGCAAACACCCACTTCATTCAACAAACCGCAATAAAATGCACATTAAAATGTTTGAGGTGTCAGTGGAGCGAAATAATACGCACATGGATATTTCACCAACGTACTCATGGACTGGAGAAAATCCTCAATTACCACAGAGCAGCAGACCTCGTTTCTTAAAAGGCTGAAAAAAAGCACAGCCTTAAATAGAAACAAACACACTTGTTTGGTCACTAAGGTCAGTGCTGCTCTCCCCTCAGGATCTTTGTCACCCAGCCTTACAGAAGCCAGACGTGCCCACGGGCTGCTGTGACTGCAGTCCTCTGTGTGTGGCTAGCAGCTGGGCAATGCTGGGACACATCCCTGTGCCTCATCCCTCACACATCCCAGAGCCTGGATCCCGGACGGCGTCCCCCAGCCGCCGTCATTCCTGATGGGTGGGAGCTGCTGCCAGGCATCCCTGGAACCTCTCTAATTGCTTTCCTAGGAGCTGATACAAGAAGCAAAGAGGTGCAAAACCAACCCGGCAGTGTGACCAGGCTCCAGCTGCCGTGCAAGCCTCAGAAAAGGCCAGCCTCAGTCAGCGACTGCCAGTGCCAACATCTGGATTCACTGAATCGAAGGCACAGCTTTGATTTCCTGCAATTGACCTGTGAGATAACATGTTCAATCAGCTGCATCAGCTACAAGGTAGTAAAATAGATCACGATATGCTTTTTAGAAAACCTGGCACACAGAGATATGTTGACTGAGGTCAGGCTTCCCAGCGCTCGAGGCTGCCTGCCCCGTAAGGCCATGTGGCTTCCCAAGGCAGCTTTCCTAGAAGCCTGCTCCAGTAATTTTGTTGTCAGAGCACTTCTTTATAAAGGTGTCTGTAGAAGACAGAGAGGGATAATCATTGCTGGGCAGGAAAGCACAGGCTGGATGAAATCCAGGGCGAGTGTGCTGCGTTACGACGCGGCGCTGCAGCTGCTGCCTACTCCAGTGAACTGCAGGAGGACGGGGATGGAGTGATGTGCTGCAACACAGCCATTGGGGCTTGCCTTTCTTAGTTCCTTTTTTTTTTTTCCCTCTCTTTTTCTTTTCTTTTTTTTTGTCTTTTCCATAAAGAGCTAATACCTTGGGAAGCCTTCCAAGGCGGTGAGAAAGAGAGATGGACATGCCAAAACATGATGCACACTGGACACCGCTCCCCACTGCAGCCTGCCAGCTAGCCTCTCCAGCCAGCTGCTTTAGGAGTTGACAAGTTTTTCCACAGCCCAGGATCAAATTTAGAAGCAGTGATCAAGCTAGCAGTGAGGAGCACAGATGGTTTTTTTTTGTCAGGAAAGCAGCAGGTAGAGATCTCCCAGCTCCAAGGACTGGTTCTGTCCAGCCCCAGGCCTCCCTGTTGACTCAGTCATCCATTTTCCTAGGAGAAACCTTAGCAAGCTTTGGTGGGATTCAGGCTGGAAGACCCAAATCCACCCCAGGTAGGAGAAGCCAGATAGGTCCTTTTACCTCTCCCACCACCTGCACTCTTAAGATCCATATGTTTGTTTGCTCTGCAAGGTGGGGCTGATTCCTGGCCTCTTTGGAAAGCCACCACCTGCTCCAAGAGACCTTGGTGACTGCCCTTTTGCAGTCATCACGTTTGTAATAAAATTCAAGCAAGCCCGTAAAACCAAGGGAAAAATTCAGCCCGAGTGTGGGTTCAGCCCCGGAAGAAGCCAGAGTGGATTTCACTGGATTTAGCTTGGAGGTGCTCAGATCTCAGCCTGGGCTTCCTGCCAGGCACCAAATCTTCCTGCAAACCCCATCTGGAGACAGAGCTTTGCCATGGCAGATGGGTTGGGAATACTTCTGAGGGGCTGCACGAATCCCTGTGCACTGTAGCAAGGACCCTGCCAGGAGAGAGCACTCAGCAGCAGCTGGGAGGGGGGATTAAAACGTTAAAGTTCAGGTCCAAACTCCACTGAAATCCCAACACCTGAGCTTTGTGGTGGGTCGCGCTGCAGAATGGCACAATTTCAGTGTCTGGACTGCTCTCTAGGCCTGACAAAGGCAGCAAAGTCTGCCTCCATCTCTAGCGCTGAGCTGATTCCTCATCTCCAGTGAGGGCCAAACCCACATGCCTCAGTTTCCCCATCTGCTACGGGAGCCCAGCAGCACCTACCCAGCAGTGCTTTGAAGTCTCTCACGGTGAAACTAATACCACATGTAAGACCTAGGTACCACTGCAATGTAATTATAATAATTTCCTTTATTAAACGTGGCTTTTTCTTCTCCACTGGGAGCTTTCTCTGCTGGTTCGCAGGAGGTGGAGCACAGCGAGAGGAGCCCTGCTCACACCACCGCGGTTGCAGGCCACGTCACTGGGCTCACACCACCCTCCTGCACCATATTTGTTTTGGGAATGCAGCACAGAGAGCGTGGGAAGCAGGGAGGGACCAAGCCCTTGATGTGCAGCACTCAGACAAACCCCGCCGTGCTCGCTCCTTCTCCCTTGCCTCTGCCTCTCTATAGTCGTGACCTTTCTCCGGCGAGGCCAATTTCTCGATGGCATCTCAGGGCTGACCAGGGCACTGAATGGGGAATTAGCCAGAACACAGCCTTCTTTGTTAAAATCCTTCTTTTAATACATGTAAATGGGGCAGGTTGCTGTTCCAGCCCCTGCTCCCACCTGCAGGTACAGGTGCTCCTTCCTCGTGCGGCAGGAGCCGCGTTCCTGGGTGAAACACAACTTGCATTCCTCCTTCCCACCCTTCCCAGCAGAGAAACATGAACGTCTCAGATAAAACAACCAAATATTTCATATTTTGCAGGGCAAGAGTGCACTTCATCCTCTCTGGGATAGGGTTTTCATACCATCTCCTCTTGCTGCCAAATTACTGGCACTCAGCTGGCTTCAGGGTCTTGAACAGGACACAACACCCCATGGTGCAAGCTGGCAGTGCCTTCAGACCCCAGCAGATCATGCTTGTTGCCCTTGATTTCCTGATAATCTTTTGTCCTTTACCTTTAGTGTGGGAACAACTGTTGTCCTGGGTGACAATGGGTTGGAAACCTTCACAAAAAGGTGTCACATCATCACACTACACACAGGACTTCATTATCTGATCATGCTTTGGGGCACCAAACTGGTGTTTGGATACCTCCTGGTGTCTGACATGGGAGGTAAAACACTCCTTCCAGACACAGACTGCTACTATCAGGTTCAGGCTGGGAGTTCATGGACCCAGGAGCAAGGAATTCAGACCCCTGCTCACAGAACTGCCACTGGAAGCGCAGGACTTGTCCTGTGTTTTGGTTCATGTAGTCAATGAACAGAAAAAAAATCAAGGTTTGGCTGAGGGACACGCAAATCTTTCAAGTGCACATGACAGGAGCTCCAAGACAGACACCAGGCCTTCATGCCACAGTGTTTTGGTGACTAAGAATCTATCCTGTGGCAGAATGCGGGTGAGTGGAGCCATCAAAGGATAGGCAAGGTGAGATTTTGTTCTACAAGTCCCCATTTCACTGCACAACACTGTATTTTTGCTTTTGGTAGCAAATATCAGGGGTACCAGGCAACAAAGAAAGCAAAGAGAAGAAAAAAGGAAGAGGAGGAGAGAGAGGGGGAGTAGGATCAGAGGTTAAAGTGCACCCAGAGCCTTGTACAAAACAATTTGCTTTTGATCTTGTCCTTGATCATGTAGGTCCATCCCACTTTTGCACAGTCACAGGCCATATTATGGCTTGTTTCCTCACCAGAAAGAAACACGACATCAGAAAATTGCAGATATTGACTCTCACGCACAAACGTGAGCAAGGGTCACGCTTTCAAAGAGGTCAGTGCCTATTCTATCCTCAACCAAGGACACAAGAGAGCCCAGAAGATCTGGGGTTTGACTGCAGCTCTGCTTTCTGTGTGAATGTGGATGAGCAGTTCAGGATCCAGCTCCCTGCACCATGCCCCATGCTGGCAAGTCTTCAAGCAAATAGGACAAAGAAGCAGAGATATCAAGAAACCAGTTTTTCTACAATGTTCCTGAAAGTTTATGTTGCAAAGAACAGAGCAGAGGGGGGGAAAAAAAAGACCCTGTAAGTGTATCCATTCGGAGTAAGAATCGATCTGCGGGTTCATGTCCAATTAAATATTGCGGAAACACACACACCGGAGAGCCCTCAAAAGGCCCTGACCACCATGGAGCTTTCAATCAGAGCTCATACTTTCTTAAACACCAAAGCCAATCAACATCAAGACACAAACTCGTGGTAAATCAGGCATCCTAGCTGCAATGCTCACAGGAATATGCATTTTTTTTCCCCTTTCCTTTCTTTTGGACAAGGTACAAGAAACAGAAAGCTGGTTTCCAAACCATACAAATTTGAAGTGAGCAGCTGCTCACCAGGGAAAGACCCAGAGCTAATTATCAAGCTCGTCTAGGAACCTCCACCTGAGGCTCGTAGGATGACACAGGGTGGAAAGGGCCTCGGGGAAGGTCTGCAGCCCAAGCCCTGCTCGCAGCGAGGTCAGCTGTGAATTCACACCAGGTTGCGCAGGGCTTGATCCAGCTGAGTCACAAAAGTCTCCAAGGATGGAGACTGTGCAGCCTCTCTGGGCAGAGCCTCCCCCTCGGATCCGTAACTTGCGATGTCATGGACAAGCAGGTATCAGTGAGTGGCAAGGGAATCACAGAAATGCCACATCAGACAGCAACAGCTGATCTCCCTCCCCGGGTTCCTCATCTTATCAGCACCTATTTACACCAGAAGGATCGATAGTTTTTCCAAAGTCCAGAATAAACCCCACATTAACTAAAAACGCCTCTGCAAAGTGAAGCTCCTCAGGGAAAGTGCAGGGCATAACTTCTTTTGCTGCAGCTGCATTAGGAAAAATCCACCCATTGCCCATGGTGATCTCAAGCCCTAAATTTAACCTAGGAAATCAGCTGTCACTGGGAAAGTAACCTGGGTATTTTCAGCCACCGAAGAGGAGGATTCCTGACATAGCCTGGGGCTGCTCCGCTCAGCGTTGCCTTTTGTGGGAATAAACCTGGGCTGGCCCCGGGCAGAGGGGAGCACAGGCAGGTTCAGCTGGTGCAAGGTGTGATGGGTGCAGGTCGTAGCCCATGCCACTGGGGCTCACTTCACAGCCCGAGATACAATCCAGCCCCAAAATGGTTTGGCAAAACACAAAAGTATCTGAAGTGTGGTTAGCAGATCCAGAAATATTCCCTAACTACTGCAAGGTGGGTGAGTCCATACATGCAGGTATGTGAGGTTATGGCCCAACACAGAGGGGCTGGTCTCAGTTAGCCCAGTAATTTTACATAACATTTCCTTATATACCTTACAAGTATACTTACATACTTATCCCCTACTTTCCTGCAAGAATAGAGCCCATTTCCAACAACCTGATGCACTCCTTATGCACGGAGCAAACGCACTCCTTAGGCAGGGATGCACTCCCAGGCTGGAGACAGCAGGAACTGAGCAGTTTAGATCCTGATCCAACAGGGAAAACACTGTAACCACGCTGTTATTGTATCCCTGGGTTTGGCTGTCTAAAAGAACTTTCTGAAACTAATGAAGAGTTTCAGCTCTGCCTCAATGTTGGAGCAAGCCCAGGAGCTAAAACTTCGATAGGATTAGAAAAAGAAGGTGGTTTGGTACAAGCAGAAACTTCTTACAAAGACACAAGTGCAACATGTAACTGTAGTGGTGGGAAGGAACTGGTGCTAATTTTCACTCCTGTTTTATTCATAGCCTCATTTCCCTCTGCCAGAGGCAGCGATGAAGACCCATGCGTGGGATAATTCTCGTTAATGAGTGAACAGGAAAGAGCCCAGGATGACTCCTGGTTTCCAGAGCGAGTTTCAGGGACTGACACCCAAAATACCTACCTATTTATCTATGAGTTGAATCTGTGATAGTTGGGACATCTTGCTTAGGCTTGACTTTTATGCCAGTTCTGGGTTGCCACTACAAGAGTACAGGCACATCTCCGTGAGACCGGAGTAGGGTAACAAGAACAAGGCTGTTACACGTCCTTACACCACCTCCCCCTAACTGGAACTCTCCAATCCTTTCCTTCACACAAATATAGGGCTCTGGTGACAGCTACCTCAGCACAAGGCCTCTGAATCAGCTCAGCATTTTGCACATGCTCTAGGCTGTGTTGCAAGACTGTTCTTCATACCAGTGTTATGAAGCACCTGTGGCACTGTTCCTGATTCTGGTGTTTTTCTCATGTACCTCAGTGATACATAAATGAACAGTTACCCATCCCAATCTTGTGTCCAGCATCTCCCAGCTCCTCTGTCCCTCATTCCCTTGGCTGGTGGAGATTCTTCCTTCATGGAATAAGAATTGTGATGCTGCTAGCAAGGGGGCTCAGTGCTAAAATCGCAGAATCACAGAATCACAGAATAGTCTGGGTTGAAAGGGACTTTAAGGATCATCTCATTCCAACCCCCTGCCACAGGCAGGGACACCTCCCACTATCCCAGGTGGCTCCAAGCCCCATCCAACCTGGCCTGGGACACTTCCAGGGATGGGGCAGCCACAGCTGCTCTGGGAAACCTGTGCCAGGGCCTCCCCACCCTCACAGACAGGAATTCCTTCCCAATATCCCATCTATCCCTGCCCTCTGGCACTGGGAAGCCATTCCCTGTGTCCTGCCCCTCCATCCCTCGTCCCTAGTCCCTCTCAAGCTCTCTGGGAGCCCCTTGAGGCACTGGCAGGGGCTCTGAGCTCGCCCTGGAGCCTTCTCTTCTGCAGGGGAACACCCCCAGCTCTCCCAGCCTTTAAAATGCAGACTCCACTTCTCCACTTTCCCTCAGCTGGAGACATTTTCCTTCCCTCTCCTTTATCCATCACTGCCTCTGCCATCTCCAAGAGCTCACACTCCAGGATGCCACAAGCCCATTTATTTCGCTTCTTGCTCTTAGGTGCAACTCAGCCTTCAGTGAGTGTTGGCACCCAGAGGTTCAGGTTTCCTCTATCCTCCCTCCCGTCTTTAAAATCTAATTTCTCAGCAATGCCTCAGACTTTCTCACTGTCCCCCAAGCTGCATTCAAAGCCACCCAATGCCTCCCCTTCCCACCACAGCACGCCCCACACTCCTGGAGGCAGGGGGAGCCAGCCTACCCAGACAAGCACTGGATGGCAGCGATGCCAAGGAACTTGGAGGCTTCCTGCTGGAGCACCTATGGAAAATGAACAACATATTTTTTTCCTCTGTCTGTTCCCGTTTACTCATGCTGAACACTCCCCAGTGTTTCCTGTCTCGGCAGAAGCTACGTTTGTTATCCAAAAGCCTCTTTAAAAAGCCACGAGACAGTCATATCCCATCAGGGGAGCTGCCCCTGGATGTTTTCTGGGATCACAGCAACAAATACGTCGTATCTGTATAATTTTCATCAAAAATAATTCTCCACATTCTCCAAGAAGTGATCTCAAGAACAACATTTAAAAAATACTTTTAAAAGAAATTATTTAGATTATTGCAGAATTTCATGAAGGCCATTTTTTTTGCTATCAACAGAAATAATCAGATTCCAGAAACTATTTAGATAATTGAGTAAATGAATCCCAGTACACTCAAGAAGTCATGTCCACCTGTCATCAGAAGCCACACACCTTCGTAAGCACTTGTGTATGTATCATTTAAAATCCCCCAAACCTCCCACTGCTAATGTAGCATTTATTAGAGCTACTAAGCGCTTTCAAAAAGATCTTTTTATTTAAGAGCTTTAAAATGTTCTTGTGAAAGGTGTAATCCATTTTGTAAAGCTTGGTCCGCGTTCTAAATCTGCTGATAAAGACACTGTAGTTGTTCCAAAGGATCTGTCAGTTCCCTGAAGGGATGCAGGAAGTATTTCTACACTAAAAAAGTTGTGAGTGCAACATCATGTCCATACTTAACACATATGAAATGCCTCAATTTTAAAGATCAGAGCTGAATAATTTTTGCAACTTCTTTTTATCACATCTTAATTATTTTTTCTTCCAATAAAACAGAAATATTTTTATTTTCTCTTGATTTCTAGAAACAAGGACACTTCATGCATCATTTGGCAGCTCTGTGCAAGCAATTTGTACTTGAATTTCCAGAAACACAGTGTGTTATTTACATTGCCAATTGCAACACTTTTTTCCTGTGTAAAAGCTCCCTTAGATTTCACCAATCTTTGCCCTTTTTTTTTTTTTTTTTTTTTTTTTTCTGAATAAACAGACCCTGAAGGCAAGAACACTGCAGGGAAGGAAACTAGCTTGGCTACCCTTAGAGCTGTAGGCCAAATACAAATTCCACACTCGCTGCTAGCTTATGCTGATAAATTTGCTGTGATTTCAAGACGCAGCCCCAGTGTCATCTTCCCAAGGAGAGTGTTGATGCACAAGATATATCTGTCTTTTAACACAATGCTTTTTCAGGGGAATGCGTTGATCAGCCCTCAGCTTGTAGAAAATGCACTTCTCACTGCTGTTCTGCTGCCCTGTGGATTCTCCAAGGAGGTGGGAAGGGAACAGGCCAAAGCTAAGGAATAGAAGGGAAGGGGAGTTGCAAGAATGGAACAACGCCGACGCCCCAACACCAAACTCACAGATCCCAAATTGCCACCCGCTCCCACTCACACACAGCAACTCCAGTGCCTGTCACTGCTCTCATACCAGCAGGTACCAGCTCTGCCTGAACATCCACCCCTTTCCAGCTGCTTTCCAACGGGACCCACAGGTTTAGGGAGACCTCATCCCTGGAAACACTTACTGGAGTCTGCAAACATCCATGATCATTTTTCTTTAAGCAAGCCAGATGTTATTAAATGGGAAACACAACATGATTGCTGAATTAAAAGTGGATATTCCACATTTACAAGTTTTTAGAAACAAAACAAGACCTTGCAGTCAACTAACCCCATTGGAATAGCATGTAAGAAAAAAAAAAAAGAAGAAAAAAAAGTTCTGGAATGTATAGTTGTAGAAATAAGACATGATACCAGAAAAAATGTCCAGAAAGATCATTTTTAACTCTGGGATTTCACAGTTCCAAAAGGCACAGCTCGCCCCACATTCCCACTCCTGCAGAGGAGAGGGGAGAAGCTGAAGGCATTTAGCAGACATTTGCATCTATATTCTGCAAGCGGCAGATGCAAAGGAAGAGATTCATTTCCCCTAACATAAGCCATCTAAAAATTAAATGGCTGATAGTCATCTTGGGTTCTTTTAAAACCCAGATTAAAATAGCTGCTATGTGCAGGTCTGCCCTGCTCTCTCCCCAGAGATTACAGAAAGCACTCAAGTGCCAGGCTTAAATAGGGGGCTGAAATTAAATCAGAGGTATCCCACCCTCTGCACAACTCCTGAATGCGTGGCCTTGTATCCAAAGCGCACTGGAATCCCTGGAAAAATCGCGGCTGTAATTCTGGAAGGGTGTTTCAGTCCTCTGCTGCTGCTCAGAGGTTCAAGGAGGTCAGGATGACCTGAGGTACTGTGTCAGCCCCCCAGAGTAGCCTGCCCTGCTGACTGGCGGCACCCCCAGCATCCAGCACCCTTCAGGAGAGCACACCAGTGTCCATTTGCTTTGGTTCAAATGGAAAGGCTAAAGTGGGAGCAAACAAGGTGCTCGTGCTCCCAACCCCTCTGCCGAGATTAATCACTTGGGATATTTTTACTGCCAGATATCCTGGCCCCTACCAGAGCAGCATTGCTCTGAACGCACTGGAGTGAGCACCTCTGCAGTGCGAAGGCAGGAACTACAGTAAAATCCACAGAAAGATCCAACATGGGGGAAGAAAAAGAAAATAAAGAATTTAAATGCATTTGTGGCCTCCATTTCCCATTGCACTGCAGCAACCACAGAAGCAAGCAGACGTGTGCGTGCACGTGTGCGTGCACAGGACCAGAAGGGAACGGAGCCCCACCAAACCAGCTCCTCCTCCCGAGAGCAGCACCCCACACGACCCCACGCTCGCAGCTGGGTGCCCGGGGCCAAGGGCGTCCCAGGAGCAGCGCCCCAAAGCTGCGGTGTGGCAGCCTGGGTGGGCACGGGGCGCGCCGGGGAGCGTCACAGCGGCAAGAGAGGCCCCCAGCTGCCCAAAGACCACCACCAGCAGACAGCTAGAGACCCGAGGAGGGGAAGGAGAAGTCCTGGAAAGGAGCCCCCCATTTTTAGAGCTGGAGTCGTGCACTGCAAACCCAGCACAAGGCTCGTGATGGAGGGCTTTGCCGCTTTACTGTGCGTATTGAGCACTCAGCTCGCAGGGGAAGGTGCGTGGGGAGAAGTGTGGGAGCAGGGACGGGAGGAAGAAGCTCATCTGGTTTTGTTCTTTTTTTTTTTTTCTTCTTTTTTTTTCTTTTTTTACGTGGCAGATGCTGGTTTTCCACGCAGGCTGCTGCCAGCTCCACACAAACTTTTCATTTTTTTTAACACGTTCCTTTGAGAAACAAAGGTTCGACGCAAAACGCCGTCCCTGAAGAAATGTGGAAAGGGCCCGGTCTGGCTGCTGGTGACTGCTGCTATTCATCTGACTAAGCAGCATTTGACATTTGGGCTTGGTGGGTCTCAAGTTTCCCTCTAGTAAGATATGGGCTGACTCTGCTGCAGCCAATCTCGGTCGGAGGCTGCGGATGGTGCCGGAGGGAGGGAGGGAGGCATGAGCACATCCCAGCCGGCAGAGCACCCACGGCTGCGTGAGCGCAGCCCAGCGAGCCTGACCTCAGCTGCACCAGACCCGTGGCACCGCTGCCCGGTCCTCCTGGACCTTCTGGGGATGCTGTTCAGCTGCAAATTCACCCTTTTTTCTTTTTTCTTTTTTTTTTTTTAATTAACATTTGTTAATGACTTGCACTCGTTTCCGATTCTCTTCCCCCAGTTACGAGAGTTTTGTGTTTCCTGTTGCCCGTGTGGTTTATCTTCTGTTGTAATCAGAGTCAAGTGGAAGCTGTTTTATAAGAGCAGCACTGAGTTTCCCAACCCAGGTTTGAGCTTGGTGCAACATAACTAGCAGCACAAAGGGAAATCCTTTCTGTCAGCCAGTGTTTCAGAATAAATCCAGTCAAATTGAAATCATACCAAAAGTGACAGGCTTGCAGAGAGCTGGCTGCCTGTTGCAAGGAGGCTGTGAGCTGAATCCACAAGTCAGACATGTCCTCCCCAGATGGAGAGAGTCCAAGCCAGACAACAATACCACAGTCCAGTCTTCTGAGAGGTGTAATCCACAAAAAATCCTACTCTGGGTGGATGTGTCACTGCCCAAGCACAGCCAGCCAGCTGGAAAGAGCTGACATATTTGCCTTTGATGCCTAAAGCATTAAGTATGATTTGGTAGAGACACTTTGTGGTACTGGGAAGATCTATAACATCCTTTAATCCTTACATTTCTCTGTCTTTGTCCTCCTGCTTCCCACCCCAAGATTTTGCTTTACAAGTAAGGACAAACAGAGGGTAGCTGCAGCATAAATGACATGAATATTAAAATAAATGCCATTTATGAGTAAAGGTTCTTAAAGTATTACCCCTTCCTGATTCAAGTCCTAAACTCCTTGTCTCCAAAATTTATAACAGGCTCATACAACACACTTTTCCAATGAGTAAAAATCTCTTACCACCTTACTTTACACCAGACCTCCCAGGACTGTTACTTGCAACATTGCCACAGGGTCTCCCAGCTCCTAACAGCACTGTCCCTGAAGACCCATTTGTCACCTTCATTTCCACTTCCTGAGACCTCCTATTAGTGGAAATGAAATTTGCAGAACTCATTGCATAACTTGTTCAAAAGGAGTTAGGAACAAATGTAAATACATCTCTGGGATGACAATGAGCCTCTATGAACCATGAAGCCCCAACAGGCATCCACTCACACAAAATGCTGCCCAAGAACCCTGACCCCAGTCCCACTGAGTTCAGAAAAAAAATAACTCCAGACCACAAGTGCTTCAGAACACTGTAAAGACATGGCTTACAAGTTTTATTTGCCAGGCATCCCCATCCCTTGCCTTCAGGAGGTGGAGGGCCTCATTCAGGGCTGGTTTTCTGCATGGTACCTGGCTGCCCAGGACCTTGGGCAAAGCTCAGCCTGACTTTGAGCCATCTTTTTATTGGAAGAGATGCTGAAACCCTCCTAAACAGGGTCTCAGACCATCAAGTCAGTGATCAGCCACGTGATGAGACTGCAGGGATACACAGATTTCACGTGTGCTGCATATTGTCACAGTCCCTGCAAGCCCTGGCATGTCCCTTGGCTCAAAGTACACCCAAGATAATTATCTCCTCTGCAAATACAGCTGGGCCTTGTCAGAGGCAGCTTGGAGAGTGCTAATGTGGACAAACACAGGCATGAACAGCCCTTGCCACAGCAGCTACACAAGCAATTCAGGGCATCTTGAGGGATAAAACTGAGGTCTCACCTCTCCCAGGTCACCCTAGAGAACCTCTGCCAGCCGTGACAATCATGCAGTACACTCCTGCTGCTCTGCTTGGCCAAAGACAGCATTCCCAGGGCACTGAGCCCCGGAGGAACCCCCTCCATCCCATCCCTCCAGCCTGCAGACCTCAGCCCGGGCAAGCAGAGGAGCTGTGGGAGGAACAGAGCAGGTAGAACCAGTACACCCCACTTGCCAGGGGGCTTCCTGCTGAGCAAGACCAAGGGCCCAGTCCAAAAAAAACCAGCAGGACAAACCACTTCTCCAAGGAACAGCTTGTCCACGCCGTGGAAACCTCGGGGGCATTGCAGCAGAGCAGCCCCGTGCTGACAGACACCTCTGCTGCTGCGCACACCCCTGGCCTTGAAGCACACCTAGAAAACGCAATGAAGAGGTCAAACCCAGGAGAAGGGCCAGGCCTTGTGCCACGGACTGACGTGGAGTTCTGTGGGTTTGCCCCGATTGCCTTTAGTATTCACACACAGGGAGGAGGGGCTGTCACAACCCCAGCTCTGGGCACTGACAGTGATACAACTCTGCATCTCACAAGCAAAAGGAATGTAAGTCTTTCTCCCTCTGTTCCTCAGGAAGGGCACAAGCTTTACTCCTCATGGTTTCTTGTCTGTGCTACATGAAGATGGGCAGGTTTACCCCTGCCCCACAGGGAAGCAGTGGGCTGGAAGGAGGTTTCCTTTCCTCAGGCACACTGCAAGCAGTACAACCACGATGTCTCACACCTCCCTGGAGGGCAGGAAGAACAGGGTGCTCAGTTTAAACTGTTCCTCAGAATCATACATAATTTTCCTTGTTCTAACACTGAGCTGCACATCTACCACGTCACCTTAGGGGCGAGACTGGATGAGTCCCACCACACTTAGCGACTACACTCACACAGGTGCTCACTTGTGCAGGACTAGTTGCAAAAAGTACCATCATTCAGGCTCTGAGACCTGAAATGGGAGGAGAGGGATCTCCTTTACTTCTTCTCAGCATAAGGAGAGCTAGGAGAACACCACCAAAAAGCCTGCAAAAGCTGGTGATGCCTCAGCTCATGCTACGTGGCCACCAAACTATCATCACTGTACACACACCTGCAACAAGCAGCCGCATAAGTCATGTAAAACATTTTTAGAAATACAGTTGCCACCACTAGGATGTTATATTCCCTGTGAAGAGTCCTTCCTTTGTTTTCCTATCACAAACTCTCATGGTCAAAAGCGGCACAGGGAGTTCCAGTTCCAAGTTTACTCGTAGATTAACAAAACATTGATAAACTTCTGCATATTTCTGGTGGTTGATGTCCTGAAAGATTTTACTTATATGAAATCCATGCTTTAAACAGCTGATAGTCACTTCAAAACATGTCAAACTGACCCCTGTTCTGGCCTCAACAGAGCTCACAGATCATAAATTTACATAATAAATAAAACTTCTCCTAGGACAAACAACAGACTGTGAAACGCACTCGTTCAGCAACTGCTGAGAACACTAATTTCCTAATCAGGCTTTGTGAATGCAGCACACACCAACTTATCCTTATCTTACCTCATCTGGGATTCAGACTATGTGCTCACACAGCAGCTGTGATATGAGAAGCACCGTGGGGCTCAAGTGCCAGGTCAGGAGGAACCAAACTCTCGCTCGGACCAGTGAAGAGCTACACGTGCCCCCAGATCTGCCCGGCACAGCCACAGCCCCATTCTGGGGGGATGAGGAACCCGGGCACCAAACATCTCCTTTGGCAGCCTGGAACGCATTATCAGATGCAGATCAGGAGCTGCTTCAGCTGTGGGTGCTGCAGGTGGCTGACTGGAGTGTCAGGTGTTGAGTCACAACACAGCTCCCCACCTGCAGCACGAAGTCGGCCAAGGCCAACAGGAGGCCTCAATGGCCCAGGAGCACGTTGGGAAAGGGCCATCTCACAAGGCTGGCGCTGGAATAGGCTCAGGGGTTGGGGTGGAAAATGAGATCCGGGCCATGCACTTGAGAGTCAGGTTTTGACTCATTATTTACAATATATAGATTCTGACATCCACTGTATGCAGGGTGCCACAGTGCTGCACCAGGCTTTTGGTACAGCCCTGATGCCCCAGCCCTGGAAACATCCAAGACCGGGTTGGATGGGGCTCTGAGTAACCTGATCTAGTGGAAGGTGTCCCTGCTCATGGCAGGGGATTGGACTAGGTGTCTTTTAAAGGCCCCTGCCAACCCAAACCATTCTGTGAATCTGTGGTCTAGCCCAGCACTGTCAGTGGGAGATAAGTGTTTAACAAGGTGTGTCACACAGACAGGCATATCAAAATTTTAATGCACTTTATTTCACAGAAAAATCATTTTCTAAAGTTCAACTTTTACCCACCTTAATAGCTCTGCTCCCAGATTCTAGTCAGGGCTTGAGACAAAGACAACCTAATGACTTGAGCTTTGCATAAGGGAATTGGGGATGTTGAGGAGAGCATTAGGAAGTGGGATAGTGAAGAGGGAACTTTGGGTGCCTGTGCTGTGCTCTGCAGTCTTGCATCTTACTTCCAAATGTCTCCTGTACTTGTGCAGTACCTTCCTCAGATCCATGGATGGGAGACAGCAATCTGGGATAGCTGGAGGTGTCTCTGCCCGTGGCAGGGGGTGGAATGAGATGGGCTGCAAAGTCCTTTCCAAGCCAAACCATTCCCTGTTTCTGTGATAGGGTACCACCTACAATGTCCAACCAAACCAGAGAATCTCCTGCCTTCTGCTCTCCTTGAGAAGCAGGCTGAGGGACGAGAGTCAGCTCACTGCACCTACAGCAACCTCATGGGGAGGCCCTTTCCAGCAGTGACCCCTCTGTTGCTCTGGCTGCCTCCAAACACTGACCAAACAACTGCAACCATGTCCAAACTACTGTGGACAAGGGGAGAACACAGAAGGAAAGGCATAAAGAAAGGGAAAAGATAACATCTCTACATGGTGAGACCCCCAAACTGCTTATCCTCCATTACATGTGCACCGATGGGAGTCACCGACACTCCCCCTCCTTCCCAGGGGAGTCACAGTGAAATCCTCCTCTGAAGCCAGTGATTTAGACTGGAATTACACAGGTGGTAGCCACATACCACAGATTCTTTGGGTTTGGTTGGTTCTCAAGTGATTCTCAGGGAATCTATTTTTAGGCCAGCAATTGCGTTTTTTCCATGGCACTCCACGACCCTGCCTCCCACCCCAGTCCTGGGCAGAGCAGGAAAAGGCTAAAGACAGAAACCAGCCCTCCAGCATGGGAAACAAACTACACCTGAGCACACCTGCTTTGAAGGACAGGAGTCACAGGTCGCCACTGAGGTATCTGGAAGCTGTTCTAAGAAGAAACAGAAGCACAGAGCCCTGAAGCACACACTTCTGCCCAGAGCACCAGCACTGGGGGTTCCCAATCTCCAGAGCAAAATGGGACAGGTAATGCCAGAGGCAGGACACCCCTGGTCCTGGCACACAGCACCTGAACCTCACCCTTTCTTTAGAAACAGCATTAATGAATAAACAGTGGTGTTTGTGTAGGGTAGGTTCATTCTGTGTCCAGCACCTGCCCCAGTGAGTTCTTGGTTCATATCCACACCTGCCCTTTCTCTCAACTTCAACCTACTCCATACCCGGTATCTACTCCATACTCTACTCCATACTCAGTCACCTCCATATTCTACTTCCTTATTATCTCTCCTGAACCTTATTTGCAGACTGACACTTGCCACTGTTAAGAGAAGTAGTCATAAAAGTTCTACATTTTGCTCACCACAACCTCACATGCTTTTCTCCAAATTAGTAAGATTTTTCACCATTCCAGCAACTGCAGGTTTGCTGAATTCACAGTTTTATTATTACTTTTAGGGTAATTTAGAAGTTTCTGGAGTCTGGTGAACATACTTTAAATAAAAAGAGCGCCTCTTTAGTTTTGTACAGGTGAGAAACTCTAGCACAGTGAGGGTCAACAAAGCCTTCTGAAAATGAGTGGTTTCATGGTCAATCCAACAGTTAGAGTTTATGTAAATACAACTTCTCAACACTCTGCTATCTGTTAAGTTCTCCCTCCTGTGTTTAAATTATGTTGTCTTCTGCTTCACACTCTAGATTTTGCAAATCCCTTTTCAAGACCTGAAAAATCTCTATTTATAAATAACCACAGCAGAGGGGAAAACCACTCCAGTGTAAAATACTCTTACAAGAAAAACAAAAAGACCAATGATTATATCATGTGTATCCTGTACTAGAACTGAATGTTTATAAAGAGAGATTAATATTCTTTTCTCCCTGGAAACAGGTATAATAAATATACTGCTAGAGAAAATATGTGAAATAGAAGACATGTACCCAACACTGACGAAACACATTTGGATATAGCACAGACAGGAACTTGCAGAAGAATCTACCACGATAAAAACCCTGAGCTTCCAGCTTGCTGTCAATGCTCAAATCTCTCAAAGTAAAAGCTGGGTGAGCTTTCCCTTGAGATGTGGTCAGGTGGTGCTTACAAGCTGCATTAACTGATAATAACAGGAATGAAAAACATTTCTTAGGTTAACACAGGTTATCAGGCAGCAACACAGAAATGAAGGCACAAAGCCTTTCCCCTCATCCTGCTTCCTACAACCATACAGTTCAGCTTTAGGCTCACAGATACTTACTTTGTTCATTTTTTCTTTTTTTTTTTGTTATTCTAAGTACCCTGGTGCTAATGCAGAGGACCTGGTCTGTGTTTGGGACAGCAAGGAGCCATCCAGCACGGCAGGAACTTGGTCTGCCTGGCTCTTGGTGTCCAGGCTGGGCATCACAACCTCTCCAGACTGACAGGTTCACTCCCAGAGCTTGCTGCCTTCAGCTTCTGTGCAACAGCTCACCGTCTTGCTGATTTTCACAGAGATTAAAGCTCTGCTTTCACAATCATTAACACCGCATTTGGGCAATTCCTGATCTCACAGAAAACACATTCAGCCCAGGTAGGGTGTGAACACAGCCCTGCTTCTGCTGAATCAGAGC
Organism: Atrichornis clamosus; assembly: GCA_013400975.1. Lineage (NCBI taxonomy): Eukaryota > Metazoa > Chordata > Aves > Passeriformes > Menuridae > Atrichornis > Atrichornis clamosus. Next base: position 263,911 of record WBMZ01010499.1, on the reverse strand, counting down.
ACGAGCATGACCACCAGAGGGAAAACAATAGCTGTTCTGGCTTAATACCTGTCAGGAGGAATCTATCATGCTGACAATTTCAAATAGCTGTGGATTAGCAGCCTGAGATTACACCTGATCTGCCCTGCAATTCCCATGGCTCCAGCCCTCTGACCAAGCACCATTACCTCTAACAGCTGAGCTTGTTCTCAGACAGCAGCCTTACATGAGTCCAAAAACATTACCTTTTGATCTTAACTCACCTCCATGAGAAATAATCATCCAGTATAAAACTACCACCAACAATCACATGTGTAATTCAAACTTAACTCATGCTCCAGTCTACCTGTTCAACTTAGTTTTTCATGTAAATGTACCCAAGTCAGCAAAGACATTACCAGCACTACGTTCCTTGTAGCTGCTTTCAGAAGAGGGAAGTGCACCCACATTACTAAACCCTTAGCTCTGTGCTCTCAGAAGGATTATATTCCCCTGTGATCCCCCTCAGCATCCCTCTGCAGCATCCCCATCAGACAGCACAGACTTTGGCAGGTGGAGAGGCGAGACAGAGGCCTGCCCAGCTTAACAGCATCACACCAGATGGAAAACGTCTGCATTTACAGATGGAGGAAGAGCTTAACAGAAATACTCTCACAATGAGGTGAGACTTCCCTGAAAATGTGAACTTTAGGAGCTTCAAGATGCAATTTTTTTATATATAGAATGCTACACAACAACCCATTTTAATTACTGGAGCTCCACGAGCAGCCTAACAGAACTGCTTATACCTAATCCAGAAAGGAATGCCACAGGTAAGTCTATATCTGTCAGGCCTCTGTACCTTCTCCCTCTCTCTCACACACAGTTGTTTAGGATTAAGGTTTAATAGCTTTTTTCCTGGACCAAGGAAGCACAGAACCTACTCCCTTCATCTTCTGCCAGACACAGCACTCCAGCCGTCACCCTCTCAAACTGCAGCAGGGACCCACTCTGTAAAACACCAAATGCTTTCCAGTGCTCTTGGAGTCAAGCAGCACCAAATACTCCGGGGTGCAGAGCAGAAAAGTCATGTTGCTGTCGTGGCAGCTGCCCGTTTAAAACCCGTGAAAGGAGAAACGGGACCTGCATTCCCAAGCGTTTCAGTTTCAAGGTCTTGCCCAGGAAGCACCTAGGAGAAAGGCTGTGCTACTGCAAGGATTACGGATGCCTTTGTGAGGCAGGGAGAGCTGCAGGGTGTTTAAAACGCTCCACCCAGTGGTAGAAAGCTGCACCTGCCCGCAGGAGTAAGTCCTGAATGGTTTTGCATGCAGAATAAATACTTCCCACACATCCTTTCTTTCCCCACATATTTCAAATAACAGGAAAAAATCAACATTTTCATTATAATGCATAGTAAAGACTACTCACATAGCGATAAAGAATAAAACTGAGCCTTAAAAGGTAAAAAAAACCCCAAAAAACAAACCCTTGGTACACTCAGAGTTTGTGATTATCCCTTTAAACTCTAACACATTCTGCTCCTTCCAGGACACTATTAAATTCCCCTAATCCCAATTGCCTTCAGCAGAGATGCCTTAATTTCCCAAAGGCAGAAACACAGTTCTACCATTGTTACACCTGGGAAATCAGAGAACATAGTTGGGAATTAGTACAAGAATCAGGTATTACTGTTGTTATCCTGTAATAAATGATTGGACTTGCGAGCAAAGACAAGCTCAGACCAAAGCCTCAGGGCTCTGCACCCCTGTGTGTTGTGGAAGATTGGTTCAGGAATCAACGTCAATGTTCTGCTCATCTTGAATAATAACTTGGTAAGAAAACCCCAGTATTTTGAATCCCTGCCCATGGGATGAAGTAGATTATCTTTAAGGACCCTTCTAACCCAAACCATTCTGTGATTCTATATTCTGAAGCACTGCAAACCACGTTTGTGCAAGGCCTAGCACAGCACCTGGTCTTGCCCTTCTGGGAATACCATATTCTAGGCTTAAAAATGAAACCAGGAACTACAGAGGAGGAATGCAGCACATTCCCCCTAAATCCAGAGCATCCATGCATCTTTCAGAAGAAGGATTTCCCCCTGGACACAAAGTCACTGACAACTCAGCAACTGGTAGTCTGCCAGAGTGACTGTCAAAGGTCTCAGCCATTCAGTGGTTTAATTGACACAAAGCAGATTTAAAGCAGTTATTCGGAAGGAATTCTTCCCTGTGAGGGTGGTGAGGCCCTGGCACAGCTTTCCTGGAGGAGCTGTGGCTGCGCCATCCCTGGAAGTGTCCAAGGCCAGGCTGGAGCAACCTGGGACAGTGGAAGGTGTCCCTGCCCATGGCAGGGGGTTGGAGTTGGATGATTAAAGTCCCTTCCAACCCAACCCATTCCATGATTCCATGAACACATCACTCTGAACTGGGTGACCCCAGCAGGATGTTGTGGAAGAAGCAGCACGTGTTAGAACTGCACTCCACAGAGTCCCAGTAACTTCATGGGAAAGGATTTCATTGTCTCACTTTAGTGTGGCAAAGCCCCCCATCAGAGGCTCTTTCAGGAAATGAAAAGGATAAAAATGCAATGATATGGGAATAAGTAGTTGGCTCACACTGCAAAGAAAGGTTACTGGCAGGATGTACAATCACCTGGGCTGGTAACATGTTTGTCAAGATATCTGGAAGTTGTAGCTTATATATAAAAAGCTCTCTGGAAAATGAAGTGGACGTCATGATGCATTTTGCAGAAAATACACGATTATTCAGGATGGCCAAATACAGCTCTCATGGCTAGAATTACACATGGGTCTCAAAAACTTGAGTGATAAAAGCGGGAAATGAAACATTATGTGCAAAATAAAGTGGACGAAGAGGATTATTCTTTACTGTAAACACACAGTGATGAGCTCAGAAAGAACTGCTATTACACAGGGATGAGATCTTGGAAAAACTCCATCCAGTTCTCTGAAAATGAGAATTCAATGATTGTCCACAGTCAAGAACTGGCCACAGCTTTCTCACGAGAGCAAGAGGTGGCACTGGACCCCAGGGAACAGCTGCAGCTGTGCCAGGGAGGGTCAGGTTGGAGACCAGGTAAAGGTTCTTCCCCCAGAGGGTGCTGGGCACTGACCAGGCTCCCCAGGGAATGGGCACAGCCCCAAGGCTGCCAGAGCTCCAGAAGCCTCTGGACAATGCTCCTGGCACAGGGTGGGATTGCTGGGGAGTCTGTGCAGGGCCAGGAGCTGGACTGGATGATCCTGGTGGGTGCCTTCCAACTCAGGATGTTCTGTGATTCTATGATTCTAAGAATGAAGAGGGAATTAGTTATTGGTTATTATAGAAGGTACTATTGATTATTAAAGAACAGAAATCCTCCTGCAAAGGATGTGGCAAAATCCGTGTGGCAACTGTATTTTGAGCAGTGAAATCTCAGTAATCCTAATTTACTAAAATAAGAGTAGAAAGAGGAAAACAGATACTGTATTAGATGAACAACTGCTTTGCTGCCCTATGGCAGCTGAGTTGTTTGGGTTTTTTTAATCCACATAAACAGCACTAAATATCTCTACAGTTGTTAAAGACACTGCAGCCATGAAAAACCCCACAAAAGTGATCAGCATACTTCAACTGTTATCCACCAGTTGTAGCAACACTTGCCTTGACCTGAATTTCTTGCTAGGCTAGGCAGTCAGGTTTTGAAAAACTGCCTGGCTTTCATAGTCATCTCATGCCAGCTAAGTGGCAAGAAGTTGTTGTAGATAAGGAATATTTTGACAGTGGACAGAGGATGAGAAAGAGTAAAGGCTGAAGTCTCTGCTGCTGCTTCAGTTATGGAGAGGTGTGTGCTGTCTCTGGCAGGGATCTCTCCAGCGAGTACCTGACGCAGACACCAACATCAGAGCAAGCTGCAGGATGCTCACGATGGTGCAGCGAGCCTGAAGGACTGCAGTGAGCACAAAGACCTCACTTAACCCAAATGCCATGTTCATTCTGTCAAATCAGTTGTAACTTGAACTCCACTGCCTCTGAGAGGCCAGAGAGCTTCCTCAGAGCTGCACCTCCCAAAGTGGCTAAGAACAGCCCCACACCAAGTGACCCAAGAAATACGGGTGACACTATCAGAGGAAGTTAAGAAATGAGATGTTGAATGTATGCAGTTACCATGCAGCAGCACAGATGCAGCCACACCCCTTCTCAGAGGGCTGGCAGATTTGCTAGAGGTCTCTTGAAACCACCTAATAAACAGCAATTATTCCTCAGCCAGAAAAAAACAGTCTCACCAAAACCCAACTCTGATTTCCCAAAAGTAACAATTCTCAGTGATTTACTTTTAAAATAAACTAAGAAACAGAACACCAAGCCCTTTTTCTTTTTGTGTTATATTTATTGTTCTTTTGGGAGGCACAATGGAAATTTCAGCTCTTTTTCATTTTCTTTTCCCTTGCAGAACAGCAGGGTACAGGTTAATAGCCATCAATCTACAATCAATATATACTTCAGAAAGTCTCTGATTACATTTTCACATTTCCTGATAATAAAAGAGGCACATGTGCCAGACAGTGTCAGCAGCTGAAATAAGAATAGTTAAAGCAATACTTGCTTAAAAAACTGCACTGGCTGCTATTTTAAGGCAGGTTTGGTGAAAGTTTGACAGGCAATTTCCTCAGGAAATGAAAATAATTTTGCCTACAGAAACACATTGATTGAAAAGGGGCTTTTAGAAAATACTTCATCAGTGTGAAATTATATTGATGCTGCACTTCCTTTAGTTAGAAAGACATCAATGACTTTTAGTTCAGAATTCTGACTTCTCAGCTGTTCCTTTACCTTGCAGCAAAGGCAGGCAGTGATGCTCTGTTGTCGTAGGAAGGAGGCAGGTTTCTCAGGGAATCAGCAGCTCAGGCCAGGCTGCAGCGCCCAGGAGGAATCAGGCTGTGTTCTCAATGACCACTGCGATGCCCTGCCCGCCGCCAATGCACGCCGACCCAACCGCGTATTTCCCACCACGGCGCCTGTCCAGGAAAAGCAACAGGGAGAATCAGGTGCTTGCACGAAACCACAGCAGCCCTTGTCCCGATTTTGTGAAAGGCAGGTAGCTATCAACTGGGCGCTACATTTTAGAATGTGTACGTTGTTCTTTTTCTAGCAAAATATCACGAAGCCGCAACTAAAGCTGAAATATTTCTGCAGAAAAACAATGACTTTAGAGCACAACTGGTTTCACAACCTGCCATGGGCAGGGACACCTTCCACTAGACCCCACCTGAACACTTCTAGGGTAGTTTTTAAACTGCTAAGGTGGTTTTTAAAAGCTAAGTTTTCTACAGCCACCCTCCAAGAAAGTTTCCTGCAAGGTGCAAGTTATCTGAGGCTTCATGGCTGAGCACTAAGACAGTGCTGGAAGCACAAGCAAAGAGATACTGTGATCACTACCCTGAGAAGAAAATAATTTAGATTAAAATGATGCTAAGAGTATCAAGAAAGCCAAAGAGTCAGGATTTCTGAAAATGAACTACAGGAGAAAGAGGTGGTGACTAAGTACCCCAGTACCCCTTCTAGTACCTAAAGGGACTGGAGAGGGATTTCGGACAAGGGATGGAGGGACAGGACAAGGAGGAATGGCTTCTCACTGCTGGAGGTCAGGGTTAGATGGGATATTGGGGAGACATTCCTCCCTGTGAGGGTGGTGAGGCTCTGGCATGGGTTGCTCAGAGAAGCTGTGGCTGCTCCATCCCTGGAAGCGTCCAAGACAAGGCTGGACGGGGCTTGGAGCAACCTGGGATAGTGGAAAGTGTCCCTGCCCATGGGAAAGAAAGTGCTCTTTAAGGTCCCTTCCAACCCAAACCATTCCGGGATTCTATGATTCTATGAAATGCACCACGTTAAAAACAAAACAGGCTTTGCTCAAAGGAAAAAGGAAAACCTTTCCTTTCAAAAAAAGGAAACCTTCCCACTTGACTCCTGTGGGCTTGCATCAGATCTAGGTGAAGCAAAGCATCCTGTAATGACAACAGCATGGAATATGAGGCAAATGCAGGATTTGCACTGCAGCACAGAGGTGACAAATTCATACAGAAAGTGGCAGATTCCAATGAGGAGAGTTTAAAGCTGATTGACTGGAAGGGTTTAGTCACATGGTATCCATGCTAAAATGTCAGCAGGCACAAATACCCCAGCACTGCACCACTGTGAGCAGCGGCAGTCGGTGTGCATACCTTAGCTCATGCACCAGGTGAGCTGTGATCCGTGAGCCCGAGGCTCCCAAAGGATGGCCGATGGCAATGGCACCTCCGTTGACGTTGGTTTTCTCAGGGTCAAGGCCCAAAACCTTTTCGACAGCCAGATACTGAGGTGCAAATGCCTCGTTTACCTAAAGCACCAGAGAAACAACACAGCTTTCACACCAGCTCTCAGCAGCACATGTGCACACATGATTAAAGGAGGTGAGCTTCTCCTTCAGGTCCTTTTGAGAAAAGTACTGTGTTTATAAAAGCATGTTCAGTCAGCAAACAACTATCAATCCAACCCAACTAAATTCAAATACTAAGCAAGTATGAGGTACAGTTCATAAAAAAGGTGTGGTGTGTTCTGATGCACTGTGCCCAGGAAGAGTCTGCTGCTCTGAGAGAAAAAGGTTCACAAGTGGAGAGGTATGGCTAATTAAAAACATGAACAGTTCAGCCAACAGAGTAAAACATCATGTCACATGAGGATGTTTTTATTCTGTGGAATGCTATCACACCATTTCCATTTTCCACACGCCTGAGATTTGTGTCATGACTTGCAACTGTGTGGCAGAAACTGGATGGACAGAGGTCAGGCAGGCACACCCACATGTACGAGTGGCATGTTTCTGCTAAAAAGATCAGGGGTAAAATCACCACTCATGTAGAAACTTCTCACCTCTACCAAATCCATATCCTTCAGGGTCAGTCCTGCTTTCTTCAAAACCTCTGTAATTGCAGGTACAGGGCCTGTTTGGAAATTGTATGCTCAGTCAGTGAAAAAAAAAATTAATAAATACAGTCTTAGAAACATATTTTACATAGGATAAATTCATAAAACCTCATGATATCCCCTCCTATGAGCCTTTGTACAGCCAGCAAATTCTGGATATGTCACTCATCTGCTTTATTAGGTGGTAAAAGAACTCCTAAATCTCAAAACTACTTGGTGTCCTTCTCATACAGCCAGGGAAAGCTAAAAGTGTCACTACTGCTGCACTGCTGTATTGGTAAACACACACAGAGCTTTCAAATCAAGAGAAGTGACAGTCCCCAGGCAAATAAAACAACTTCACAACAGTTTTGAGGTATTCTACTTACCAGGACTCTTGGTTCCATTTATTCTTTCCTCACAACTTGCAGCCTCCAGGTAAACAAAAAAGAAAAAAGCAGGCAGCTCTAGAGTTTGCTGGTCATGTGCTTAGTTATGGGTATTGTTGTTTTGGTGTTCTTAATATATCTGAAAATCTTCTAGTAAAAAGCCTAACATTTAATTAGTTTATTCCAAACCATTAAATGCTTCCTCAGACCCAGGTCTGGGCCAACTGAAGAAAGTAAGATTTTGGTTTTTAGACTGTTACAGAGTTTGGCAATAAAACTGTTCTCTGGAAGAAAGCTATGACCTAGTATAATATACTAAGGAAGACAAATTCCAAACACATCTACCTAAGGAAACACACACTCAAAGAGAATTTGAAAGGCTTAATTAGGTATGTGCTTGCAGGAGAAAGATATTGAGATGTTAGATGGTGGCTGATAATTTAATTCTAAAATATTAACAGTCCTAAACATTATCACACTACCAAAAAATGGTGTTGAAAACTCATAGCTCAAGGAATAAAAACTTAAAAATAAATAAATTACCAGAGACAGAAAAATTAGAAGAAATGGCCCAGTGCAGAGCTCAGTGGAGTATTAGGGAGCCCCAGCCAGCTTAATACTCTAAAAGCATCTCATTAGGGAAGGATTTTAGTATGCCTGTTCCACATGAGAGTAATGGGAGGGTGTCATGTGGACAACACAAAGACCACTAATGACAGCCAAGTAAACTTTCTTTTCCCCCTCTCTCTTATTTAAATAATGAATTCTCTCACTAAACGCTGTGAGGCAGGACTCCCTATCAGTATGTGAAAGGGCAGTTGCTCAGACTGAGCTCCCGTTGTCAGATCTGTTGCTGTCATGTCAGTGAATCTCATCTGGTCTCTTTGAGTTGCTGGGGACAAGCTGTGGTGCGAAGGAGCTGGGATAGTAACTGTTCCTCCATATGATTTATGAAGTTTTTAAACAAGCTAGAGGAGTTGCCTGACCTAGAAAAGAAGGGCTGGTTTAGGAAGCACAATGACAGCATGAAGCCTAGTGAAAGAAACCATCCCTCCACATTTGCTTTGAAGGTTATGTCAGCCAGATAGGCTGATCAGGAAAACAAATCAGACAATGCCTCATTTGCATTTCTACTGAGGCACGGAACCAGTCAACAACAGCTTCTCTGAACAGAAGGACAGAGAGGAAAAGCAGTGCTGGGATACAATGCTGTCTGCAAGCTAAAGTGAAGGGGGAAATGCTGGCTTTTCTGGACTGGCTTTGAGGGATTTTTTTGCATGAAGAGATACTTGATAAGAAATACAAAATATGGGACTAAAACAACCAAGAAAGTATTTGGTTTGGCAAAATAAAAAAAGAACCTGGGGACTACGCTCAGTGCTATTACTATGGGTCAGACACTGCACATCCCTTCCAGCCAAACTGAGGAGTAAGTCTGTCCCTCTGCCTGACAGGGACAGACTGACACAGTGGAATGGACAGTAGGACACACAAACATATTCAGAGCCACCAGACTGAGCACACTGCAGCCTCTCTTTCTCTCCTTTAGAATGCCGACGACAAGAATATTTTAATGCTGCTTGATGCTATGAAGTAATGTGCTTTATTGCAACTTACCAATGCCCATGATGGAAGGGTCACAGCCAGCTGAGTGGTATGCTACTATTCTTGCCAGAGGAGTAAGACTGTGCTTTTTAAGTGCTGATTCGCTGGCAATGATGACTGCACCAGCTCCATCACACACACCCTTGCAATAAGAGAGAAGAGCATTCTTAGTGAGAAAACACAAAGAAATGAAAAAATCCTCACACTCTTTAAAGTGAACCCTCAAAAAAGGCTTGAGTCTTAGACACTCAGATTTACATTTTACAATGTTTACTCGACAAATCTTTCACTATTCTGAGGACGGGGAGAGAAAGTTAAATATAGATACAAACTTAATGAATTCCAATGTTTTAGAAAGGTAAAGTAAGTCTCCCCTGCATTGGAAACATGATTCTGCAGACTTGCAAGAACAATATTAATAATGGATAATGTATGTGCTATTAATTATAAAAGATACATTACAGACACCCATACTTACTGTGGCTATGATCTATTTTAGGCAGGAATTCAGACTATATGATCACAGTGCTCCATCTGGCCCTAAGAACTTTAATCAATTAATTAAGATAATGACTGTAAGAGGAACAGTCCATGATGACATGCTGCTAAGCACTCAGTCTGCTGTGGGAAAGAGCAAAACGTGGTTTGGAGGACAGAGGACAGTAGTTGTGCTACAATGAGCAGCAGCAGTATGCCCACCAATATAATGCACCCTCTGCAAGGCAAACGTTCAATAATCACTGCCCCCCAAACAAAGCAGAATGGCTAAGTCTACACAGCCACTGCAGACACCAACTGCACAATCCAAGGCTGATAAAGAAGTGCCACTGCCTCACTGAAAGATCAGTGACAATCTACAGAATCAAATTTTAGGACTTAGGGGCTGACTGAAGGATCCCCTGCCATCTCGGGGCTGGAAGAGTCAGCCAGGGGCATTTAGCAGCAGAATTAGAAGTGATTTTAGTCAGGAGACACCACTGACAGCCAACTCAGTGAGGCATAAAAACAGTGGCAATAGATCTGGAGCACTGCAGAGGTGACACCCGCCCAGCCCAAGGCTCTGAGGTACTCACTGAGGCATTCCCAGCCGTGACTGTTCCATCCTTTTTGAAGACACATGGAAGTTTTGCCAGCTGTTCCATAGTGGTCTGGGGTTTTGGGTGCTCATCCTTTTGCATACTCTCCTTACCCTTTCTTGTTTTCACTTCAATTGGTGCCATCTCAGCATTAAAGTAACCAGCATCATTGGCTGCAACCACAAACAGGAAAATGAAAGGACTCTCATGAAACCATCAAGATGATTGCTCAGCATGACCAACAATCATATTTCCATGTGCATGCAACTTTTGCTCTATTTTAACCAAAAGTTCAAAGACAGCAATATTTACGCTTTATTTTCCTTAAATAGACTGGTTTGTGGGGTTTTTTTGCGGGGGAGGAGGTAAGAAATTGGGCAAAAACTATACAAGTACACTGTCAAACTTCTCCAAAGTCTCAAATATTAAAACTTTATTTCAGCTTTAAACAACTGAACTCTTTTGGAGGTTTTTTTGTAAACCATTAGGTTTACTTTTAGTACGCATGCCCCTTTATTGCTGCATTATTCTACAGCTCTGTCATTTATCAGACGATAAGATGTAAATCTCACTCAGAGAGGAATGTGGAAAAAAACCTCCTGAGCCACATTTTTTCTATTGATAAGATACTGTATATCAATTAAAATCCTGTACAAGGTGCTCCTCCAAATCTCTCACAGTCAAGCCAGGATCTCAGAATGGGAGTCAGCTGCCTAAACAACCTGAGACAATTCAAGACACTGTAGGTATCTAAGATGTCCTAAAAAGCATCTGGTCATATCAACTAATATAATATTAGACAGGGATTTTAAACTGAGACACTGAAATTGTCATATCTGATCTTGTTTAGCTACCTCTGGACTTCTCAATAAATTCCTCAAAACCTTTTTTCTTTCCTGATTAGACACAGGACTCTCTCTTTACTGTGGGATAAGACGAACTGGTCCTACAGGCAGAAATAAAAACAAGGTAAAATCCTAAAAAACAAGAAAGAAGCACAGTTTCTAGCAAAGACTCCAAGAATGGCATGAGTTAGCTGACAAGATCAGCAGGAAAAGTAATAAACAATGAAGAAAAGTTACAAAAAGCACTGCTACACGCATTGGAAAAATACAGAAACATCCTTCAGGAGTGCACCTGCAAAATGCACCATCACTTGAATCTAAAACCATGCTTAGGCCTTTGCTTCTTACATTCACCTTTGGGTTGCAATGTACATTAAGCCCCAGGATGACCACTACACGTTCTACTGGGTTTTGGCCTGAACTTCACAGTAACCAAATCACAGAATCACAGGATGGTTTGGGTTGGAAGGGACCTTAAAGCTCATCCCATTCCACCACCTGCCATGGGCAGGGACACCTTCCACTATCCCAGGTGGATACAAGCCCTGTCCAACCTGGCCTTGGACACTTCCAGGGATGGGGCAGCCACAGCTGCTCTGGGAAACCTGTGCCAGGGCCTCACCACCCTCACAGACAGGAATTCCTTCCCAATATCCCATCTATCCCTGCCCTCTGGCACTGGGAAGCCATTCCCCCTTGTCCTGCCCCTCCATCCCTTGTCCCAGTCCCTCTCCAGCTCTCCTGGAGCCCCTTGAGGCACTGGCAGGGCCTCTGAGCTCTCCCTGGAGCCTTCTCTTCTGCAGGGGAACAGCCCCAGCTCTCCCAGCCTGGCTCCAGGGCAGAGGGGCTCCAGCCCTGGGAGCATCTCCGGGGCCTCCTCTGGACTGGCTCCAGCAGCTCCATGTCCTCCTGCTGTTGGGGGCCCCAGTGCTGAATGCCTCTGAATTATGGCTTTGGCCACATAAACCACCCAGAAAAGAGTTTAAAACACAGCTCCTAAACAAATATCCCCTCTTCGTATTTCATCTGCTTCAAGTGTCTAAGAACAACATTTGATTTACAAAAGAAAGAAAAAGGATTTAGATCAATTACAGCACAGGCTGGCACACAAGAAGGATGTGGGTCACTGTGGAATACAGTTCTGCCCTGGAGTGGAAAGAAAGGAGGGCAGTCAGGCATGCCTGGGATAATCCTGCATCCCACCAGAGGGGCACCAGCACAGCACGTTCACAAACGTGAATCCTGTTCAGGCAGCGGGTGACCCATGGTGGCCAATGGTGTCTGCTGCCTGAACAGCTACGGAATGTCCCTGAGGATGGCACAGGAAGGCAGTGGAAAGGGGCTCCTTACTTTATCTGCTGATAGGCACAACACCTGACTCAGTGTACTTTCAAAGTCAAACCCCTAAGAGTGGGTTATTGGTATCACAGGGCCAACAAAATCATGAATTACAGTATGCAAATCAAAGGACAAATTACACTAAGAGCCACACAAAACTTGAGAACACATTGAATCAATGCTAAAAACTGACTAGGTTTGACACCGGTGTCATAGAAACACTTGCATTCCTGAATTTGCTCACCAGCTTTGCACCTCTGCTGCGTTTTGAGTGCGTATCGGTCACAGTCCTCTCGTGAGATGCTGTATTTTGCAGCCAGATTTTCAGCTGTCACTGCCATAGGTATTTTAACATGGGTATCTGTTAGAGCTTCCCACAACGTGTCTTCCAACTGCATGGAACATCAGGAGAGCAAAATTAGAAAGCCAAGCAATATTAACGTTTATTATTTACAGTTTCTAGCTGTTCAAAAACCTCTTGGAAACTAACGGCTCTCTGTAAAATTGATTCAGGTTGCCTACAGGTAATTTACTGATTTAATACAAAGAACACACTGCAAAACAGTGTGGGTGCTATTCTAGTCAATCTACGCTGTGCTCTAGCGTGATTCTTTCCACTCACACCTGGCCTCAAGAGACTTGGGAAAAGTCTATGACTTTTGGTATTTCAGCACATTTCACTACTGTATGAATTATGTATTAGAGACCTATGAGCAAAAACACCTCTCTGGTTGCCAAGAAGGAACTGTGAGGCACTGTGAAAAGGCACAGCAGCCTACTGATTCTTTAGCTCTTTCTCTACTGTCAAGTCAAATCACTTACCAGAGCCAAAGGTTTCTGTGGGTATAACATCTCAGGTGAGAAAATACCCAAGTCTACCTTCACTCAACTTGATAATGGCAAGCCAAGTCAGTTCAGATGGGTTTTGTTACCTCTGTCTCCACTAAAGTTCTTCAAGATAAACCATTTGTTCACCTGTCACTGTGCATTTCTGCTATCTTCATAAGAACCCAGTAGTACCTACTCAAGTGTATCAGCAACTTTGTGAGGCTGCTGTCAGCAGGAACTGAGGCTTAGGCACAGTGCCATTAAAGAACAGAGCCAAGCACACGTCACACGCACCATCTTCATAATGGAAATGCAGTGTGGAAAAACCCCCAGTTGAAACACTGAAATATCCTAATTTTGCATTTTGATGTCAGTTATGACCCACTGAGTAAAAGGCAATTATCAGAGCACACTATTTATCCTGCTGCATATTTCACACAGCATTCACTCAGGATTTTTCTTCAGAAGAAAATGTAAAAATAACTTATCTGTCAATTAATTTAACTTCAAATTTCCCCTTTTGAAATTGAGAGATGCTCACAGCTTGGAAGTATGAGTGTTCTTTACCCATCTATCTACCTACTGCCAGCATTAGTAACCTTACCTAAACTGTCTGTGCCTCTATTACACAGCCTCTGACGAGTTTTTACATATAGTATTTGCATGTACCAAGGGAGCTAAATTTTGTGTCTAAGAGTTTATTGATATGTTTAACATGCAAGAGAAATTCAAATACGGTTTTGGAAAAGCTAGAAAGCTGGCACGCTTAACAAAACTGCCTAAACCTGTTGTTTTGAAAATGTCTGAATACTAGATGAAAGCTTTAAACTACTAAATCTGGATCTAATCTCCAGTAATTTCATTTGCAAGGATTTAGCATCTACAATCCTGATACTAAACACTGCTTTGGTCAGAGAATAAAAAAAATACCAGACCTTGAGCTCTGCTCCTAATCTGGTTCCAAACCGAACCTTTCGGACTGCGTAAGGAGCCTGGCTCATGCTTTCAGCTCCTCCACACAGAACAACTTCCGAGTCATTAAGGCAAATTTCCTGTTAACAGAAAAAACAGAACAGACCTAGGAACTTAGTTTGCTGTTTGAGTAAGAAAATAACAACTGTTTTTAAAAAAGACCTCATTGCCTACAAAGCAACGAACTCAAAATGAATTCAAACTTAGTCACGTGTATATTTATGAAGGGTTTACCCTTCTGCTAAGGTTGGGGTCTGTCGCTTTCATGCCATGTTCTTTTTCTCTCCTTTCAGCAAGGAATTATTTATATCCACGAGGGCAGAAAAGAAAATGGGTGTCCACACATGACAGAACAGAGGAACAGAGATATTAAGCATCTGCATGCTTGTGTGGTTAGGTCCACAGATGGTTGAGCTTGGTGGTTTTGGGCTTCCAATCTTCTCAAAAGTGACACGTATTAAAACTTCAAAGCCTTAAATAAGACCTCGTGATTCAAAAAAAAATGGGACATAATTTTAGAAGACAATAGCTAGGTAGCAGCCAAAATAAGTACCCAAAACAAACTAGTTCATCAACGGCAAGGCACATGAAACTTAAAAGCCCCAACTCTTAAATGCACCATCAAAGCATTCAAAAACAGTGACTGATTCACTGACTTGGACTGTTGAGCTTATTTGTGTACTACAATGAAAGAAGGTGAAATTACCCCAGAGCAGCTGTGGCTGCCCCATCCCTGGAAGTGTCCAAGGCCAGGCTGGACAGGGCTTGGAGCAACCTGGGATAGTGGAAGGTGTCCCTGCCCACAGCAGAGGGATGGAACTAGAAGTCCTTTAATATCTCTTCCAACCCAAACAGTTCCATGACTCTGTGACCTGGATACACATTTGAGGTTACTAACTCATAACCTGTGTGGCTGACTTGCAGCAATACGTGCTGAGATGCTTCCTATAGTTACTAAAAGCTTTGTGAACATCTAAGCAGCACTGGCTGCACTGACAAAATGCCATCTTTGGGAAGGGCCTCACAACCACACTTTCCATTAAAGTGGTAACATTCTCCAGCAGATTTCTTCAGTGTGGACAAGAGAGTGTATGGCCTCTGTAAAAAGCACTAGGAAAAACAGTCAGGAGGATATTACTGCAAACATGTAACCTTAAGTCTACATTGTCTTTCACATTTTTTTTTCTAGAGGATCAGACCCAGAATGCTTCTTTAGCCAAGAAAAACCATAAAATCCCACAAAACCATCTAGTTGCTCAAGTATACATAAAAGTAATATATGAGCAATGAAATAAAAATCCCTGTACTCCTACTCACTGGTTTTGGCCAAGTCCTCAAAGAGAAGTTGATTCTCTTCTATTTTAAAAAAAGTGACACTATAAATTACCTAACCCATAAGAGGTTTGGATCTTTCAACAAAAACACATTTAAAAAGCACAGGCTGCTGCTTACACAGATAGCCAGGTGAGAATATAAACAATGATCAAGAGACAAAAAACTCCTGTTGTGTCCTGAAGTCCAGTAATTTCAATCCATACAAACAGGATCATGGGATGCAACTATTGCACAGCTGAGCTCTATTTCCCCAGCTAACACTTGTTGCATTCCTCATACTAAACTAAAAATTGCGACAATACTGATTTCAAAAACCAGCCACACAATGTGGCGCTGTGGAGACTGAACTCCTGCAAAAAAACCTGCAGAACAGTAGAAGTCTCTACCAGTGTTAGCTAAAAATCCATGTTAAGATTCATCCCAAACACAAAGGACATGTTTTTACATGTTAACAGCCTGATTAAAGTCACAACCAATACAGAAAAACAGCTTTGTACCTGGCAGCCATTGGCAATGGACTGGAAACCAGAGCCACAGAGCCTGTTGACAGTGAGGGCTGGAACAGAGACAGGAACTCCCACACGTAAACCAACATGTCTTGCAATGTAAATCGCGTCTGCGGAGCTCTGCAGGCAGAACAAGCAAGAGGTTCTGTCACACTCTCATTGATTTGGAAAGCAAAAGTCTTGACGAAAAGTCAGAATGGTGTAATTGCATCACTGAGAGCAGACAGTGTATGCTCAGCAGAAATCCTACCAGTCACAAGAAGCACTGTGATTCACTTCAGAAAGGCACCAACCTACAGGATGTGCAAGTGTCAATGTTTTAATGTGCATGCTAAAGAAAGTGTGTGCTAAGTCAGCAATTTAGTAAGTTTGATGTTTTCTGCTATCCCTTATTTTCAAAACAGCATACACACAGCAGGCTGACAGAAGGGCAGATTCTGGCTGGCAAGCGGCAATTATTTTAAGGTAAATGAATATTGCTCAGACTACTAAGGGAAGGCCTCCCAAAACCAGAAAGAACACTTATGCTCTTGGAGAATACGTGCTAAGTTAAAATGTATTATAAAGTCAAACTTCTGTGCATAATGCTACAATATAAATGCAAGTTCAGAAAAAAAATTAAAATTTATCAAGCCACTTCTGCTGAAGAAGGGGAGTTTTAAATGGTCATACATTTGTAGTTATCTAAACTTACTCAAACAATATTTGTAAGTAAAAGAAATAAAAAGGAAATCTACTGGGATGGGGAAGTATGATGCAAAGGAAAAGAAATGTACTATCAAAATTAAAAGTAACATTATTAGGAGATTGCTATTTTTTATGTGAAAGCACTACAAGAGATTTGAATGCAGCAATTCTTTTCTAGGCCACAGACAGCTCTTACAAAATTAAAAAGCTGAATAAAAGAACCTGAGATGGTAGATGTTGAAGACAGAATAATTTAAAGCTACTCTTTTGGCTGAAAATCCAAAGAAGGAATACTGCCTGTTTCTTAACTTACCACCCAAGTTCTCAGTTACCTGATTCTTCTGCATTCTTGAAACATGCAGTGCAAAATAAAAGTCCTCGCTCTTAATAGTGGTGAAATCAGAATACAAAGCAAAAAAAAGCCAGAAATGTTCTCTGCTGTCTTGTCTGTATGTGGGTAACTGTAGTTTTATAATGCAGCGCCCTGCATACAACAGCATCCTCCTCACAAGCTCTTTGGAAAAGGCATGATTGCCAATCAAGGTGTGTATCCTTCCAGCTCAAAGGAAACTCATATTCACTCAAAAAAAACTTCATAGAAAACACAAGAGAAATGGACTCAAATCAGTTACAGTCTTGACAAAGAAAGGGATTTATACATCCCAGTGAAAAACCACTGATCACTGAGCCACAGAGCTGGAGCCACTAACAGAGGGAAAATGTACCAGGGATTAGAAACTAACCAGTCAATTGATATATACTTTTAGGAGATCAGCTTGTCCTTGTTTAACCACGTCTGGCACTAAAAAAAGAAAGCTTAGCTGTGTTCCCAACAGCACCCCAAATCACGCCGGGTACGTCCCTCAAACACGAACGGGAAACACTACACGACAAACGCTACCCACCCATTTCATTCCACCCCTTTGGCTGCCAGCCAGAGGCAACTATCTATGGGACCACACTGCAGGTGACTGAAGCAGCCACCCGAGCAGCAGATTTTCCTGGCCACCAACCTGCATGACGTTGCCCACGACGACGCTGTCGATGATCTCTGGAGAGACCTTTCCGGCGGCCAGCGCGGCTCGGGCAGCATGTTCGGTCAGGTCAGTGGCGGAGAAGTCCTTCAGCAAACCCCCGTAGGTGCCAAAGGGAGTGCGCTTCGCTGCCACAATGAACACACCTGCAACGGGGGCAGAGATAATGGACATACCTGCAACGGGGGCAGAAATTACCCACAGGTACGGGAGCCCACCCACAGGAGAGTGCCAAGTCAGCCGCCGGCGGGTAATATCCTAAAATCACACGAAGCTGTGTAAATATGGGCAACGTGAACTCAGGCAGTTTGAGATAACTAATGTAATGGTGCTTTAGACAGGCAGGGCATGAAGAATTAATGGTGAGAAAGAAAAGCTGAGAAGATTCCGCAAATACCCCCTTTCCGCAGTGAAGTTTGAGAAAAACAGGTAGGTTTGGATACCACATGGACAAAGGAGGCTGCCACATATATCAGACATTAGTGCTACTGTACTGAAAGCATGCCAGTAACATCCAAGAAATCCCATAGGAAACACCAGCGAAAAAATCAGATGAGGAATGGTGCTTTTAACAAAGAGGCCATTCCCTCATCCTAGAAAAATCAGCAGATTTGTGGTTGATATTCTAAAACAGTTTTCACAAAGAAAAAAAACCACACCAAACAATAAAGCAAAACAAAAAAACCCCCATTTTTATAAGCATTTTAACTTTGATTCCTTTAGCATAAGAGGAAAAACATTCCCTAATCAAAAACTTCATGCTCCTGCCAGAAATATAAGTCATCTAAACTGCTTTAGCACCAATCTTCCAGTTTCTGAGAAGAAAATCCAGTTTTCAATAGGCAGGAGACCACGTGTGAGCACATGTGTACAAATGCACTGGCCAGGAGTAGCTGATATGAATTCCAGCTTGGGAGAACCCATCCCTGAACCACAGCAATCTACTGACTGCCTGTCACAGTGGCATTCTTTCCACACGCAGAAAAACAAGCAGGAGGCAGGCTGTGAACTTTCCCCCAGTGGAACAATATCGCTCACAGTCCCTGTATCCACAGCTGCCATCAAACACCCGGCTATTTTAGTAACACGGCAGGGACACAGACAGATGTAAGCATGTAGGCAAATGAAAATGCCTGTTCATTGAGCAGCTCATGAACACTGATTTCAGGTCATCTGATCCATATTACTTGTCTGCTTTGTCGGAGAGAGGGCACTCCTCCACCTCTCATGTATTTGGATACCAGGCCTGGTGATTGCTAGAAAAGGAGTTTCCAAACTGGTCAAGGTCAAGGTTGCCCCACTGATGAGGACTTCAACACAATGTTGTGATCTAAAATGCGCAGGGAACGTGCTCAGAATTGTATCACAGGATGATTTGGGTTGGAAGGGATTTTAAGGATCATCCAGTCCCAGTCCCTGCCATGGGGACACCTTCCACTATCCCAGGGTGCCCCAAACCCCGTTCAACCTGGCCCTGGACACTGCCAGGGATGGGGCAGCCACAGCTTCTCTGTGAACCTGTGCCAGGGCCTCACCTAAATGGCAAAGAATTTCTTCTCCGTACCCAATCTAAATCTTCCCTCCTCAGCGTACCTTTCCTGCAGCAAAACAAGCCTTGACATTCACATTCTTCACCACTCCTCCTGTCCACTGATTCCTGTTCCTCTGCCTCCTCCTAATTGTGCCAACACTACCTTATTACAAAGCTTTGCTGCAGACCAGCTCAGGGGCCTGACCAAGTTAAATGAACTCTTTCTCCTCCCTTTAGTCAGTCATCCACATTATTTGCTCAATCACATACACCATGGCGTTGCCTCATGAACAGTCCAGGGGCGAGGATGGAACTTTGCCCTTAAACATTCCTTTCACAACAACAACATCTGTCTCTCTTTCATGGAGGCTGCTCACTGCTGCCCACTTCCCAACAGCACCGCTGGGCCAATACACCAGGGGACGTCACACAACTGAGGCAGCTGAAGACTAACCCAGAGTCAGCAGAAAATGAGAGGCTCGTTTTCATTTGGATCAGTTCTGTGCCTGAGTTCACCTATCGGTTGCCCAATAAAACAGTAGTTCAAGACTAAGAGAGAAGGCTGGACCGAACCAGTAGAAGAGCAAGACGAAGAAGCAGCAGCACAACCTGTGTTATGCTGAATTAAACTGAGCACAAACGCTCCCTAAGGGTATGTAAATCCAGAGCCTGCTGAATTTTGATTGATTGGAGAGACGTGCAAACGCTGCTCCTTCCACGGAATTTCAGGAGGGGCAACAAGGCGTGGTTGAAATCCTGAGTGAGAAAGGACTCTATGTCCTTTGACAGCTCTTCCTAAGTTTCCATTAATTAGTACTGTCCTACATTATCACAGCAAGACTTCCAGAGTCTCTGCAATTTTTCAAGGTGTTAAACAACGGATGAGAGCAGAACAGTACCAAATGCATACAAATCTGAAAACTTTTGGGGCTAGAAAGGAAAGATCACTCTGAATCTTTACCAAACACTATATTCAAGACATCTTTTGACCTGATTTTGTTAACCACTTGCTGCCAAACAGGGAACTGAAACACTATTTAATTCTCCAATTACCATCTCAAATGTGCTTGGTATGAAAATAATTCTCCATCAGATCCTATTTTGAAAGCCTAAAAAGCAATCAACAATATAAAAGAAGAAATTAAGGAGCAAGAACAATGTATGCAAGTATTGTGGACTGAGATGACAGAAAATCCTGCAGCAGGCACAAAATACTAAGCTCCAACAAGTACAGGCAAGGTGCTCTCAGTCGTATCCAGCTCAGCAGAGCCATCAGAATTACTGCAGTGCTGACTACGCAGGCTTTAGCATTGCAACCTCACACCATGACTGACATGTATGTTATTATTTAGGTACAGTCTGTCAAGTAGCAAAGCACTGTCAAATAGATAAAAAGCCCTATTGCTGTACATTTCAATTTTGTTTTCAAACAAGAGCAGGTCTTAAAGGCTGTATTCACCTCATTTTTAAGAGTCACAAAATTTAAACCATGTAGAGTATAAATTAGATCTTTGCACCAAACACTTTCAGGAGTTGTTGGGATTTAAAGAGTTTAACCTGCACTGTCAGTGCTAACACAGGCAGGGACTGGATGTGACAACAGAAACTTCTAGTCACTGACATTCCAAGTGTCACTTGGATGTAATCACTGCATGTAAAGGGAGAATCATAAAAGTATGGAATCATTTAGGTTGGAAAAGACCTCTAAGACCATTGAGTCCAACCATTCCCCCAGCACAGCCAAGGCCACCACTGACCCCTGTCCCCAAGTGCCACATCCACACGGCTTTTAAACCCCTTCAAGGATGGGGACTCCACCACTGCCCTGGGCAGCCGTGCCAAGGCTGAACAACCATTTCCATGAAGAAATTTCTCCTAACCTACAACTCAAATGCCCAGTTACATGACAGACTCACACTCTTTGCTACAGGTTTATTTGTAGCACAACGGACTCGAGCACTGCAGGAAGCCAAACACTGAATTACTGCATAAAGCAGTGCTGAGAACAGGGGCTGTGACTGACACCATGCACCCCGCCCCACTCTCCGACCCCCTCCCCAATCTCTGCACCCCAGTTCCACCCTCTGACCCCCATTCCCACCTCTGACCCCCATTCCCACCTCTGACCCCCATTCCCAGTTTCTGACCCCAGTCCCACCCTCTGACCCCTATTCCCATCTCTGGCCCCCATTCCCAGTCTCTGACCCCAGTCCCATCCTCTGACCCCCATTCTCGCCCTCTGCTCCCCATTCCCACCCTCCGACCCCCTCCCCAGACCCTCTCCACTCTCTGACCCCACAGAGCTCGATGGATTCTGAAGGTTCCTAGCTACTCCCAGCTGTGTGGCCATGCTGGCTCGGACGGGACCGCGAGGAGAGAAATACCCCCCGGCAGGGGCAGGACCGGCTCTCAGGGGCCGGAATTTTGTAATTCCTGAGGGTCCCATGAGCTGCCCCGGGTTAAGGGCCCCCACAGCGCCAGCCCACCCGCCCTCAGTGTCCCCCGGAGCCCCTCGCGGTGCCAGGGAGCCGCGGCAGCCCGGGACCCTCACCCCTCAGCAGCGCCATGGCCGGTCCGCCCCGCTCCGCGCCCCGGCCGAGTGCCGCGCCCGCCGGCCCCGCACATTCGCCGCGCTGGGGGAGGAGGCGGCGGCCAGGCACGGGCGGCAGGCAGCTTATTTAAATTCACTAATCTACCGGTAAAATAATTTTTTTTATTTTATTTTAAAATGTCTTCTAGTTTTTGGTGTGTTTTGTTGTTTGTTTTGTTTTTGTTTTTGTTTTAATTTTGCTTCTGCTTAGTTCTGTTTCTCCGCGGGGTTTTGGCGAATCGGCGGTGGAGGAAGCGGAGAGTGGGCGGCGATCCGTGAGGGCTAGCGCCTCCTCCACCGCCCGCCTAACAGGTAGTTACAAGTAATTACAGTTAATTACAGTTAATTACGGAATCATTCCCCTTGGAAAAGACCTCCGAGACCATCGAGTCCGAGCTATGCCCGATTCCCACCTTGTCCCCAGCCCAGGGCACTGGGTGCGACATCCAGTCCTTCCCTGGACGCCTCAGGGATGGGGACGCCACCACCTCCCTGGGCAGCCCTTTCCAGTGCTTAACCTTTTCCACGGAGAAATGCCTCCCGATGTCCAGCCTGAACTTCGCCTGGTGCAGCTCAAGTCTATAAACCTCCTTGGGTGGTACGGGGAAGGGTCGCAGCCCTGAACTCCTTCACAATCCATGGCTGACCCACGCTGCCCCTCATTCCCTGGGCATGGATGGAGGTGAGGAAGAGCAGCCTGCAGCCCATTGGTTTGACAACAGAAAGCCCTTGGATACTCTCATTTTCCAACACCACGGACACTGAAAATCTTGGGGATAAATAGGCTAAAAAGCCTGCATCCATGTATTGGTCACTAGAGGGAAGAAGTGATCCCTCCGTGGCCTGCAATAAACATTTATCAATCTCAGTGATGCAATGTCATGGATGCTGTGAGGTCTGAGAGCAGGACAGATCCATGAACTGATGGTTTATTCTTAAAACACACACAAATATCATAAATCCCAGAATGGTTTGGGTTGGAAGGGACCTTAAAGCCCATCCAGTCCCACCCCCTGCCATGGGCAGGGACACCTCCCACTATCCCAGGTGGCTCCAAGCCCCGTCCAGCCTGGCCTTGGACACTTCCAGGGATGGGGCAGCCACAGCTGCTCTGGGAAACCTGGGCCAGGGCCTCACCAGCCTCACAGCCAGGAATCTGCAACCTCCAAGCTGCAGCACACAACACACCTTCCACGGGTCTGGTGGTTGAAAATGCACATTGGTGTATGATTTATTTGTATAAATGCTTCAGTGGAACCATCCAGGCTGTCAGGCAGGAGACTGGGAAGTCAATAAAAATATTTTGTGTACAAGTAAAAATTGCCATATGTCTTCATGGACACATTTAAAGCTCTGTAAATTTTCTGAAAGAAAAAAATGTTATCCTGTGAAGACTCACATTTTTCATTAAAAATAATCTTTCAGCTGCTTTCCCTACATAATTCCAATTATTTAATGAACCTATAAATCAGCGAACACACAGCAACATGCAACTTTTTCTTTAAAAAGAACTGAGGGTTTTGCTATATTTTCTCTCTCTCCACCACTGACTTACTGGAATACCTTATCATTATGACTCACCCCCAAAACTCTTACCTTACTTAAGTCTCATTTAAGGTCGAGGGAGGGGATTCTGCCCCTCTGCCCTCTCAGGTGAGACCCCACCTGCAGAGCTGCCCCCAGCCCTGGGCTCCCACAGCAGCAGGACGTGGAGCTGCTGGAGCCAGACCAGAGGAGGCCCCGGAGATGCTCCCAGGGCTGGAGCCCCTCTGCTCTGGAGCCAGGCTGGGAGAGCTGGGGCTGTTCCCCTGCAGAAGAGAAGGCCCCAGGGAGAGCTCAGAGCCCCTGCCAGTGCCTCAAGGGGCTCCAGGAGAGCTGGAGAGGGACTGGGGACAAGGGATGGAGGGGCAGGACACAGGGAATGGCTTCCCAGTGTCAGAGGCAGGGATAGGTGGGATATTGGGAAGGAATTCCTCCTGGTGAGGGTGGTGAGGCCCTGGCACAGGTTTCCCAGAGCAGCTGTGGCTGCCCCTGGATCCCTGGAAGTGTCCAAGGCCAGGCTGGACGGGGCTTGGCGCAACCTGGGATAGTGGAAGGTGTCCCTGCCCATGGCAGGGGGTGGAACTGGCTGAGCTTTAAGGTCCTTCCAACCCAAACCATTCTGGGATTCTGTGATTTAAGCGCATGCACAATGGGGGGGGGGGAGGGGGGGGCACTTCCTCCCTTCTTCTTCATTCATTTTACGGTGGTTCTCAAGGCCACAAGATTCCACACTCAGTTTCTAATTAGCTCCCAGTATTTAAGCACCTCTGAAATCAAGTTATAACTTCTAAACCTTTCAATCTCATAGGCAGAACTGGTTCTCTCATTTTCTGTTTATAAAGTACTTTGTGGTGTTAAAATAGAAAAGTTTCCAATAGATAGAAGTAAATATTGAAAGGGGTTTTTATATTACTTTTTCAACCAAGAGCCACAATTTCTTCAAAAGTGTTTATTTCACAAATTTTTTTTATCCCCAGCTGAATATTACAGTGACTATTACAAGCATTTTCTTATAAACAAAGGTGTAGTTTACAGATTTGTTCAAAATGGAAAAATATTTTATAAGCAGTAGTATTTCATCTACAGTATTCACTCATGTATATCATTCAACTTTGACAGCAGCTATACCTTCTGCTCATTATGGTAATGACACTTCACACCACAAAAAAAAAATATCCCCAAAGATTTCAGTATAGTAGCACTTTTAAAATATATTTTTTTGTTGTTTTGTGATTTCAAATTAATTTGAAAGTCTTTGTCCACTGGCATTCACACCTTGAAATAATTTGGATACTAATCAGGGTAATATGTCCTCTGGATTGTTTTACTTAACATCTACCTTGCTAGAATTTCTTTCAGAAAAAAAGAAATTATCACTGTAATATATATGTGAATCAATAAAGTTTCAGGAAGAAGGTTCATGGAAGTTCATGCAATTTATTTTAATTTGGTTCTATTTGTATGCAATGATAAAATGCTATTTTTTCAGTTAATGGTCTGAAAGAATAAGCTTGCACAATTTTATTCATTTACTATTGAAAATGGAGGAAAACAACCTATTCTTTCAAGTGCAGCTTTTTCATTTGTAACTTTTGCACATCACACAAATGAGGAGTCACGTCCTGCAAAGATTTCAGTGTTTAAGTTGCAGGGTGATGAAAAGCAGCCACTGTGCTTAAAACATGCCCACATTTTGTTACTGTTTCACGAATACGAAGAAATTCTTGTAGATCCAGTGGAATAAATTGCATGAGCAAAAAATGTTTGTAACGTAGGATTGCATAAATTCAGTCTTGAGGCCTAATGTTCTTTTCTACAGTCAACTACAGCAGGTTTACCAGATAAGATAAGCAACCTCAGCTACAAAATGCCAATAAAAGAAAAAAAAAAAAAGAAAAGGAAATTTCTGGTGAAAATGAAACGTGAACATTGTCCTGGATGCTTCTTGTAGGTCAGCCAGCATATGCCTGAACTCATGTTTGAAGTGTTGGTTTTGTAATGCTGGTGATTTGGGGGTTCTGATGATTTAATTTATTTTATTTTATTCCCAATAGTGCTTTTCTGAGATATGAGCCGTCACATCTGCAAAAATCACCATGGGCTAGTATTGGGTTTTTTCCTAGGAACTTCAAAGTGTTTTTGCAGACCTCCTCAATGTAAGATTTTATAAGTAGGCTTTTAAATCCATAGACAACTTCTTCTATGACAGAATAATAAAAATATTCCACTGTTTTAATGCTTATTTCAGAGAAACAGTGGCTGAGCTAGACAGCTAAAGGCACAGAGTGGGAAAATGCTAAACTTAATAATCAGTATTTAAAAATAAAGACAGATCTGGAGAAGAGCTAGCTTTCTCTAAGTCATGATTTGTGTTCAATGTACTTTTAAAATAAAGAAGTGTTAATCTGAGGAAAGAAAGGCATGCTTGAGCATAGCAATTTAACTAAATTTAACACTTAAATACAAATTTTAAAAATTGCTAACAGAAAAGATAACATATATTAAAGATATTTCTTACAGAGTTCTCTTCCAGATGGATCTTACTGGATAAACTACATGATCACAGATCAAGACATTAAATCCCACTTCCCATCTATACATACTAAGAGTTTTTAAGAAAGTACATATAAATTATGATCCTGAAAGTGCCAGTGAAGGACCATTATCCCCTAGAAGACCATTAAGCACATTTTCTAATTGCGATCAGCAACAAAGTCGTTGCAGAAGAGGATTCTGCAGCAACCTGTCACTTAGTCTGAGTGATAAGCATAGGTTTAATAAATGTGTTGGGAACTGTACTCCAAATAATTTACATCAGAGAGAGGTAGAGACCTGAACTGCCTGAAACTGCTGACCTAAGATGAATCCTGAGCAACCGCTCTCTGTTAAAACCACCTTACAGAAAGGCTGAATCCTGTCTTGAATTATCTCTTTTTGAACCATGATGACTACTGGAGCGTGGAAAGAAGGGATAGGAGACAATTAAAAAAATTCAGAGCACTGCAAAGACATTCATTGTGAAAAGAGGTAGGTAAAAATAAATAAAGATATTGTAGGTGAGTGGGTGACAGGGGCACACAGCAGACTGGTGGCATTTCCCTCATTGTATAGAAAGGGGAGATGAAGGCACTACTGAAGACACAGCAGAGGGGAGTGCTCGAGGACTGCAGTTTGGAGGTAGTCCTGGCTCTATGCAAGCAAAACATCTATAATTAGATGGGTGATGGTCAGGGAGAAAATACTACTTCTTAGCCTTAAGTCTGTCCTCCAGTGGTAACAGCTGTTCTAAACTTTAGTCTCTGCTTGAAACAAAGTATTTACCCACTGGCATAGATCAATGTAACTCTTCACAGCATTCAACTTTTTCTTTTAAAATGTGCTTTTTTTGGATAGCAATATACAGATATAGTACATACAGGACTATTGCAGTTTGTATATACATCGATATATACATGATGTTTAAATCAAAACACGCTCCTTGCCTAAAAATGTAACTGCAGCAGACAGGAGTGAGTGTATCTTCCAAGAACCTTCACATTCTACTTTAAACCTCTGAGCAGACAGCGTACCTGGTCATAAAGTTGCTGTCTGGATTTACACCAGCTAAAATAGCCAGATGGAGAGAGCGGGTTTTTCTCTGAAAGCTTTTAATCATGATGGAATTGCAGACCACAGAAGGTAGCATGACCATAAAAGCAGGTACGTTAAGATTGATTGAAACAAGACTGTTCTGGAAGTGGAAAGGGCAGAATGCTGGCAGCCAAACATCCTGATTGCAATTTGGCACGTTGTGCTATGGCAGAAGCATCCCCACTCTGAGCAGTCGAGGAGCAACCCTCAGCCACGGGAACCCACCTCTTCCGCTGCTCAGGAGTCACCCAGAACTCAAGGTGTTGTGCCAAGTACCAAGAAAAACCAACGACTGTCTTTGTGAGCAGCTGGTCCCCTTCAACATCTGTGTGGTGAGGTCAGAAGGTTGGTTTGGTTTAGTTTATAAATCTGGTTTAAAAACCCCCAACCTATCAGAATTTGAATTGATTGCAGTTATTTGTTTAAGGTTGTTGTAGACAAAGAGTTTTGGTTCACTCTTAAAGAAATGGCTTACATTACTAACATACCATCTGACAGATTTTCTTTGTCTTAGAACATTTAATCTCTTTTCCTTTTTTTTTTTTTTAAAGTTTTTTTTTTAGGTTTTTTTTTAAGTATTCTTCATTTATCCAAGCCCTGTATTTGCATGACTAGTAACATTTCAGATGGCTACTGAACTGAACAGAGTTTTTCCATGGACACCTACAGTTATGACTGAACTTAAGTAGGGCTGGGGACCTGATGATTTAATTGGGTTGTCTTAGCAGGATCTATGTATGAGGTTCTGATACTGGCCATGTAAGAGGTCCAAGAACCTTGACAGCCACTGGATGCAAGTTTTTGACACTTAAAAGCACAGGGAAAGCCAACAGTAGGGATCAGGAAGCAGAAGGCTTAAGGCAGTCCCTTGTGTCATGATTATCTCACTAGGACAGTATCTTTGCTAATGTAAATTTGGTAATGGAAGAAAGTCCAGTGGAAGAAAGTCCTGCCAATTTATTTAAATTCCCATGAAGCAGGTGCACTGGATGTATTTAGGAGGAGCAACAGCATTTCTCAAACATAGAATTTGTGACAAATTCCCCATCAGTGGAAACAAGCAGCATCCCAGCCTGTTACCTTTACCAGTATGACAAATATATTCCTTCTGCAATTTACCTTCTCAATTGACTATTGTGAATGCAGTTACTAGCAAGAACTGGAGGCAGAACTGCATGTCCCATTATTCATACACACAAAACCACCTGCTACTAGACAAATTACACATCCTTCAAGACAGCACAAGTGTCTCAGATTTTGTTTTTGTAATAGACACCTATGAAGATGAAAATAAGCTGTCTCCCACTTCCATCCTTTTTTGTTAGTGGCTTTTGGAGATAATTATGGGCTTTGAACTATGTCAACATAAAATCAATGAGTAAAAAATAAATCTACTTTTCAAGTATCCTTATTTCTGAGCTGCAAATTACCAAAAAAAAAAAAAAAAAAAGGAATCACATACAGACCAGTATCTTTTCTAGTGTACATTTTAGCATCCATCTGTGTACTGGTTCTTCTATAAGCCTGTTTGGTCCCTATTTAAAGAGCTCCTTAAAGTCCTTTCACGATTTTTTTCTTTCATTGCTGGAGGTTTTTCGGTATGAGAGGTGAGCTCAATTCTACTTTCTTCAGACTTTATTGAGAAAATCCAAGTTGAGAGAAGCAGGGAGATGAATAGAGTCCATGGTGATGGAGGATGGGTTGAACGGGAACAAAACTGGGAACATGTGCTTGAAGTCTAACAGCAGCTGTGGAGGGTCATTCCGTTCTTGCAAGTGCTTCTATTAGGTGTGGGAGAAGAAAACAAAGTCAGCATCAGTTGTTGCCTTTTCTTGTTGTGTTTAACACCATCAAACGTTTGAGAATGTACATCATTTTACAGATATTGCAGAAGATAGTGAGAACTATTTTGTTCTCCATTGAAGCAGCCTTCCTCTGAGCAAGTATTTACAGGAACTTCTACACAGACTGTAGGAAACTGCTTCAGGAGAACCTGGCTACATTTTATGTGACCACAAAGCAACATACAGGACCTGGAAACAAAACGACCCCCTTGCACAGGAAAACCAGGACTACCCAGTACCAGCAGACCACCTTTGGTTCAGCTGCTCAGCAATGGAGACATATTCTGGGGGTAGGCAAACACATGCCCTTCCTTTTTCTGCCTCCACCTTGTGAGCATTAAAAGGTGTTTGGTTTAAATTTATTTATTTTTCCTTTATTTGCCAATTTCTACCTGGAATATCAGAATTAACTCCATTTCACCAATGCTTTGTTGACTCCTGCAACTTTAATTCTACATCATGTTGCTACTAAAGAGCTGAATTATCTGAGCTGGGAATTTGGGTGCTTACTGCCCTTTGTGATTAAAAGCCTGGTTCTCCCTGCAGCTGTGTGCTTTATGTGTGCACACACAGAGCACTGAATTCAGGACAACATGCCTTTTACAAAATGCCCAAGTTGGCAGTGATTTAACTGTCACTAGAACTGTACAGATGTCATGTGTGCCCTCCAATTTACAGCCCTTTAAATTTACCTGTATGTGTCGTATGAAACCTACTGTCACACGTTCTTCAAACTCATTCACAGGAGTGTAGAGATTAAGTATCTTTACAATCTGTTGAAAACAAAATAGGGTTATAGTCATGAGAAGTCGAACTTTTCCAGAACACAAAGCGCCACCAGCAGTTTGTCATGATATGGCCATAACAAGTCTCCCATGACAAACTGAGAAGCAGAAGCTGCACAGGTACCATCCTGGTGTTTTCCTGTGCCTGCTGTAAGGTATTGCAAGATCTATGGAGCTGCCAAAATCACTTCTTATTTGTAAACTGGGAACAGACTTGGACAACAGATTTATACAGGGACTCCACTTGGCTGGCACGTGGTGGCATGGATGATTTCTGATGTCACCTCTACAATACTTCTCTCGATGCTCCCTCACTCCTGCTCCTCCCCTACTGCCCCTCAGCTTTTGTCAAAAACACATGTTCAGGACAGGACGATGGAGACACATTAGAAAGGCTCTCCAAGAACCACTGGATATCAGTTCATGCCTCTCACTTCTCCCTTTCTAGAACATTATCAAATTAAGGACAGGCAATCAGCAGCAAAAAATGTGAGTTTATATCCTCCTGGAATGGAGTCTCAAAGTTTAAGGTCAGATCGGGCCAGCCGACGTTGGCAATTCTCAGTGTCCTGCCCCAAATACGAATCCTGTGCACACAGCCAGTTTGAGGTCTGGCAAAACACAACAGGTGGGTTTAAAATGCCAATAATCTGACACACACTATGAACTCCTCAGGGCTGGGTTTTATCTTTGCAGATTTCTGAAGCTCCAGTGCCATCAGTGGCAGTGTAGCAGAGGAGCCACCCCTGTGACCACCTCTGAGAGGGATCAAGAGGTAACAGCAGTCGTGAAAAAGACAAGCTGTCCCCAGGGAAGGAATAGCACCCTGAGGCTGGGCAGTGAAGAGCTGGCACCAGGAGACCACTCTTTCCCACTCCTTTAATCACTCATACCCTCTCTCACGACCCCTGCCCTGCTCCCTACCTGCTGGGTCGTGAGCGCCGTGCACAAGGAGCAGATGGCCTCAGCATCCTCCAAGGTTTTCTTTTTCAGCTGCAGAAGCTGTGCTGCCTGAATCAGGGGCTCCAAGGTTTGTGCTGCCCCACTCTGCTGCAGATTCTTCCCACGCAGCCATTCCTCCAGCTGGCTTATGTTAAACCTGGATAAGCAACCAAGACAAGACGTGAGCTGAAAGGTAAGAAGCAGCATCTCAAAACTCCTCTTCGAGGCTCAAGGTATGTTGCAGGGGTGGTATATGTGGCTTTTTGTCATGCACATTTGTGACACACATGACAAGAGACAATCAGACCAAAGCTTAATACTCAGCAACTCAGGGTAAAATTTATACTCTCTGTACCTTACAAATAGATGAGCTATGTAACAGCTGAACAATACAAGGGAGCTGCTTTTCTACAGCATTCAGATTCCTCCAAGTTTCAACAGTCAATTAAAACAAAGCTTTTAACCAGATTTTAAATGCTAACAAAATCCTGCAAGGTACGCAGGTACTTTTGAAAATATCTACGCCCAAAACGCTTTTGCTGTGCCCGCTCTCCAGCTCAAGGGAACACAAAAAGGTCCAATGGGACAGGGGGAGAGGGTAGCAAAAGGAAGATTTAAGTAATTTACACCGAGAAGGGCACTTTTGTTTTCCCATTTTCCACCACCTTATAAATGAACAGAATTTCCTTAAGCAGGCAGAAGCCTGCCCCAAGCACCAGCCCCACCTCAGCTGCATGCCCGTGCTCCACGAGCAGACGTCCTTCCTCAGCAGGAGGTTGTTCAGGGCCACGGCGTTGATCATGTAGAAGAGCTGCTTGAACACCTGCTGGATGATCTCCGGGTCCAGGCCCTGGTCACACATGATGCTGTGGAAGGTGTTCAGCTGGCGAATAATTTCATCCAAGCTGTAGGACCAGTCACCTTCTGCCGTCTTGGAGGAGTATTTCCGGTAGCCCATCGGTTTGACACTGGAAAGCCCTTGGATACTCTCATTTTCCAACACCGCAGACACTGAAAGAAGGGGAAAAATGAGGTGAAGGCCCTGCATCCATGTATTGGTCACTAGAGGGAAGAAGTGATCCCTCCGTGGCCTGCAATAAACATTTATCAATCTCAGTGATGCAATGTCATGGATGCTGTGAGGTCTGAGAGCAGGACAGATCCATGAACTGATGGTTTACTCTGATAATACGAAATAGCTAAAAAACACACAACTATCATAGAATCATACAACAGTTTGGTTTGGAAGAGACCTTAAGGGCCGTTTAGTTTCAACACCCCTGCCGTGGGCAGGGACACCTTGTATTAGCCCAAGATGCTCCAAGCCCCATCCAACCTGGCCTTGGACACTTCCAGGGATGGGGCATTCTTCAGATAAATCCTCAGGGATTTGGCAGGAGAGGTAACTCCTCTCATACCTTCTCTCACCCTTGGAAAACAAGGTCTTTATGAGTTTTTTTCCTCTTTCCAATTCTCTCCTCCCTTATAATGCACGTTTGCATCCATAAAAGGATTAATCATGAACCTGGTCTGGAGGGGAATGTTTCCCCTGTGAACCCACCAGCACAACCTCAATTCTTCCACTACCTCCCAACAGAAATGAGAGATACCTTCTATCGTGGGGGGGAAAACCTCATCCCTATTAGCTTCTCGCATGGGAGAAAATAAAAACCCTCCCAGGTCACACTAGCACTGTTTGCAAAGGTCTGAAAAACAGTCAGAGCAGATCATCTCATCCAAGAAACCGCTCCTGGAGGCCGGCGTGCTGTGAGCTCACCGATCATGGGCTGCAGGATGTCCTCTGCGACGTTGATGAGATGCTGGTAGATCTGGATGGAGAGGTGGCCCAGCACCTGGCGGTACTCAGTCAGGTCGAAGTTCTTCAGGCAGTGCTCGTTCTGCTTCGGCGTGTTTTGGGTCATGAAGCCCTGAAGAGAAAATTAAAACACCTCCGTTTCATCATCCCACCCACTTGCTGTCCATCAAAATCACCGTATTAAAAACCCCCGCAGCCTCACAGTGCAATATATCAAAATATGTTACCAAAGGACACTTTTGTTCCATTACAGAAAAGATCAAGACTCACAAATGACCTTTGATTTATTCAGGCATTTGTTCATAAATTATTACTAGAGGACTACTTCTTGAAGAAAATCATTAAACTACCAGGTTTTCATTTTAGCTTTAGCAAGGATTTGCACATTTGTATTAACTACAACATAAAGGATTAGAAAAATACATTTCAGACCCAGCGAAACTACTCTTTGGCTATGTGTTTATCCCTTTGAGTTGCAATTGTTTACGGGAAACCAAGTATTTTGAAATTAAGATTTTAGAAAATTGAAAAAAATTACAACTGCATGTTATGTGCTTTGACAACATTTTAAACTGATCTGAAATTCATGAATCTCTCCAAATAACTGAATTGTTGCCTGCCTTTTGCTGATACAGCTCATCTCTGATCCTGCATATGGATGCTGTAAGCCCTGAGTTCTGGGCTCAGATATTAAGACTAGTTTTAGTGGCAGAAGCCACATGATGTAATTTATTTTTGTAATTTACACAGATGTTTTAATTGCCTGTTCATATGGTCTTACTGGGTGTCAAAATGAGAACTATGCAACTGGTTTTGTTGGTTGCTGACTAGCAAAATGCAAAAATACAGCATGTACAGACTTGAGTTGATTTCACAATTTCCCCATTTTCCTGACTAATCAAAGAGCATCATGCTCTTCACGTGACAAGACTGCACGTAGTTTGGGATTTTCTTTTAAACTTTTTCTTAAAAATAGGTTGGATTTCAAACTAAAGATAACAGTATTTTGGAAACTGCTCAGAATTATTTCTCCCCTCTGTTTTTTGCACCAAATTATCAATAGAACATGCAAACAGCTGGTTCATTTAACACAGTAAATCATGGCAAACAATGTGAAATTTAAGACTGTGTTTTAACTCAGCTGGTTTTCTGGGGAGGTTTTTCTTTAAATGTAGTATTATTATCCAGACAGAAGAGGGCAAACAGGAGCATAATTACTAGTAAGTCCTCTCTAAGATACTTTTAATTTAAATTTTAATTTTAAATCTTCAAATCCAGCGCTGAGGTTTTCCACACAAATCATTATCTTTTGAATGACCTGAATAGTTAACTTAATTCTATGAAACTGTTTTTATTTTTTGTTACAGTTTGAACGCTTAATATACCTAACAACAATCGGAATAGATAGCTATAAGGACGGCAGTGTCTAATGTTCTAGGAGAACTGTGATAATCCCATTTTGTTGGAAGGGATCAGCTATAAGAAAAATCATTTCAAACTATGAAGTATTACTGAGGTGGCAAGAAATGACAGAGTTTTCTTGTGAAATCTTGTGTTACAATTAAGTGTTTTCACTGTTTCAAAGTGTGGCTGTTTTGATTTGGTTGAACAGAATGGGGATAAAAATATCAGTAGAAACATTGAGAATAAAATTGCAAAATTTGGAACACTTTTTGCCTGTCTAAAAAGCTTGACTAATGAGAAGCTGTGGGACCTACATAGGAGAACCACCTTCAAAACAGCCTCCCAGAAAGAAGGCAGACAGACTGGGAGAGCTGGGGGTGTTCCCCTGCAGAAGAGAAGGCTCCAGGGAGAGCTCAGAGCCCCTTCCAGTGCCTCAAGGGGCTCCAGGAGAGCTGGAGAGGGGCTGGGGACAAGGGATGGAGGGGCAGGACACAGGGAATGGCTTCCCAGTGCCAGAGGGCAGGGTTAGATGGGATGTTGGGAAGGAATTCCTGGCTGTGAGGGTGTGAAAAGCCCAGAGCAGCTGTGGCTGCCCCATCCCTGGAAGTGTCCAAGGCCAGGTTGGATGGGGCTTGGAGCCACCTGGGATAGTGGAAGGTGTCCCTGCCCATGGCAGGGGATGTAATGGGATGAGCTTTAAGGTCCCTTCTAAACCAAACCATTCCATGATCCTATGACTGCACTATCTGCAGGAGCAGAGCTGCTCTTGGCCCAGCTGGGATGCTCCAGGTGGGTTTTTAAGGTCCCTTCCAACCTAAACTGTTCTGTGTTTGTAGGCTTTAGGTTTTCAGGATTCCAAGAGCTACCATGCTATATGCAGAGAGACGTGGCCCCATTCCGCAGTCAGAGGGAAGCCCCTCATCTCAGGAGGATCCAGGACCCTTCCTGCAGCAATGCCCCCACCCGCAGGTCAGGTTCCTCACCTCGTCCCCACTGTACTGCTTCAGGCAGTGCAGGAGGCGGCACGTGTTCGCCAGCCAAAACGACGTCATCTCAAAGTCATTGTTGTGTTTCTGGAGAGACAGAATCAAAACAAGTGAGATCCCCCTTCCCTTTCAGTGGGGGACACTGGCCTGATAAAACAAAGCAATTTTTAATTTCCCCACCCAGAGTAAGGAAGCTTTCTCTCTGCTGTTGGGCAGTATTAGCTATTTCCTCCCTGAAAACTTTTTTTTTTTTTTTTTTTAAATCTCTAAATGCACACAATTTAATTGCTAAGATCATAATTCTCCTTGTTTGTGTAAAAAGGGAAGTTCTAAGATTTGGCTTGAAAATCACTATGAGAGCTGAGTATATCACACACTTGGACATGGTTATTACCATCTGACAGCCTCCCAACCCCAAGTCAAGAGCAAACGGGCACCTGCCTTCAGCACTTTCTTAACACCGTTGATGGTGGAGGTGAGCAAGGAGTGCACCTTCTGGTCATCGTTGATGTAATCTGCATGTCTGATGCACATGTAGAGGATGTAGGCAGGAAGGCAGGGAACAGTAGCAGACACTGCCTGGGGCTTGAGATCTAGACGGTTTGACAATTATAAAAAAAAAAAGAAATATTCACAAAAAACAAACGTAAATTTCACAAACTGACAGGTGAAGTAGAGAACACCAGAGCTGGAGATATATCCAGGCAAACCACTCTCCCTCATCCTTGAGGAAAATGATATTCTGGCTCTGCAACTTGCATACCTCTCTGCAGTGTGGACCCAGGGCCAGAGGTCCGGCTGCAGGACAGATGGACCTGCTGCAGACCCTCAGCACTGGGGCTTGGGAGGGCAGCACTGTCTGCACTGAGGTTTGTGACACTGTCCCATTACACCCTTATGGATGCAGAGGTAGAGCCAGAGCTTCTTTAGCATGTAAAGTCCTGCTCCAGGCAGCACACAAAACACCTTAGAAAAGCTCCCTGAAGCTTTCAGGAATGCCTCCCTCAGGTTACAAACACCCCCTCTGAACTGCTGACATAGTAAATCACTCTTTCCCTAAGGATACTGAATCCTAATGGCAGCTGTGGGCACTTCGAGCCTCTAAAGAACAAGCCTGCCTGGTTAGGGGAACTTCAATGCCCACAGCAATGGGCTAGCACTGCTCTTTGAACATTTTTTGGATCCTCACTATGCTCTGCTGGGGTTAGAGAGTGGTGGTAAATACCAACACCCAGCCAGGGAGGCCTGACGTCTGGAACAGCGCTGAGTAGGAGGATGCTGCAGCAATTCTGACCAGACTGTGCAGTGCAGAAAAGCTCACAAGTTCATTATCTGTTACCTGTTAGTACCTCATAAACCAAACCACCTTTGTTCCACTGCGCCAAACCCCAGGGGTCTATCCTTCTGCTACTCCCTCCCCATCTATCACACCATACAAAGCTCAGCAAGTCACTGCCTGCTCTAAAAACTGCAGCCTAGTTTTGCATTTCCCATTTTTAGCTATCCCTAAGGATTATACTCACACTGGTCTATCTGCTTAGTGCAGCCCTACTTTACCTACCCAAACTGCCATCACTATAAACATGGAGCCCCAGAAGGGATTAACTGAGGAGACCTATTGGTCTACCTTCATCTCTCAAGTTTACAAACTCTCCCAGGCAGGAGAAGGAGGAGCCAGGCAGAGGAGCAGAGCAAGTTCCCCACCTGTAATGAGGTTTCGGATGAGGAGTGGCTCATCTTCTTTGTGGTATTCCAACATGCCCTGGAAATCTTTCTCCTTCCTCTGGACAGCAACTTGCATGCTCCGCTCGTGCGGCCGCCTCTCCGCTGGCAGCGTGGTCTGGGATGCTGGGAAGAGAAAGCAGCATCAACAGTGGCACCTGGCAATCAACAAGTATTCAGACCCTCCACTGGCCTTGGTGCAGACACCAAGTCGAAGAGTTTTATACTGAATTCCAAATAATGTCATCCGCTTTCACAGACCTACAAAAATATAAATAGTCAGGTCCCGGATTACCAGTCTGCAGAGTTCTGACTCTGAATGAAAGAAAAAGTGCAAAATTGAACTTAAAGAGGAAAAAAACGAAGCCATTTTTTATTTTCCAAGAAACTACAGGCTAGAAGGTAGCAACCCTAGTGCATGATTTTCACAGAGCGGGGAAAAAATTAGGCAGGCAAGGAAAAATCCCTAAACATGACATCTTGTGTCTGCCTGTAAAGCTGCAAACCACGGTGGCACGCTGCTGAAGTGTAATAAAGCAGAGGAGACCAGCATGCAAAAACTGCAGCAGACAGCATGCAAATCATGCTGCCAGAGACCAGCTGGGCGAGCCGTGGAAACCCTCCAGTTGTTCAGCTTAATTTCACTTAATGCCTAGTTTCCAGAAATTAACTCCTGAGAACGGGGCTCTCTGATTAATCATGGCTTCTCCACAGAACAGGAAGCTCTTTCTATACAACACAGATGCCACATTTATGGTGCTTTCTCATCAAGCACAATATACATACACCATTTAACACTAAAGGGTGATAATCCCCCCTTCATAATTGACAGATCACAGCATTTGCCTGCTAGCCACTGGTCTCCCCTCTCTGTATCTCTGCCTGGGTCACTGCACTGACTGCAATGAAAGCAAAAATGTTTCCTTAAATATCCTCCAAACTCTGGTACAGGGTCAGTGTCAGCTCAGTGCCTGCTGCTAGTTCAGTGCCAGAATGAGCAAAATCTCACTTCTAAAGAAAGCAAAAGAGGAAAACCACCCCCCAAACCCTGCAGCTCTCCAAGGCTGGCCAAAGAAGCAAAACCCAAGAGCAGTTCCCCCACCCCAGTATTTTCCAACAGACAAGTCACCTTCAAAATCTTGGACTTTCTTCATGTAAATCTTCAGCTGCTTTTTCAGCTTCCTTTCATTCTTTTCAGACTTTTCCAGCAATTCTTTAAGATCCTGAAAAACAGAAGATGCAGACAGAAGATTTTTTTTAAAAGCCATGACATTAAACACAAGAACAACTTGTTTGAGGTGAGTTTGAGGCTGGAGTCTGGTCTGTGCATCACCAAGGCATGGTGTGAGCATCTTGGTGGAAGAGGAGCTGTGTTACGTCTGGATTGCTCAGAGAGACCCTCACCTACACCACAAAGACTCTGGGACGCTTGGCACCTGCTTCCTCTAGAAGTAGCCTACAGCAGGCAATTCTCACCACACACAGCACCCGCAGCATTTAATCCCGGCTGTTAATCACATTTAAATAGTTCTATTTAGATACTAGAGTTGTTGAGAAAGGCAAGAACTCAGGGGGTGCCAACATTCCCTCCAGACATTGCACACAGATACAGAAGGGGACAAAGGGAAAATTTATCATCACCCAGGCCAACTTTTTGGAGTGGCAACTGCCCTTGCACACTTTCAATAAAAGCAAGTAAGATGAAAGCATTGTGTTGCCTTTGTGTGTAAAAGAGTAGAGAAGTCCCCAGTGATCCGATTTGGAAGGCAGTGCCACGAAGCAGACAGGCTTAAAAAGGCATATAACAAATTTACAAATAAAGTACCTACATAGTCACAAAAGTCATACACCCATAGAACATCAGCTTAAGGCCAAGTACCAACCCTCCCAAATGCAGCAGTGGGAGATACTGATGGATTCTGCACAGAGTTTAGGAGGGGTGAGAGAGATCCCAGTGCTCTCTCCTCCCCATTACGCTTCCTATTTCCTTTCTCTCAAACTGGCTTTTTCCCTCTTCCTGTGCTTTCAGCACAGCCTCTTACCAGGTTCTCATTGGTGAGACGTGTAATTTCTTGCTGAAGACCAAACTCCACCTGCACCTCTGGCGAGAGTGGCAGGATCTGCAGGAAAGCCTGCTGCTGCTTCTCCAGCTCTTCCTGCATTACATCCACCTGGTTCTTCAGAGCTTCTGTCTCCTCTTCATGCTCCCTTCTCTGATCCTGGAGCTGTGCTTCCAGCAGCCTGAGAACAGGACCACACTCATCAGTCTGTGTTGTCAGCATGATGGTAGTAACCACCATTTGAGTTTAGATCATTCAAAAATCAGCCGACCCGGGACACATTCCCAGACAACCTCCCTATAAAACTGACAAACATGAAGCTATGGCTATTATTGCCACATTAATCTGTCATCTGCAGATGAAATACTTCTGAAATTCAGAGACATGACATCAGATGTTGGGTTGGGTTTTTTTTTAAAGAAGGGGGAAAAAGATCCAAGACCACCCTTTTTAATTTAACTGCAACACAAATTAAGGTTCCTTTACTTGCAAAAAGCAAATGCATGGTAAGAAAACAGTGCAGATCAACACCTGCAGGTTTTGTTTTCAAAAGCTCAGCTTGAAGGACATTTGTTCCTGCGCTGCTCTCCTGTCAAGCATCAGTTCTGACTCCTGAGAACTGAACTGCAGGTCTTGCAAAAGGCTCTGTTCAGCTGGAATGCCACTGGCTTTGTTTGCTACAGCTGGAAGTATCATGAAAGGCAGAGAAGCTGAACCCTTCATTCCTTCTGGTTGTTTGCAGAGCTGCGTTTAAAAAGAAGTACATTCACCTGTACCTCAATTTGCTTCCTTCTAACCCAGGACATACAAATTCTAGCACCATGACACACAGCTGACAGATGCCACCAAAACCACACCTTCTCCCACTTTTAAGTGTGCACTCCATGTGTTCCTCTAATAATTTGTCCTGCCAACCCTTCCTACCATCCTGCCACCTACACCAGGTCACCTTCCAGCCCTGCCCTGAGCCTCTGCACAAGGACGTCTGTGGCCAAGGGGGTGCTGTGGAATGCTGAGCTAAAGGGTTAGTGGGACAGTCAGTTAATGGATTACCCAGCCATTTGCTAGGCCAGCATGCCTTTTTAAATCCAGTGGAAGAAAGATTAATCACTGAGATGTTAACTGCAGACACCTGTGCTGATGGAGATGGTGACAAACCTGGCAGGTAATTGATTTTTTAAGAGTGTCCCCCACCCTCTGCTAAATGGAAATCTCCCTTCAGCCCACCAGGCTTTCCAGAAGACGAGTGACTCCAGAAGGTGTGAGGACCCTCAGGAAGGGCCATCAAGCCGGAAACTGCAAAGTACAGTCCCAGATAACACAGGGCGATGGTGGCCAAGAGAAGGAATGACCCAAGGGGATAACCAAGCCCATGTCCCTGCTGCAGCTCATGGAGGTGCTGTCCTGGTCAGAGCTGTGGATCCCCACACCCCCAGCTCAGGGCCTTCTGAAAAGGATGCAAATGGCAGTCCTCAAAGATGAAGACTCTGGTGTCAATAGCTTCACATTTACCAAGGCCATGCACAAACACAGAGCTGGACCAGTGGGGAAAAAGCTACAACTCTTCAAGGTCCACTGGGAAATTCATGGGGATCCACACCTGTGAACTGTTTCCCTGCAGGAACAACTATGCATGGATTTTTTTTGTTGTCTGGCGGTTTTTCTTTCATAGCTTGTATAAAAGAATGCATACTTTTAGGGAAGATTTCTGGATGAAAAGTACTAATCATTCCCCAGGTTGTTTTTTGCTGTTGTTGTTTTTTGTTGTCTTTAGAAGATTAAAAAACACAGTCTCTACTCCCATTTTCCAGCACAAGACAGAAAAGCATGTTTTCCACCTATAGAAACATGAGCAATAATGCAGTCAGCCTCATCATCTTGTCAGGAGTTATATTCTTAATAGGCTTGGAAAATACAGACCCACCATGAAATAAGTATTAACTACTTAATTTTCATTTTATTTCTTCATATTGGGATTGGTTTGGATTCAGCTTGGATTATCTGTCAGACATCCTGATAAGAACATGCACCTTCTGTGAAGCTGGGTTCCTACATTGCTTGGAAAAACACACGAAATAATCCCTGTTGTTTTTTTCCTGTTACTGTCTGGTTTCACTCCGATGTCTCTAGATATGACTACTTTCAACTACTTTGTACAAAATATTCAATTTTTCCATCTCTATAATGTCGTTCATCTTTTAATAAAAACCCTATATATTAGAGCCCCATAGGCACCAAGGACCAGCTTGATGCAGGACAAGAATCCAGGGGTGCCCATGGGGGTGTTTGCCCAGTGGACCAGCTCGTGGGGAGAGCTGTGGAAGGATGGCACAGAGCACCACCACGTGCCTTTCTCCTTCCACCGACAGACCACACATGGGAGGGAGCACAGTCCCCAGGATCATGCAAAGGTGACAGCATTGGGACACAAGGACAGGCACTCCCCTTCCAACAAGGCAAGAATTGGGAGAAAACACTTTAGGGAGGTGCTATATCTTAGTGCAATTTGTAAAAAAAAATAAAATGGGAGGGATTTTTTGGCTTCTTGGAGATCACAGCTTCCCAACCCCTTCATCACCCAATTTCCCTTTAATGTCTCATAATCCTTACAGAATCACAGCCCAGGCATTAGTGACAACAGCCACCACCAGCAGTGCCCAACCACAACCACAACAGCTCCTCTGAAAATTAGAGGAGGGTCTCAATTCCTGCAGGTTGGAAATCCTACCTCCAGCTGCTCCCAGAGAGGACAGCGGGCCCTGTCGAGGACCACATGGCAACAGCAGGGCACGAGAAAGAAACAATGGGCAAGGAAAGGGGAGGAGGAAGGAGAAGCAGCAGCGGGGAAAAAAGAGAAAGTGTTTGACCTGGCAACTTGCTTTAAACCTTGATAAGCCAAGCCGAGCTCTCCATCTTCATTGAGATACCCCCAGTCTTCAGTCTTGCTAGAAATAAAGGACAGGAAAAGGAAAACAAGAGGACAGAGAAAGACAAAAGGTCAATTGAAAGAGAAGGGGAAAAGGTACAGAACCCTTATTAGTTTTATTTAATATTATTTTTTAGAGCACACTTTTATTGCATTGCTTTTCTTTTTTGCACCGTGGGGAAGGAGAACCTGCCCTGGTTGTGCCCTGCACATTTTAAAAACAAGCTTCTCCCTTTCCTTCCCACTGCAGCAACTCCCATTGGTCTAAAATAAATTCTCCTCCTTCTACTTCAGCCAGGGATCGCCTCAACATCTGAGTCAAACTGACCTGTCTTTCCTCAGAGCAGCCTTTGGTCCAAACACCACTGACATCCACACAAGATCAATCTCCTCCGTGTACATCCGGAGAGAAAAATGCCCAGAAAAGTCTCACCTCACTCTAGTACTTCTAGCAGATTGGGCTTTAGTCCCCTTTTAGCAGATTGGGAATTTTTTTTCAAGTTATATGAAGCAAGGAACTAATTTATCTTCTTTAATGAGGTGTTGAACACATCACAAATGAGTGATGTAAGCTGGTCAACTCGACCAGAAACATTTGTTACAGCAAGATTTTACTTGACTTCGATGTCAGTTAGCAAATGGTGTTTCATTTAAGAAATAGCAATTTTTAAAGTAAACAAAGAAGCCATCAAACTTAATATATCATTATATTTCAAAAAAAAGAAAGAAGAACCAAGCCAACACGTATCTCCTATTTTGAAAAGAGTTGTAGCAGATGCCATTGCCTTGCAAGGAAATCTTTGCATATTTCAGTGGAAAAGCACTACACACAAACTTTCTACAGCAAATTTTCACATGAGGAAAGCAGTGAGAAATGTGGTGTTGCAGCACTGCCCTGAAAGGGCTCGAGAGGTGCCTCACCACC
The DNA here is from genome assembly GCA_013400975.1 of Atrichornis clamosus. Classification (NCBI taxonomy): domain Eukaryota; kingdom Metazoa; phylum Chordata; class Aves; order Passeriformes; family Menuridae; genus Atrichornis; species Atrichornis clamosus. The sequence continues at coordinate 221,694 of WBMZ01010499.1, read as the reverse complement.
CCAGACAGCCCCACATCCCTTCCACGCCGGTGTCGGAGCGTGGCGTTTCTCAAAACTGGCAAACATTTCAGGCACTGACATTTGCAAAGTTCATCTGTTAAAGCCACATGTATGAATTTAAATTAAAACCTTGTTGCTACCCCATACGTAGCAGGTTTCCAAAAGGGTCTGCAGGCTGACAGATACAAGGAGGTTTACTGGTCTCATTTGCATGAATTTGTTAGTAAAGTCTTTTTTTTTATTCATATAATCTTAGCAGGACATGTTCTCAGCCACAGAAAACCAAAGAAAAAAGCAAAAAGGATCCTCACTATTTATTGCATGTCAGAAACCTGTGAAATCTCACATGATGAGCAGCATTTTTAAGATACAGCCTCCTTTGAAGAAACAGCTTTCCTTCCTTTTTTAGTTATAGGCATTGAGGAAAACGAGGAGAGCAGCTCAAGGAAGTGCCATTTTAAGATAAATATATAAAAATGCCAATTTAAGATAAACCTGCACTGGGAAATAAGCATTCAGTCCATCTCCATCAACACAGCACTGACTCAGAAACCACTGAGCACCTCCTTCTTCCAAAAGTTCACATTGACCAAGACATAAAAGGTCAAGGGGTCCTCTCAAGGTTACGTGGATTAATTAGCATGAGACTACATAATCTCCTAAAATGCTGGGTAAACCCTGTTCTCAGATACGGCTGGAGCGGAGCTGAAAGAGCATGATACACAGAGCCTCGTTTCCCCTCTATCCTGGTCTGGGAGGCACGGGTCTGGGGGACCAGCTGGGACCTGCACTCAGCAAACTGCCCTCATCAAAAGCAAGAAAATCCTGCCCAAACACCTCCCTAGCCTGTGAAAGTAGCATGAAGGAGGTGCATGTACACCAAACCCCAGAGATGTTAATTTCAGCATCTTCAGTTAACGATCATCTCTTCATAAAGAAGGGGCATTTCATTTTCAAACACAGATACACCTTTTTGCTTTGGAGAAATGGAAGAAAAACATGCATCCCAGACTAGATATAAGGCAGAGTGTGAAGATACCCACTGGAGAGTGGGAAGCAGAGAGATGAACCCTTTCCACGTGATGGCCTCTCCCAGCTGCAAAAGCATCCTCCATATGAAGCCAGCATCAGCTCTTCACTTTGCACCGTAGCCACAGGTGGGACTTGCCCAACAGGGGGAAAAAAAAAAATCCATGTACTCAACAGAAATCACATGGAAGTTATCACGGAGGCTAATTTCAAAGACAGCCTGATTTACTTTGAGCTGCCAGGTTATTATCTCTAGCATCATCACCTGGTCTCTCACTGGCTCTGCATTTCCACCAAGATCAAACAGGCTTGAAAGAATGATCCTAAGAACAGGGAACAAAAAGCCTACTTAGCTTCAGATTCAGTTATTGAAGCAGAAAATGAAGTAGGAACTAATTTGATGATTTTCCCTTTAGCAGCTGAAATTCAGCAGAAAATTTTTTAAAGGGGGTAAAAAAGAAAAAAGCTGAGTTTAATGCATTTACAAAGGGCTGCTTTTAGTTCAAACTTGCCCTTGACCTGGAATCAAAGGGCTTTCCTCTGAAAGCTTTGTGGAGACAGAATTGCCACGTGGGCAGGGTTAGCAGCACCTGGCAGAGCCCTTCCTGGTTTCCTCTGGCTGTATTTACAAGTGCTGCATTATGTAGACACGGAGACAATAAAGGGTTGATCTCCCACCAAAGGAAAGCCATGCTCTGTCCTCAGCCCAAGAGCTGAGACGTGATGACTGCGAGGCAGGAGCGACTCAGGGGTGGAGCACGGCTTCACCGCTTGAGACTGGGCTGGTGGAAGAACATCCACCTGGGTCAAAGAGCACCCACAGACTGGGGGCAAAGAGCAGCTGACACCCCTGAAGGACAGGGCTGTCCAGAGGGACCTGGACAAGCCCGAGCAGTGGCCCAAGGGAATCTCATGAGGTTTAACAAGGGCAAGCGCTGGAGCTGCACCTGGGTCAGGGCAACCCCCGGGATCGATCCAGGCTGGGGATGAACAGACGGAACAGCCCTGGGAGAAGGGCCTGGGGGTGCTGGTGGTGAGAGCTGGACCTGCCCTGGCCCTGAACCCCACTGCCCTGGGCTGATCCCCCAGTGTGGGCAGCAGGGGAGGGGGGATTCTGCCCCTCTGCCCCCTCAGGTGAGACCGCACCTGCAGAGCTGGCCCCAGCCCTGGGCTCCCACAGCAGCAGGACGTGGAGCTGCTGGAGCCAGTCCAGAGGAGGCCCCGGAGATGCTCCCAGGGCTGGAGCCCCTCTGCTCTGGAGCCAGGCTGGGAGAGCTGGGGCTGTTCCCCTGCAGAAGAGAAGGCTCCAGGGAGAGCTCAGAGCCCGTGCCAGTGCCTGAAGGGGCTCCAGGAGAGCTGGAGAGGGACTGGGGACAAGGGATGGAGGGGCAGGACACAGGGAATGGCTTCCCAGTGCCAGAGGGCAGGGATAGATGGGATATGGGGAAGGAATTCCTGTCTGTGAGGGTGGGGAGGCCCTGGCCCAGGTTTCCCAGGGCAGCTGGAAGTGGCCAAGGCCAGGCTGGATATGGCTTGGAACAACCTGGGATAGTGGAAGGTGTCCCTACCCATGGCAGGGGGTGAACGAGTTGGCCTTTGAGATCCCTTCCAACCCAAACCATTCTGGGATTCTATGAAAGATCAACGGGAGTGCTTCTTGCAGAGAAGCTGAGAGAAAAAGTGGCTCTTGCTTGTAAATCCCACTTCAGAACTGCAACTCCACCAGAAAAGATTCCCATTAAAATATTTATTGATCAAGATTAGAAAGAGAAAGCAGTTCTGTTTCTCATGCTGACACCCTTGGGTATAGAGCTGTGTAAGTAGAAATGCAAATTTGTGCTGGGGGAGGGAATGTTAATTTATCTCCCCAAACACAACAATCCAGGCTCCCCAGGCATTTGTCTCCATCCAGTGACACCAGCCTGTGGTTTACAACCCAACTCAGCACACAGACAAATGCACCATGTAATGGGGAGGCTGGGAGTGGTTAATGAGCCACTGGATAAATCACTGCAGAAAGTCAGGGTGGGAGCACACAGAGCTACTGCTGCTGTTCTGCAAGAGCCAAGCTCCAGCCAAGCTGCACATGAGAGGCAGATGAGAGAATAAAACTGAGCCTCGAGACGGCAGATTTCCCCTCCCAGAATTCAAGAGGCTGAAAAGCCACCAAAGCTGGTTCGCATGAACTTCTTAAAATTGGAGTTCACCCATGCAATTGCAAGGAAAGAGATTTGTACTCTTGTGGAAAATTAGATCCTTGAAAATTATGTGCCCTGCAGGGATTTAAAAGCCATGAGGCAGTGGCACTTGGGGACATGCCTTAGTGGTGGCCTTGGCAGTGCTGGGGGAATGACTGGACCTCAGCTATCTTTTAGAAACTAAATGATTCTATGACTTAATTCTCTCTGCAGAGGTTAAGTGTGGAAACCAGAATGTCTGAAGGAGGCCTGGAGCCTCCTGGCAGGCTGCAGAAGACAACACGTACACCAGTGTGGCCAGGTATCAATTAAAATTGGGGACCAGTGACACCACCTGGCCAGACTCACATCCTGTGAAAGCAGCAACTCTTGTTTTGACTCCTTCACCAACCCCTGAACACCAATTAACCATCCCTACACATGCACACTGGAAGGGAGTAATTAAAGCTGTGCCTGACAATGAGATTTCACATCTCATATCAGTGCCCACAGCTCCAGGAGAACACTGGAAGGAAAAAAGAGAAGATTCACAGAATTCATTAGGTGGCCAAAAATCACTCCGTGCTGCAGGAAGCACACTGAGCCCCATTGATTTACTGTGATGTGCAAATTAATCTCATCACCTCTACTGCAGGAAGGGTAGAAATTTCAGGAAAGCAAATATTCAATGGCAAATTGAAAAAAACCCATAAAGACTGGTCCTGATCCAGCCAGACATGATGCCCAGGTGAGAAATCAGTGTCACAAGAGTCCTGGACCCCAACAGTCCCCACTCCCCCAGGCCCCCAGACCTGGTGAAAGCTGGCAGAACAGCCTGGGCAGAGCCTCAGTCCAGCCATCAGGGTTTTAAGCTCTGTTTAAATGTGCCTTTCCTCATATTCATACAGGTATGAATAAAATGCTAATTAAGTCAGGCCCCAGCCTGGACTGTAACAACCTTCTGCAACCACTCTACAAAGTGGGAAAGTATATTTTGTTATTAAAAGCCTTTAATCCACAACGGCTGGGTCTTCTACCTTGCTGAATGGAAATTATTGAGGAAAAAAGCCTCAAACATCTGTATTCATCAAGAGAAAAAAAAAAATAACATTCAATTTCCTTGAAGTACAATAAAAACTTAATGCTTGGCAATATCAGCCTACTGTTACTGTCAGGACAGACACATGTTCACAGTATTAATCCTCACCACAGCAAACCTGTAACCAAATTGTTGTTCCTGACACTTAGTTTGGATGAAAGAAAACCAACAATGTGAGTGTTTCCAGGGAACTCAGCATGTTTGTTGGCTCAGTTAACCACAATGGGCTTTTGCCTCTGGGAAAATGAGAAGGGAACTGTGGAATCTTCCCGGCAAGGTATGAGATACCTGAAATAAGTGGCTCAAATACATCCCAAATCCTAGTCTTGCTGCTATTTATGTACTGGAAGCAAAGTCAAAATTCAGTTTTGCTCACTTTCATGTTTGCATTTCTACCTGCTCAGTATCTGGTTGGAGCTAGACAATCTTGAAGGTCCCTTCCAGCCCAAACCATTCCAGGATTCTGTGATTACGTAAGACGCATGTCTTTGGTTTCACCTTTATGGGCCACCCTGAGTCCAAAACACAATCCATGGGCTGGTAACTCCCTAACACACGTTCCTGGCTCTGGCCTAGATCCACCCCTGACACCAGGCCCCCCCGGCGCAGGAGGGTTTGTGCCACACTTACCGGTTGGTCTCGCACACGCCCTGGTAGGCTTCGATCGCGTCCTCCTGGTCCATGTGCCTGTCACTGTTGGGCCAGCTGGCAGTGGGGGAGATGCCCTCCTAAAGGCAATGTGCAAAACAGCAGCGTGACGTCCTGCTTTAAAGACTCTGCCTGGCTTTAAAAGGTCCTCACACCAAGCAGCTCCCAGCCATTCTGTTAAAAGCATCCCCGGGGCACCCAGACTAGAGAGTTTCTGTGAAGCCACACACAGGCAGCAGGAGAGATAAGAGATGGAAGCAGGATGCAGTGAACTTGGGAGGGGGATAAAGCAGGGTGCTCAGCGTGGTCTGAAATACAAAACCTACCAAAACCCTGAGGAACGGCAAGACAGTGAATCAATGAAGCCCAGGTCAGCATTTCTGGACAACACGCCCTTCCATTGGAATGGGCTCTGAATAAAAAGCCCATCACAGCTGTTTGAGAGTCAGGCTCTCTTCTTGCCCACATGTCAGCAGAAACACATTACAGCTGAACCAGCCTCAAGTGAGCAGAATTTGGTCTAGAAATTCCTTTCCCCCAGCCTGTTTCCTTGCAAAAAAAGGTAATTGTCACAAAACATCACCAGGAACATGCTGAACCACCACACAGCGGTGCAGGGCTGGAGAAATTGTTCCTTGGTGTGGGCTGGCGAGACCTCATCAGGTATGGGGTTAGACACCTTATGGCAGTACCATGGGACATATAGTCCTGGGTTGTCTGAAATGCCGTGGACTACATCTCACCCCTAGGCAGGACCTCCTATACCCCTGCACAGCCCCCTAAAAGCTCCCCATGCCATCCTGCCACCCGGAGCCTCCCAAAGCAGAAGTGGCATCGCTCAGGCAGCAGGTGTATTTCCACCAACAGAAGGGGAAAAGGAATTTCCCTCTCATTTACCATGTTTTTCTCTGTCTCTTTCTGCTGGGCTGCCTTCATAATCTGTGACCTCAGGATGAGCACCTCTTCCTTGCGCACTTCCAGCTCCTCGTTGGCCAGTTTCAGCTGGTTCAGCAGGAGATTGTAGCTGTCCTGGACGTCGTTGGAGGAGTTGTTCTGGGCTGCATGGTCTGCAATGGCCTTCCTCAGCTCATTGAGCTCATTTTTCAGCTTCTTGTTCTCCGACTCCAGCTCTTGCCTCTGGAAAACACCGAGCCATTAACCAGTCCAGATAAACTGTCCTGTGGTGCCTTGTGCTTTCCTGAGACGCCTCCAGGGTGACTCAATTATTGATAATTACACATCAATTCAAGCAAGGATCTGGATTTTGCTGCCAGTCCTGCCATATGTGGTTCAGGGAAGGTTTTTGCTTTAGTCAGCAGCCTGTTGCTATTTAATAGCAACGCTACAGGGTGACTGGGGGTATTTTTTATTTGTTGACACTATTTCTAAGCACAAAAGCAAGCTGCTAAAGAAGCTAAACATGCTCTTTACTCCTCCACCTCTTTTCCTTCTGAATCAATAAAACACACAACCCCCACAGTGTTCAGCTCACCTTTTATATTCATTAGACAAGCTGGAATATGCTGATTTGCATGACCCATCGTCATGGCAGGCATCCCTTAGGGGAGCCATGGCTCGTGAATTCCCTCTTCTTTTCTCAAGCATTTTGTAATTCCCCCGCCCTGGCGCAGTGTTTACAGGACTTCCTCACCCTGATGCCTCTTCAGCCACTGGCATTTGACAGGCAGGGGTAACACTGTAGAAGTTTGATGCCAGCAGATTCTCCTGAATAACAATGTGTTTGCTGAGACAACTGAAGGGATTATTTGCTTTTGCATGACAGTAGAAGACAGAAGAACAGAACTCTGGCAGCTAAGACAGCCTTTATTCTAGTAAGTCACCAAGAAGCTTTGTTTGCAGATGGCAGCACAACATTTGGCAGCTCTTTGCCACCACCCAAAACCCACCTGGAGCATCCCAGCTGGGTCAAGAGCAGCTCTGCTCCTGCAGACGGTGCAATCGTAGAATCATGGAATGGTTTAGTTGGAAGGGATCTTAAAACTCACCTTTTTCCACCCCCTGCCATGGGCAGGGACACCTTCCACTATCCCAGGTTGTTCCAAGTCCCATCCAACCTGGCCTTGGGCACTTCCAGGGATGAGGCAGCCACAGGAGCTCTGGGCAACCTGTGCCACCCTCACAGCCAAGAGCTCTTTCCCAATATCCCATCTAAATCTACCCTCTTTCAGCTTAAATTTCTCAGTCCTTGCTGTGGGTCACAGATGGGATCAGGGGAGACTCCTGGCGTCCTGTTCTCAGCCAGAATCCCAACAACCCACCTTCCCTTTGCACTGATCCTCCATCCCCAGCTGCTGCATGGTGGCACCTGGGACTGCTCCCTCCGGTCCCCGTGCTCCCAGACTTCCCAGGCAACGCCAAACCCCAGCAGGACCCTTATCCAACAGGGCACAAACCAACACTTCTGCAAGTGAGCTGACAAAGTCTGCTGCCTGTATGACTTGGGGTCAGCTCTTTCCTAGGGACCAACCCCCATCCCTGTGGATTCTCCAGCGTCCCCAACAGCACAAAATCTATCCCCACTGTCATCCTGGTGCCTTCCTCTCCTCGCTGCCTACTGAGCCTTTCCCCAGATTCCTTTCACAACCCCTCTTATCTCCGGGATATCTGCTTCACTATCATCTTGGGCTGAGTTGAGCTCATGAATCCAAAAATGGCTGGGGGGGATGGGGGCAATTTATACAATTTATACAGTGTGTAGCTAGCACAGCTGTGTAAACCTCGTTTCCATAGGAAACGGGTGTTGTAATTATAAATCCTCACAAATTATAAATAGCATGGCTTATCACAGCAGAGGTGTGAACAGAATAGCTGATCTGGCATCTGGACAGCATGCTCCTAGCTGAACAAACAACATCAGTAACGGGGCATATTCAGGTACTTTACACCATCTGTCATAAAAAAACCAAAGGGATAAGAAGTGCCTTAGATCCATCAATTCCTCCACATTAACCACAGCAGAGGGAGTATGTGAGACATGGGCTTTTCTGTAACTGGTTTTTAAAGCAAGAGCTGGAAGTGTGTATGGTGGGAATTGAGACAAAACTGGGTTTAACTCTTCCTGTTACCTGCCTAAAGCATCACCTTGCTCTTCCCTCTTTACTGATCATGCTGAGACAGCTGAACACTAAGTGGAAAGAAATTACCTGCTTTTCTACACAAATAGCTCTTTGGTTTTTGTCATTTGCTAGGTAAGACCCCTGCTTTCCTTCTTTTTCTTACCTTCCTCCTCCTTCTCTTTCTATCCCTTTCTCCCCCTCTTTCGTTTAAGCCACAGGTCAGCCACACCACTAACTCCAAGGACTGGCCACTTCAAGCTTTGTTCTGGTTAGAAACAAAGCCAGGAAGACCAGGAAAGAAAGCGATAACCAATAACCCTGCTCCAAGAACCCATGCCTTGGACTCCTTTCAGAGTTCACATTTAAATTTATTCCCTACTTCTTTCTTGGTGGATTTCATGGAGCAATGTTAAAACACCTCCTGTCCCCTGCCCATACACCCTTTTTGCACCAGTATTAGCCATGGCAGAGCAGAATCTAAAATAAAATGGTATGGATGTGTAAAGGGAGATTTCTACTGCTGCTGTGAGAAATGCTCTTTCTTCAGCATAGTCCAGGCACGCTGATTTATCTGACAAATTACAGTCAGAATGTCCTGAACTCGAACTCCCACTTGTCCCAACAGGTGCAGCATCAAGGAGCTGGGACAGGGGTACCCAAGCACTGATGGTGATGGGAGGAGCGTTACTGTTTATCGAGGGGCTTACAGAGCAGTGCTGGGGGAAGTGTGAGCCTGCCTAAGTCAGAGGTTTGCACATGACAGGAATTTGCCCCCTCTCTTCTACTTCTGGTACTCCACAGGAAAAAAAAAAATCCTACAGCAGCTCATTTTATGATGAGCTTCCAAGTCTAAGGGATGAAACAAACATCCCAGCTATGCAAGGAGTGAGAAACTGAATTATGCATCATGCTCCTGCTGGAATGCTAGAATGGTGCAAGTTGGAAAGGCTCGTTAAAGGACATCCAGTCCAACTGCAGGGACACCTTCCACCCGAAGAGGTTGTTCAGGAACCCCGAGCCAGAGCAAGGGCTCCTTGGTGCTTTCATTCCCACTGCCACTTTCCCAGCTTGAAAAAACAAGGAAAACACATTTTTCACCAGGGAACTCTTTATTGCACAGGCGTGTCTCAGAGACCTATCTCCCTGGTTTGCATTCCTGGGTAATGATTAACCAAACATCTGGCTGGCCATATTTTGGGACAGCATCTACTGAAAAATGTATTTATCCATTACGGAGGACAGGTACCTTCTGCCTGTAAATTTATCAGTGTCAGCCTGAGCCTCCCACATTTCTTTTCAGCCTTACAGAAGGAACAACCAACCTTTTATCCAAATGAGCCTCTCATAGGGAGCACTGTGCCTCACTCGCTTCCCTCCATCAGAATCTGCACCAAGAACAGGCTCCCTGCCAGATGCTGACCCCAAAGGCAAATCCCTGCCATCATGGGTGTCGTGACAGCAATAGTTACAGTAGTAATTACAGTGATAACGACACCAAGACACCAAGCTGGAGGACAGTAGACACCTGTGAAGTAGCAGACCATGTGCTGGTTGCAGAAACCAAGCCTGCACGGCCACCCAGCAACACCCACACCTTGTATTGTCCTGCTCGAGGGGCTGCGAGTGCCAAAAATACCTTAAACAGGACCCAAAAGTGTAGAATCTTAGAACAACAGAATAGGTTGAGTTGGAAGGGACCTTAAACCTCATCGTGTTCAAATTGAAAGAGAGAAGGTTTAGATCGAATATCTGGAAAAAATTCTTCCCTGTGGGGGTGGTGAGGCCCTGGCACAGGTTTCCCAGAGCAGCTGTGGCTGCCCCATCCCTGGAAGTGCCCAAGGCCAGGCTGGAGCAGCCTGGGATAGTGGAAGGTGTCCCTGCCCATGGCTGTGTAGCTGGTACCTCACAGACCATTCAAGAGCATGCACAGGAAGACCTTCCTGTGTGGGAGCTTTTAGGCACCTCAGCCCAGTTCCCTGAGATAAAGTCTCTTTAAGCTGGTAAAAATGAAAAATAAATATATTTACAAAAAACTTCTTAAAGGATAGTAAAAATATTTGAGATACAAATTAGCAGGAGAAATAGAAGAGAGGAAGAGCTTTGTCACAACCATGAAAGCAGCTGTCAAGGGGGGAGGAGGGAAAAGAAACCCTCAAAATCAGCCATAAGTCTCTCTTTCATTGCACATGGAGAGTTCAGGCTGTGTCCTATATTCAGATGTGGGGAAAACATCAGGGGGGTGTATTTGTCTCTCTGTTTCAATGGTCCCTCTCAGGGAAACACTCCTATAGGGAACATGAAATCCCTGTAGGTTCGTTTTCCACCTATTTCACGGGAATGGAGGCTATTACTGCAACTCACACCCAGATTTATCCGGGTTTGACCTCAGTGGCACCTTGGGAATGCATGGAAAAGGGGCAAGAAGCAGAGTGGGAGCCTGGAACAAGAAACAGGTGTTAAGAATTTACACCTAATGCAAAGCAAACTGCTGAGACCTGCAGAGTTCCCTCAGAGGGAGCCCAACCAAGCCCCAGAGGGAACACATGCAGTGGAAAAAGCACCCTTCAGCAGGAGTGGGCTTGTTACCTCCGTGGATGACTCACGTTACCCCAGAGAGAAACATCTGTGAGCCCATCCCAGGCCCAGGAGCTGATGGAACTTTCCTCTCTAACAGAGCTGATTACAGCAGGTTTTGGGTTATTACCACGTTCATACCATTTGTTTGGGCTGCTGGAGCCATGCAAGAGGCTACAGCACGAAGTAGGAGCCTCTCACTCACCTTCAGGCTGTTGTATGCAAAATCTTCATGTTCTGAAGTCACTTCAGCCTTTGTTTCAATTACCTGTGTGGGTTAAAGAGATAAACTTGTTCTAGAAGCAGCCAGAGGAGCTGGCACAGAGCACAGGGAAGCTGGGCACGTCTCCATCAGCAGCCAGCCCTGCCGGCCAGCTCAACCATAATAATGTTATTAATTGCCATTAGACAGCATCCCAGTAACACTAGTGGGGCAGAGGACACTCCAGGATAAAATGGTTTAATCTCTCATTAATATCTTGACAACTGTGCCTCGCTGCAGCTTTCAAACAATGGCAGTCATTAGGGGAACAATCTTCAACACAGCAGTTGGAAACCAGGTTTTTAATCCACCTCTGCGGCAGGAATGGGGGCTGGGGAAGTCTCCATGTGTTTCCTGCAAATTGCTAGGGATGATCAATAAGAATATCTAGTGAAGTAAATAATTACTGTTGATGATTTTGTTGAGTGCTGCATTTGTTCAAATGTACATTGATCTCACTCTGGAGAGTAATAAAGAAAACCATTCCCAAGCAAAGCAACAGAAGCCCCAGAAATCTCAAATATGAAAAAGAGTGATGGCATTTGCCCAATAATTTGTAAAAGAGCATCTTCACTGCTTCAGGACACCGAGCACACAGCACTGCTGTTTCATGGCATGCTCTGGCTTCTGACAAGCCACAGAGTCACAGCTACAGATGGCAGGGAAAATCAATACAAGAGATCTGCTATTAAAAGCCCTCCATCCCAGAAGTCAGCTCACCAGAACCTAGAGAGCTGTATTTTCACACTTCAGTTGCAAGGCTGGATGGACTCCTATCCCTTAAGTTACCACGGCACTGTCAGTAACCTTAATTTTTTTAAATGTGCATATTTTTAAATTGCTTTCAAGCAAACAAGTCTAGGTAGACTTTTTTTTTTTTTTTCACAAGAAAGAAAGCATACAGCAAAGGAAAATCCCTGCCTTGTAACTGAAATGAAGAACCCATTCTTGTAGCTGCTATCCTGACATTTCTGATTTACTATACTACTTATAAGCTACATTCCTATATGATCATTACTATGAAAAAAACCAACCAAAACACAGATGAGAAAATAAAACCAAACTGAGGGCACCAGCCTGACTGACATGTGTGTGAAGTGCTTTTCAGCTCCCACCACACACTGCTGGACAGGGGGAAGCCAGGACAGCAGAGAAATGCTTGAACACAGATCAGCTGAAAGGGAGGGTTGTTGGACACGTGGGGTGCCACATGTGGGACACGGGGTCAGTGCTGGCAGAATAGTAACGTGTAACAGAACTGATTCTACATTTCATTGCTTTCAAGATGCTTAAGATACTGCCCTAAATATGTTATAACCAGTTTGTTTAAACCAATAAATAAAGCAGATCTCCTGTGCCATTGCCCTCAGCTGGCAACAAAAAGTTTATCTCCATTTTCCAGATGGATTTGTTACACTGAACTTCTCACTCTCAAAGCTAAATTCCTACATCATGTGCCCTCAGGCAATCAGGGAAAGCCAGTTACGAATATGAAATATTAGTATGCATGAAAAGAGGCCTCTTGCCTGGGTTTTCTTGTTCTCTTGCTCCTTTTTCTCCAGCTGGGTTTGCAGCTTCTTCCTCTCCAGCTCAAGCTCCCTCACTCGCTTCTGTAGCTTTAGGAAGAGGGTCATGTCCATGGCTGCTTTCTCCATCCCAATCTCCTGGAGGAGGACAGGAGGGAGGACAAAGAAGACCTCAGTGTCACGTTTGATAACCATGCACAGTGCCAGCTACACCCTGATGGAGCTCAGTCACAGCCAGCAACAGGAGCATCCCAAGAAACACATGCTCTTCCAAAGACCAAATCTGCATTTTAGCACCTATTTTTAATGTCAGTAAAATAACTGACTCATTCTAATAAATCACTGAATGCTTTACAGCCCAATAGATAAGTGGGCTGATGGAGGCTAAGAACAGCTAAGAACATCAAAAATGCCCTACTGGGTCCCTTCAAGGCTAGTATTTATTCATTGGGGTTTTTTAACTGCCTTCACCTGGAATATTTTATCTCAGAGCATGGTCAATACCGATCATTTTGACTTCAGAAAATGCTTTCAGAGCAGTTCAGAAATACTAAAGCAACATAACACTGCAGTCAGCAAAGGGGAAGTGGGGGCTTCTGCAGGCATGGTATGTGGGACACAAAATGTGGTCCTGCCAGTGGGGTGGCAGATCCTAGGAACATCCATCGCACACAAGTGCTCTCAAGTCACAAAAGTGGAGTTTAAAAAGCAGCCTACTCTAGTAAATGTAAGTAAAAAACACATTTCCCTTTTCCACAGGGTTCTTGATAGCCAAGGAATAATTTATGCTGCTCTTTTCTGCATTAGGAGTCTGTTGGTTTGATTACAGGGGCTGTGCTGGTCAGCAAAGCATCCGTGAAGATGCATGGGAATGAAAACACTCAGGGCAAGAGGGCAATGAATTCTGGTGTCCTTGCAGAGGGGGATCATGATACAGTCACTGCCATCAGTGGTGAGTATAACTGCTTTGATGAATTTTCATCAGTCTTTAAGCTGGTGTGGCCCAAAGACAGCACTTCATTACTTTCAGAGCCCTAGTTAAGCCTGGTGCTGCAAACAAGTAAGGGTCTGCCAGAGCACCACAGCCCTGCAGTCCCACTCACACAGTTAAGGGTGCATTTCTACTGCACGGAATCCATTTCTTTGCCCAACCTGCACTCCTCCTTTGTGCTCCAGACCCTGCATCCGTCATCCCACAGAGCAGGGCCGCCCTGCCCGCCCTCCTGGTTTACTGTACCTCCACCTGCTGTATCACATCCTCGGTGTCTCCGATCTCAGAGGTGCATATGGACGTGCTATTGGAGTCAGACTCCAAGCTGCTCTGGTTGGAGGGGTTTCTTCTGTGCCCCGGTGCTTGCTGCCAGGAAGGGATGCAGACACATGAAGCCCCCAGTGTTAAAGGATTCCCCACAGAGTGTTGCTTCTTTAGAGCAAATATGTGACTATAGACTGAGGTTACCTTTACAAAAAGCCTGACCATCACCTTAGAGTGAATTCTATTCTCTAAGTTTTCATGCCCTAACCTTAAGATTCATATTAACACAAAGGAATACTTTAAAATGTGAAGTGATACAGAAGCTCAGTTTAAAAATTCTGCATTAATTAAAGGCCTTTCATGACACCAGATGCCTGGTAAGTGTGAACATGCAAATCTGAGCTCAAGATTATGCTGTTGACAGTACCCTCCGGGGCTCCCTTTAAACACTCTGCTTTCCACCAAATCCAGCACCACTCTAATTTTCAACAGTTTTTCTAACACTTTAGCAAAGCTGAACCTAAAAGCTTCAGCTTTTGAAATTCTGAAGTCATATTGCTGCGTCTTTTTTGGTTTGTTTTTTCAACCCAACACCTACACAAGAATATCACTGACACAAAAGCAAAACAGGAACAAGCACGACCCAACTTATGCTGAGATTCACAGAGATCTCTAAGCAGTTCACAGAGAGGCATGAAAGACCAAGCTCCCTTTTCAAGGCACACAAATGGTTTGGCTCCAGTGTAGAAGTGAGATTCTTAGAAATATCAAGCACAAACTGCACAATAAGGGCAGTTCTAGCAAGGGTTTTGGGGTGAGTGAGCCACGTTATCCAGGCACCAGCATCAGGTTGAGGAAACAAGAGAATAGGGATAATTCCAGTTTCATTACCTTTAGAATAATTATTTCATCCCTCAAGTTGTCATATCTCTGCTCCAGACTTGAATACTCTTTTACTAGGTTCTGATAACGAGATCTCTCTTCTTCCAGCTCTTTCTTCATCTGGATATTTTCCTCAACTGTGTTTCGTGCAAATTCATCTTTAAAATAGGAATGAAAAAAAAAGAAATGTTGAACTTTAGTTCTGAAATAAGCATCTTGTAAATATATGCAACAACAGCAACAACTAATGAACAAAATACTCTCTGCCAAGAACCTTTAGAAAACATGTAATATTCTCTAATATTTAGAGACTGCTATAATCTAGGCTTGTCTCCTCAACATTTGGAACAGATTACTTCTTCTGCTTGCAGAGCACAGAGTCCTCTGCCTTGAGTTAAAGAAAAGTCTCCAGCACCTACAGACCATCAGATCTATTACATTTAACTGGGGCAGCTCCACCTCCAACTCCCACAGGCCAGCCACTTAGGAACAGCACAGTATGGAAATACACTCATGTTGAAAAAGTGGTAGTTGCTGCATTTAAAAACTTCCCTGCCTGCTTCACACCAGCAGCTTTGGCATAGGAGCAGATCAACAACAGCAGCTTTTCCTCATGGCACCATCAACCATTTACTGTGGTCAGACTGTGAGGGTGTCAAGTATTTTATACCCAAAGAAATTCATTTCTTTGTTAAAAACTCCCTTTTGGAAGCAAATCTGGTCCCTCCTCTTCCTGAGAAACCAGGAAAACACAGCCCATGTGTTGTTCAAAATGGGTGAAAAAACAAACAAACCCCCTCCACGTGCTTTCTCCCGTCTTAGATGCTCCAAAAGCATCCTGTAAGAGATAAATATTTGCAGCAAGTTTCTTCTTAACATGTTATTTTCATTCCTCTGTTTTGTGTTAGGCTGAGAGCAAAAGGTACTTCACAAGTACCACGGAGCAGTGATAGTTACATCCACAGCATGATGATCTTTGCAAATCATGATACAAAATGAAAGCTGAAAAGGATGATAAAAAGCAGAAAAGCTCCATGCACGCATGAGAGTTTGTTTTATGAAATGGGTTTTTCCCAGGTTGCTTTCCCCTATGTACAACTCATCAGCTGTCTCTGCTTTCAAAAAACACTCACAGACTTGTGTCACACTAGAGAAGTCCTTTGTCACAGCTCAGTAATGTGAACTGTGCTGTCCCTTGGATCCTTTATTCGTCATTTTTGGGACATTGTTATTCCCCATCGCAGCAGCCTCACTGCCTCCCACACCACCTGCAGGAAATGCTCTCACATAACTGAACTAAAAACCCTTTTTACGTACTTTATTCTGTGTTTCACCACTTAAACCGGCCTCTGGCTTATGGCCCACCAGTAGGACACCATGAACAGAACTCCCTGCACCACAAAGGTGTGACAAAAACCACCAAGAAAGGGCTGCAGGAAGATGAGCACTTTTCAAGGCAGGGAAAGAAGCTTTGGGGTACAAGAGTTAAACCCTTGTCTAATGGGGGCATTACAGTGCTATAAGCAGTTTTTCCTACCTGCAGACTGACAGAGAATCCTGGTGTTAAGCTCCTCTTTTTCCTGCTTCAGGAGAGCATTTTCTTCTTCCAAGTCGGAGATGCGCTACGGAACAAGGCAGGGAGTTACTGCTGGCTGCAGGGCAGAGCTCCTGCAGGGATTGCATTTCACCTGGCAGGAGACTGGGGGCTTTGTTCAGGCTCTCTTTGCTCTTTAAAAGATCTGTTCCCCTGTGCTTTGCCAGTGATCCCTTGTCCACCAGGAGCTGAAGCACAGGAGAAATTCACTGCTACAGCAGAGACAAACTTCCCCTTTCCTGAGTGCATTTCTCCCTTGAATCAAGGTTTTCAGCAGAACCTTACAAAATACTGAACAGCTGGACTTGGTGGCCACGATCTGTAATCAGGTCATCAAATCAGAGGTTTATTTTTACATCTCGGTGGGCTTCATCATCGTCTTCAAGCCACAGAGCTGAGTCACAGCTGCTGGGGAAATAAATGTGCTGACTGCTTCCAGCAATGTAGCACTTCAGGACTGAGATGGACACGGTGCACGTGAGCTGAGTAAATAGTTCAGGCTTTTTTAACTGTATTGTACCAAATTGGTTTAGTGTGATGAGTCACTTTGGTGCTTCCCACCACTGCAGAACCTCCAGTTCAGTGTGGCATGACATGCACCAGGGCCTTTGGTAATACAGCAGGAGCATAGGTAGCCATTAACAACAACAATCACCATGTAAAAAATAATTGAGGACAGAAACTAAATCCTGAAAAATGCTATTTTGCACTTGTCACCGCTCCAAGGCTGGACTGAGGCTGACAGCAACCAATCCTGTAACATTACTCAACCTCAGGAATCCTGATGTGCTCGACAGCGTTATCTCAAAACACACAACCATCACATTATCAAGCGAAGTACGCTGCCACAGCTGAGCAGGATGATTCTGCTGCTGTCAGGTGGGAGAACACACATCAGCCCAGAACACTGTCATCCCCTATGCCTGCTCCTTCACATCCTGCAGCTACCACTTAGGAGACAGCTACACACAGCAGAAGAATCTCAAGATGCCAACAATAAACAACACTGTAAACACCATAATAAGAGTTTTCAATGCCCAAGAGTAATAATTTTGCTGTCACCACTAGATTAAGTTTATAGGCAGCCCAGCTGGCATGCATTCCAAGCACAGATTTCAGTCTTCCTCACAAGCATGTTCAAATTAAGGCATTTTATCAAACTCTGCCAATGCCAGATACATACTAATGATGAGGACAAAAGCACAATTAATACTTCCTTCTAAGTCATGACTGAATCAGTCACATTCCGTGCTCAACTGAAGAACCTCACCACCCATTACTTTCCTTGTTAAATTACTCCAGCTGTCTGCATTACACTATTATCTCCTGCACTTCTCCCTGTGTATAATATCAAAGTTGGAGCCTGGATGTACAATTAGAAAGTGAAAAACCCCACAATTTAAGCATGCAGAGCTACTGGTGTTTTAAATGCCATGAACTGAGCCAAGATTTTGATATTCTGTACCAAAATCAACTACACTCCTTCACCATAAATCACATCTGCCATTAGATCAGCACTAGTGTCTTCAAGATAGGAAGAATTCTTAAAAAGTTGGCAAAGAGATACAGGAGTGATGGGATGGAAGGAAAACCTATGCTGCAATGGGACAGGGAGGAACTCTACTTGTTTATCCCACCAGGAAAATATTAAAGGCAATGGGATTATTTTACAAATGATTTTTATTGGGTGCTGATAAGGAATTCTCTCCCCAAAGCCATGATGGTTGGAAAACAAAACTGGACAGAAATCTTGAGTATTCTCAACTGTGCTTATAGAACACTTAGAAGAGAAAGATTTGGCAGAATCCACAATAATCACTCCCAGATTTTAAAATTTCTAATCCAGTTTGGGTGCTGGTTTTAAAGATTCTGTCTCAAGGCATTGAACTTGCCTATTGCATTCCTGTTTCTACGTGGAAGAGGAACAAGTTCAAAGTTCAAAGCCCGTGTGCATGCCAGCGCAGTGAGAAGGAGAACAGGCCATCACACACTGGCAGAGGCAAGTGGAGCAGGTCACACAGTGGCCATGCAGCACAAACTCCTCCCCTGGTCCCTACACAGGCACCTTTTGTACCTCTTGCTCATCTTTCCACGGGAAACAGATCTTTGAAGATGCTTCAAATGCAACAGCACCTGCTTTGAAGGATTTCTGTGGAAGATGCTGAGCAGGGAACACTTTGTGATGGCTTCAGCCCTTCTGTAAGAGTTACACTGGAACAACCTGCTCACGAGATCTGCCTCCCATCCTCCCCCAGCCTTGTAAGGAAAAGGTGATAGATTTTGCATTTTCCTAGTAAAATTCCTGGCTAGGCTTTGAAATATCCTAGCTCACCAAGTGAGAAGATTAGGTTTTACCAAAAGGCCTAGAAAGAGCTGTTGATACTTACCCAGATGTTTTAAACTTTATCACAAAATTAATTAAGGAGAGCTGCTCTAAAACTAAGGACTCAGAGAGAACAGCTATAAAGAAGAGATTAAAGGACTTCCTTTCAGGAACAAAATCATAACTGATATGGACTAGCAGGAGCTGCAGAAAAATTAAAGGCTCATCTCAGTCTCACTCAAAAGGGAGACATCTTTGGGAATCTGTCCCACTACAACCACAGGCACAGTGTAATCTTGATATTGAAGTGAAAAGTGCTTCTCACCTGAATTTAGTTTCATGACACTCCCCAGCTTCTAGCAGTTATTAGAACTAGTCAAAAACCTCTCCCCAGAATTTTTCTTGAAAAGGGTTCTGGCTAAATTAATGTGTTCAGGAAGGAAACAGGTCTTCTCCATCTTCCCACTGACAAGGAACCAGAGTGAGCAATGGAAAGCTAATGCCAGAAATGGGAACCTGCACTGCTCATTAGAAATGTTTTGTAATTAAACCTTTCATGGTCATGGTAAAATGCACAGTATTTGCTCTGCTGTAGGCACTTTTACAACAAGGGAAAGCTTCTGCTTTGTTTTCATGCTTTAAAAAAGCATTTCTTCAGTGATTAAACCAACCTTCCACCCGAAGGAGATTTGCAATCAAGAGCAAAGAGAAGCAGTTTATCCCCAGCTGCATCACCTTAAAATAAAGCATCCTTCTGGGCCCAAAAGCCTGTGCTGCAGCCAGCTAATGCACAGAGCCCTATGCCAAAAAGGATCTCGTAATTTGGTGCTGGAGAAGAGGAAATCACTGGTTTCACCTGTCCCTGTGTGGGTGCACCACACGTGCAGAGAGGAGAGTAACTGATCTCCTGGTGCAGCCAAGAGACAGCAAGTGTGAGGCTGCTCACCTCTTTGAGAAGTACACCCAAAAAATATATTTCAGTCGTGCCAGCGGTGCAGGGTAAATTATCCTGACCACAGTCCCTCACCTCAGCTTCTCACCCAAACCCACCACCCGAGGGCTCAGCCTCAGGGGAGGTTGGCGGGGCAGGTGGTGCTGTGTGAGGTGCCCCAGAGGAGCCTCATCTGGGCATTTTCCCACTAAAACAAAAACACAGCTATATCCAGGCTCTTTTTTTTTTTTTTCATTTCCAAAAGTGACTCATCGTAAGGTTGTCACACGCAAAGTGCTATTCTAGAATAACAGTTGCAAAAGCAGCTTTTTCTTTGCAATATACTAAGTAGAAAAGCCCCAAATTTTTTCCAATAGCAGTGTCAAAGATTCAATTCAATTTCTGTTGCAGAAGAAATACCATGGATTTAACCTGAGCAGCCACAAGCATTTGCAGAAGTAAACTAAACTAAACCATATCTCACTGCCTCAGGTTAAGAGGATGTGCATTACTCAGAATTAATCTGATCAGCAAAGAAATTCAGGGCAAAAGGTCCATCTTTGCTGTTTGCAAAACAAACTCTACACTCTGAAGCCTTTTTCTCCCACAAGAATGCTTTCTTGTACAATGATGGCAGCATTGGACCACCTCCACCTCAAGTGATAAAGCACAGGAGATGGACTCTGTTGTCCTCGTGGTTCCCTTCCAACACAGGATATTCTACGGGATGAAGAAGGAGGAAAAAAATATATATATTTAGTGTATATCCCAGCTCTAAACTCGATAAAGGCTCATAACCACCAGCCTAGCTGGTGCTGGAGCCTCTCTTGGGGGAGAGAAATTGGTCCACACGCAGGTCGTCCTCTGTGTGTACCTACACCAGCCATGGCAGAAACTGAGCCCTCGTGCCCCATCCTGGGCTGGGATGAGGAGGGACATCTACCTAGTATGTACAGCACCTATGACAGCCCTCTCCAGTAATCTGCATTACATGCCCTGAGGAATCACTGTAGATACAGGAAGCTCTGGCCTCTACATGAAGCTTAGGACAAGAGGAAACAGTCTCAAGTTGTGCCAGGGCAGGTTTAGATTGGATATTAGGGAAAATTTTTTCACTGAAAGGCTTGTACAGCATTGGAACAGGCTGCCCAGGGCAGTAATGGAGTCACCAGCCCTGGAAGTGTTGAAAACCCATGTGGATGTGGCACCTGGGGGCATGAGTTAGTGGTGAACGCAGTGTTGGTTGCTGGGCTGGGTGATCTCAGAGGTCTTTTCCAACCTTAACTGTAATTCCATGATATTCATGGTTACTAAGCATCACAATTTCCAGATATACGTGAGTTTGGAGCACTTCTTGTGGTTGGCAGCACAAAAGGCGTCAGGATGGGGTGTCCTGGCACAAGGCAGCCACTGCTCCTGCAGGGATGTCCACCAGTCCCTGCTGCCCCATCAGCTGGCTGAAGGTAAACCCTAGGGGCACTCAGCCAGAACAACGAACACCCACCCAAGAACAGACACTCCTTCCCCCTGAGAAGAGGGAGCTTTCACCAGCAGGACCACGCGCAGCAGACAGCCTGACAGACAGCCCGACAGACGGACGTACCTTCCTCAGCAGGTCCTTCTCCTTCCCGTGGCTGTCCTCCATGACCTCCCTCTCCCCGTGAGCCCTCTGCAGCTCCGCGCGCAGCCGCTCCATCTCCTCCTGCAGGCTGAGCAGCTGGTTGCCATCGCCCTGCTGGCTCTGCTGGTACTGCTGCAGCTCCTTCTTCAGCTTCTCCACCTCGCAGCAGTGGGCTGAGGCCATCACGGACAGCTGCTCGTTCAGAAGCTTGTACTCCTTGTTCTGCAGACCAAACATCCCAGAAAGAAGAAAACAAGAGCACGAGTGACACTATTGCACGCACTGATGTGCTACAGAAGTAACCACTCAACATCCTCAGGCATGGTGGGTGACAAACTCACCACAACAAACGTTTCCATGTACATGTTACCAAAGCTCGTAAAGCTAAAAGCCATTTATAAACCATGACAAAAGCTCAATAATATTTTGGCAACGAGTATAGAAGCATTTGTTAAATTGGTATTGCAGAAGATATCACTCGGAGCAAAGGCAAACAACGCCTGGCAGCACTGGCAAACAAACAAACCAAAAAATTGCACTTCTACTACGGCTTCCAAACAGTGTTGCTTAATGAGATTGGTTTGCAATGTTTGGGGTGGTTGTAGTACTCCTTTTGCAGTTTACCCCACCATTCCTGACTCCCTTGCCTGCAGGAACCTGGTGTGATAATGCAAGACTGCAGCCTCAAGTAAAAGGAGCTCTCTAAACTCCACTTTTAAGTCATGTGCCAGCTCAGTCATCTTACTTGCTCAGGTTTGCTCTTCTAAAGCACTTAGCAGTGATTTGCTCCTGAGTTTTGAGACCTGAAAATTCAGCAGACTCACCTGTTTGGGGGCTTCAAATCAAAGTCCATAGGAACCCACTGTGACTAATAAAACATTATCATTATTAGTCAGGCCCTGGCCAAACACTAAGATTTTCATTAAGAGGCTACCACGTGAGCTTTGCTAACATTAGGTAGATAATCTTGACAGCAAAAGAACCATTTTGAAACTTAAAATATAGTCTGATTTTGCACATTTTCTCTGATCACCCTTCTGGCCCCTCTTTGGGTGACCTCCCAAAGCACCTCCCTCGCTGCAGTCTCAGTGCTCCGAAGCAAGATTAAGGCACATCTCAAATGGAAAAACAAGTAAATGAGAGACATTAACATTTTTCCCTTTTCTTCGTTGTAATGAATTATTAAAGACATCAAAATTCAGCATTTGTATCATATTAGGAAATCGCAATTTCTGCATGACCAAAGGCATTTCATAGAATCCTAGAATAATTTGGACTGGAACGGACCTTAAAGACCACCTCCTTCCAGTGCCTGCAGGGACAGGGCAGGGACAACCTCCACTATCCCAGGTGGCTCCAAGCCCCATCCAACCTGGCCTTGGACACTTCCAGGGATGGGGCAGCCACAGCTGCTCTGGGAAACCTGGGCCAGGGCCTCACCACCCTCACAGCCAGGAAGTCCTTCCCAGCATCCCACCTAACCCTGCCCTCTGGCACAGGGAAGCCATTCCCTGTGTCCTGCCCCTCCATCCCTTGTCCCCAGTCCCTCTCCAGCTCTCCTGAAGCCCCATGAGGCACTGGCAGGGGCTCTGAGCTCTCCCTGGAGCCTTCTCTTCTCCAAGTCTCCAAGCCTGGCTCCATAGGAGGGCTCCAAAGAGATTTCCAAAGAGATCCATTTGCGGAACTCTCTCCCCCAAGGTTTCTATGTATGGTTTTACACATCATCCAATGGAGATTTTCATGCAAATACAAGATAAATGCACAAGAATGTGGGTTTTTTGTTATTAGCTACTAGAGACGTGAGAGAGCATTTACTGGGGTGCTCCCCACCGCAATGAGAGATTGCTCAACAGACCCTGTTAAATTCAAACTTGCTTTATTTTCTATCATTATCTAGCTCTGCAGAGCTGGGCAGTCCTGGTTTCCACCCAGGCTCTGTGAACCAACCTAGAGTTTATTTTGCTACCAGAGGCAGATGCAACAAGTCCATCACTCCTGTCACCCAAACTCATTTTATTCACAACAAATGCTCACAGAGATAGCACTGCTTGCAGAGACAGTGCAGAGACCTCACAGTGAGTCTAAATATTGGCTGCATGAACATGTAAGACTAAATTAGGTACCAGCATTAAAACTGTTTCAGGCAGTTCCAAAAAACAGATTTAAAGAAATTCAACTGAAAAAAAAAGCCCAGGAAAAAAAAAAAAGAAATTGGTCCAATGTAAATAGAAAAAAGTGGTCCGGTGAGGATATTTTGCAGCAGAATAGATCAAAATCTTTCTTGTGTGTGCAAAAAGTCCCTCACCTGATTTAAAAAACTTAATTAAATGATTCCAGTTACGGATGCCAGAGCATGGGAGCTGAGGCTGACATACAATAATAGGTTTCAATGTTTTCAAAGAAAGATATTCTCTTCCTTAGGGCACACAGAGGATTGCATCTCTACTCAAGCATGAGCTAAAGTAGCAGAAATAGAAACATTTTCTTCCACAGCTACTCAGAAAATTATACAACTGCAGCTCTCTAGGTTACCTGCTATATACTTTTGCTTTCTTAGAAAGTTAATTGGTGTTTTCAAAGGTTGTGTTTATAGATTAGCAAGAACTGAAAGCAAGATCCTTCAGGGAAACTACGATGCAGCAAACACACTCTGCCAGAAGAAGGATTCAGTGCACTGAAAATAAAATCTGCTGGAATGGTGCTCATGAGCACCTCCAAAGTATCCCAGGTAAACCTGGCAGTCCTGGAAGGATGGTTAAAATCAGTTCACTGGACAGACCACCACATGTAATCCAGAGTAGCAATTCCTTCCTGCAAAAGTTACACAGAGAGCATCAAAGAAACTCCTTCAAAATGGCCTGTGCCGAGACCGAGGGGGAGCAAGACGAGCTCCACACCATTACCTCTGCCTGGTTAAAAGCTCTCCATGACTCCTTCCCTAAAGCAAATCATTCTCTTCATGCAACCCTCATAACCCACAACAGGAAATCCAGTGTTAACCAAACATTGGTTTGGTTTTTTTCTTTATTGTTCCACTGCCACACTCTTCCTAGCACGGAAATAGGGGAAAATATAAACTGAAAACCGATACTGCTGCTCCAGTGCCAAGTCCAGCAGCTCAGCAGATCTCACACTGACGTTCACACTCATCGCACAAGTTCAGCCCAAAGTACGTGGACCTGGAATGACTCATCCTATTTAATTCCAAATACCCTCTGGACAAAGGGTCATATCAAACCTTATGCTTACGGTTTTCCATTTCTAAGCTACTGTTAACAGAATCTAAGTATGCAAACAGGCATTTCAAAATTAAACACCAGGCTTTGAAAGTCAGACTCGATTGCGGTGCAATTAACGCACTGCAGCCAATTAACATCACGAGGAGGGTGGCCACAGTAATGGACATCCCCTGTGTGTCCTGACTCTGCAGGATCTGTGCCAACACAGAGTCACTTGTCATCACCCTCACTGCAGGACCACTCATGCCATGCAGGGTGGAGAGATTTCAGGTGGCGAGGGAGGTGCGTGGGATGTACAGGGGACCCTGACAACATCTCAGAATGATAAACTGCAGTTACCTCTAACTGGCGCTACAAATAAGTAGCTATCCTGTCTGAGAGAGAATGTTCTCCTGCCTGTAAAAAGTCAGTTTGATGATACAAGTGGATATGACTTTCCCCACTGATATTAGTCCCACTCAGCCTTTCTTATGTTCACCCCTCAAGTCTTGTACAGCAACACAGAAGATATTTAACAGAGTGATTTGCACACGTTGGTAGGTGGAAAACCCCTTTTCCTATGGGTGTAATCAAACCATTACTCTGCAGCTTATTAATGCCAAGTGGCAACTGATGAAGATGTCCCTGTGTTCAAATAGTCACAGTAGGACCACCAAGTCATCCACGCAGGGATCTGCCACATCACAGCATCCCACCCTCCGCCTTATTCCTGGAGATTTGTTGTGACTAGCAACACAAACATGCTCCAACTACTTTGCAAAGTATTTACCCAAATCACTGTTTATCTTCCAGAGAATGTGACTCACCAGACACACGGTTCACAGCTTCAGCTGTGACAGACTCTCTGCACCCTCAGTGCTCACAAAGCAGAAAGCACAGTGGGACAAGGCAGACCCAAACCCATGGCACTGGATCTCCCACAGAGCTCACCTGGGTTTTCAAGCAACACCTTCCAAAACTGCCATATTATCTTCCACCTCCAACTCCTGGGCAGTTCCCACAACAATTCCACGGCAGCTCATGCAGCTCACTGAGCAAGCTCTGTGTCCCACCCTCCCAAATGCCGGGCTGTCATCACCATGACCATTCCCAGACAACACGGAAAGGCAAAATCCTTCCTGGGAAGGACGACAGAAGAGCGGCAAAGCAGCGGCTAGGCCAGGCTTGTCCCAGCACAGCTCAGGACGTACCTGCTCGTCGACCTTCCTCTGGAGCTGCACCACCTTGTTCTCCATGCCGATGTTGAGCTTCTTGAGGTGCTGCACGGAGCGTGCCTCGATGCGGAGCGCCTGGAGCTGGCGCCGGGCCCGCAGGCGCCGGCAGTGGCACTGCAGCACCACGGCGGCGGCTCGGAGCCGGCGGAACCGCACGCGGGCCAGCCAGCCGCGGGCGTACTTCTGCAGGATGGTGGCCTTGTGCTCCACCAGCATCTGCAAGACATCGGCAGGGACGGGACAGTCAACAGAGAGAAGGCACAGAATCATGGAATCACGGAGTGGTTTGGGTTGGGAGGACCTTAAAGCTCATCTGCCACAGGGAGGGACACCTTCCACTATCCCAGGTTGCTCCAAGCCCTGTCCAACCTGGCCTTGGACACTTTCAGGGATGGAGCAGCCACAGCTGCTCTGGGCAACCTCTTCCAGGTTCTCACCACTGCTCATAGACAGGAATTTCTTCCTAATATCCCCTCTAAATCTACACTGTTTCCGCTTAAGGCCATTCCTGGGAAGTCACCTGTACAGGTAACATCAACCCTGGTTTGGCTGCAACACAGCACTAAACACTTCCCAAACTGCCTGGGAAAGGGCTTCTCCTCCAAGGAGTGTCCTGGTAGGTGCAAGGGTGGCAGCCAGAGATGGAAGCTGTCATTTTGCACCCTCTTTCATGGACAGGACTTCAAACCCCACTCCTGGAGGATTCTTCAGGCACTGGGCTCAACTGATGCAGGCAGAACACACCAAGAGCTCTCTTAGGAGCCTCGATGCTCTCTATGTAGAGTAAGGCCTGCTTGGCCAGTGACGTGAGGGAATATGATCCTGGTAGGTGAGGATTTGATGGGAACAGGTGACTTCATGGACCACCTCAGAATAGTACTGGCATCAACCAGATCCACAGAATAAACAGCCACTAACAGACACAGCAACACTTAGGAATAAACTTACTGTCTCTTCAGCATCAGATACAACTCACACCAGAACAGGTCTGTAGATATTTTTTCCTGTGTTCCACCCCTGCATTATGGTAATTTTTACTGCAGACAAATGCTGTCCTGGTGGGATTTCTTATCATGTGCATAACCTTCAAATAAAACCATGAGTCCTTTCACTACAGACTGCAGCCAGTTCTCTCACATGATTCAATTTGTAGAAACTTGTACCTAGTTTCCCAAAATTTCTGACACTTTTACATTGAATTTCTTCCCCAAAATTTACAGCAATCTTTTCAGTCAGTGGCAGTTCAATTTCTTCCTCTAAAACTGAAGGCTGACATTTTAAGAGATACAAACAGCATGTTGTTCATAGTTTCCTTATGCTGATATATGCTTCAGTCTGCTAAGGAAATAAATAGCAGAATAATTTGAAGATTTCAAGACACTTTATTGGTATTAGTTTGGGCTAAGTTGTTTCAGCTTCTCTTACAAATATTTTGTTTCACTCTAAGGCTTTCTTACCAATTTAAAATTTTAATTCAGAATAAAGGGATTATGTGAATTTAGGATGCAGGAGGAATTGTTGTGAAATGAGCTCTTTGTATCCAGCCTTGGCTTTCAGAGATGGGGAAAGCTGGGGATGCCCAAAGAGGTAGAAGAAACCCCACTGCATTGCCCTGTGGACTTATTCCAGCTCTACAGCAAAGTTTTGGTAGGCAGTGGACATGCTCTGATGCCATGGAACATCACCCAGCGCCCTGCGTCTGCTGCTGAACACTCACTGGAAACAACACCCATATCCAACACCTATACCCAGGTGCTCCAGAGATTAAGGGTGTTCAGATTGGAGAGGCCTGGCCTTCAGCCAACTTCTACACCTTGTTAAGATCTGGTTTGCCTTGAATCTCAGAGACTTTAACTGCTGGACCAGCTGCCTCCCCTGCAAGCTTCCAATTTAAAAAATAGATGCTGAAAAAGCAGCAGCAGCAAAAATTCCTTATCACCAGCATCCAGCTGCTGTGTCTCAGAGGACAATCCTGATCTCTCTGAGAGGTCACCAGGTGTCCAGGTAACCTCAACTACCCCCAGGAACAGGCTTTCCCCTCCTGGCTCCTGATGCCTCTCACTTCTTGGAGCAGCCCCACAATCCAGTTAGGCATAAATTTAGGTGACTACCAAAATAGTGCTGGATCCAAGGAGTGGACAGAAGATTCCTCAAAGCTATTCTCAGTTTCCTGACAGACAGAAGCTGGAAAAAGACTTTGGACAAGAGCCTGGAGGGACAGGACACAGGGAGTGGCTTCCCAGTGCCAGAGGGCAGGGTTAGATGGGATATTGGGAAGGAATTCCTGGCTGTGAGGGTAGTGAGGCCCTGGCCCAGGTTTCCCAGAGCAGCTGTGGCTGCTCCATCCCTGGAAGTGTCCAAGGCCAGGCTGGATGGGGCTTGGAGCCACCTGGGATAGTGGAAGGAGTCCCTGCCCGTGGCAGGGGGTGGAATGAAGTGGGCTTTAAGATCCAACCCACCCAAACTACTCCAGGATTCTATGATTTTTCACTACATCACCACTGTCATCTTCGTGTTCAGCTCCTGGTTTAACATAGAAAGGTAATGGAGAGAACTAATTAAAGAGATATTTCTACCAATACATGACTTATTGCCTTCGATGGCAGACCCTCCTTGTCTTCCTACCCTACTGGGAACAGCCCCTGCAGCACGGCTCCGACACGCACTCAGCTGTCCAGGGAGGTTTCAGCAGAGCATAGGTTAGATCAAATGACATTTCCAGATCTCCACAACGCCTCCCGGCACCCAAGTGACTAACTCCATTTAGCTGCTCTGCTGAGGTGCTGCTGCCAAAATCTTTTTTGCTTGCGCAGCCTTAAATAGCAAAGCTCGCCGTCACCGCCCGCTCCCCAGCAACACGTGAGGCTGTCAGCTCCACAAGCATCAACACAGCCACAGCAAACACAACGCACTGCTGGTGGCAGCAGGGGTGGATAAAAGGGCTCTTTCCTCATGCAAAGACCCTCCTGGAGGTGTACCTGGTGATAAATCCTCCTGACAAACAT
Source organism: Atrichornis clamosus (assembly GCA_013400975.1). Classification (NCBI taxonomy): domain Eukaryota; kingdom Metazoa; phylum Chordata; class Aves; order Passeriformes; family Menuridae; genus Atrichornis; species Atrichornis clamosus. Next base: position 193,238 of record WBMZ01010499.1, on the reverse strand, counting down.
GCCCCGAGCAAAAGCCTGGATGGTGAGGGTGGCGTTGCGGACCCTCTGGAAAGCCCGGCGGATCCGCAGCATTCGGTACTGCTTCTGCAAGGTGATGGCAGCCCTGGTCCTCCTCAGGTGCTCAGCAAGTCTGCAATGCACAGGAGCAAGGTCAGCAGGGAAACTAAACTAGGCTTCTTTCTGTTGTAGTAAGTATTAAACAAGAGGGAGAGGAAAACCTTTTGTCCAATGTAGTTTGATGGTATTCAGGGAAGACCACCCCAACAGCTGGGCTAAGAAATGCTCTCAGACAGTGCCCACAAAACCCAGGAGCACTGGAACCACAACTGAACATCCCCCACTGTTTCCAAACAGCACCAAAACCAAGTATTCCCCAGGTTTTCCTTGGTTTGAACTCTGCCTTACGTCCTTGCGCCAATCAGCGCCCAGGTTGGCTCCATCACTTCCCTGACTATAAAAAGCACGCGCCACACAGGGTATCTACTGACTCAGTGAATACAGCAGCAAATTGATTTGACATTTAAACTGGTGTGCACTGCTTTGGCAACATTCCTGAGCAGAGCCTCGAGCAATTCACAGACAGTAAATAATGAGGGATGTGGTCAACTCTGCACCACGTTGCTCCCATTCTCCAGCTGAACTCATGTTCAATTTGCTGTTACACTGGTTAATAAATGCCCATAAACCCTCCATTTAATTTGATAATTAGCTTGTTTTGTTGAATTTATGATTCACTTATTGCACTCAGCATGAAGCATTATACAGAAATTTGATCCACTTTTTTTATTTTGTGAAAAGCTTATCAAAACTAAGAGCCACATCGGATGGGTTTATATATTCTCTTGATTGAGGTAAATGGTTTCTCAATAGGACCCACTGAGCCAGGGCTTACTGAAGCGCGTAAGGGATGGTATGTCTACAAAAAGAGTGTGTTACTCTGCAGAAGCTGGTTCTCCCTGACACCAACCCATTTCACAACCATGAGTAACACCACAAATTCAGTTAGTATCTCTGGTGTTCTTCGACACCGTGTGACTGTACTCAGCAGTGTCCAACTTGAATAAGGGGCACAAGAAGGAGGTGGCCAGAATGTTGGGATGCTGTTCCATTGCTTCACTGCTCCCTCACACCCACCCACATCTGCCACCAGCAGCCCACTCTGCAGCAGAGTGTTACCTACAGAAACCCCAGCAAGCCACTGACACAAGGGAACCCGAGGTTCCTGCACACGAAGGGTTAACCCTGAGCTCTGTTATTCTGTACTGCACAGAGTCCCCCTGCCAGTGATCTGGAGTGATTTTCCTCATTACAAAGGATACAGCCAATCAATCCTGAGAACTCCCCTTGGACACCAAGGAGGCACAAACCTGGTCCCTGCAGAAGAGGAGCGCATACCAACTAGACAGCTCCTCCCTGGCTGATCCAAATGCCCTTTATCAAAGGCCATCCCAGGAAAATATCAGTCCTGTGAAACACTTTCACCTAAATACTTCAGAGTACTGTTAGTCAGATCATTATAACTGAGTTGCCTATGATATGATCTTGGCCCAGCACCCAGAAATTAAACTAATGCAAATATGAAACCAGTTTGAGGCAAATAATTTTTTTCTCTTGCCCTTAAACAAAACTGGGGAGAGGTGCCAGAAACGAGCCCTGACTTTAGCCCAGAAACTCTCACCACAGAGTTACCCACAAGCACAATATGCATCTTGTTCTCAGGCCGGGCATTTTCAAAGCTTCTGATACGAAACCCAGGTTTAAGGTCCGGAAGACGCAAGAGATTGAAAGCAGCACAGGTGTCCAGAGGTGTTTTCACACTGGACCTCCCAGCTGGCCCCTCCCGGGGGGCTCCCCGGACCCACCTGCGTGCCAGGTGCCCGCGGGCGTAGCGCTGCAGGGCGAGGGTGGCTCGTCGCAGCCTCTGGTACTTGGCCCTCTGCAGCCAGCCCCGCACTGTCTTCTGGATCATGATGGTGGCAGCCCTGAACTTATCTGCTCGCAGCTTCTCCAGATATGCCACCTGGCCTGCACGGAAAAAGATCTTGGTACGGCCAAACTGGAACTTGTCTGGATCCTTTTCAAAAGCATAAAGGAAACAATTTAATTAAGGCAAACATTATTTTCTTTTCAGTCTAAGTTGCTCAGTAGACACAGAGTAAAAACACTTTCAATCAAATTTATCAACTCACATCTCTTCTTAATTGGGTAATGAAGATATTATTAGACTCCATTATTAGACTTATTATACACTATTAGATTATTAGACATTACTAGACTTACTAGACTTGAGCATCTATATAACCATTAAGAAACTAGAACTCAGTCTGAAATTCCATATATTTACACAAATTTTGAAGGTTTTGGTGGCGGGTTGCTTTTGCTTTGTGGTTTTCTTGGGTTTAGGAGTTTTTTGTTTATTTGGTTTTTGTTATTTGTTTTAGATTTTTGTAAATAGAGAAATAACAGAATCACGAAATTGTTTGGGTTGGAAATTACTTTAAACCTCACCTATATCCAACCCTCTGCCATGGGCAGAGACACCTTCCACTACACCAGACTAGAAATAACAATACCAGGGCACTTCAGGAAAAAGATTTCTTTCTCAGAAAGATCAATGTTTACATCTACAAGGTCAAACGTGCACTGCAAGAGGCTCTGCAGCTGCGGGAAACATTGAATGCAGAAGGAAAAAGAGGAGCCCAATCAGGTAAATTCCTCAAAATCCCAAAGGAAAACAAAAGACTAAACATTAAGACCTGGCTAAGGTGCTATGCACGTTCTGGGCTGCTCAAATCAAGAAACCGTTGTGTGCACATTTGTAATTTAGAAATAATTCGTATGAGTGAGTAGCAAAGTTTTGGTAAGGAGAGGTGGCAAAACCTTCTGATAAGTTTATAGTTAAAAAGTCCCAGTCCGTGGAATGCTTTTTACACATATGGCTATTGAAAGTTTCCCACACATCAAAATAAGGTATTTACTGCACCTTTCTCTTACTCTTTTGTGCAAAAAGGTATTTAATGATTGACTACAGTTCATGATGTTATCCCAGGGTGCACCTCTGAAATGTGCACCAGCTGTGGGTAGCCAAAAGCAGAAGCAGGGGCTGGGGAGTGACTTTTTTTAAAAGTGGCCAGTCAATAATGTCCAGCCAGTGACAGCAAACTCTGGACTTCCCAAGCACTGAAATGATTCAGTGACCCTGACCACAGCCAGGAGACCCCATGTCCTGTGTGCTCCCGCCACCTCCTCACAAGACTCCCTTGCTTCAGGAGAACTCCCAGGCTGCCTGGGATGGAGAAGCACCTGCACCAGCAGCAGGTGAAGCTGGAGCAACTTCAGATCATATCAAAGCCATGAGTTCCGTGCTTTTAAAATCATTGCCCAGAGATCTGGTCCCAGCTCACCTTAATGAGGTCTTCCAAGAGGGTCTGACAGATCTGCTTCTTGTCGTACTTAGAGAGGTCTCTCTTGTTCATAAGCACACGATACCTATTGAAAAAGTCGAGGTAGGACCACCTGAAAGCAAAGCACACACTGGGTTAGTCAGAATGCTGGGCATTATCTCATTACAGTGTTTGGAGTCACAGGTGAGTTCAAAACATGAAACTAGTATTTCCAGGGATCTCTCACCACTACCCTCAGCAGGGACCAAAGCCACCTGAAGGCAGCCCCTCACCCCAACCTGACCCCAGTGTCAGACACTGAATGACCATGTCAGGGCCCTTCTAGCCTGGAACAGAAAGGCCACAGATCACCTTGTTTTCACTCCTGATGTGCTTCCCAGTCTGCTGCACTTGACCACTCAAATGCAGCAACGCTGCTCCTGTCAGAGAGGAGAACTTAACTTTGGAGGACTCATGGATCTCCTGATTGGCCCAAAAAAATTTAAAAAGAAATCTTGATATAGTTATAGTGTATGAATGAAATAGATATTCTTTGTTATTCTGTGTTTCCAAAGTCAATTGAGTCACTAACTGCTCCATCTCAAGGTCTGTGACTGAAACCCTTCAAACAAACACAACATCTTTTGGCTCTGAAAAGACAAAGCAGCCCCTTGGAAGATGCCTCACTGTCACCAGCAGTGAAGCTTCCAAACAGGCAGCACTAATTGAAGGAATTAGAGCACTGTATCCTACTGCTAGGAAATATCATCTCCTGCTGCTGCTGATAGATGTAGAGCGTGCAGACTGGGATCCTGAAATTGCTTCAGCATCTGCCAGGTTTCAGCCTTCTCTAAATTAACACAGTGAGTTATAAACCCCTCAGAACCTGAGCTTTTAATTAACACTAGGCTTTTCCAGTAATATCCAGAACAACCACTGATATTTCAACAAAATACGCAGAACAAACATCAAAGGGAGATTGGAGAGAATTGCAGAGAAATTGATTTCCCCCACACAACAAAACCACCTATGGACCTGATCCTCACCCACATGGATGCTCGGGCAGCCAGAATGAGAACACACTGCGTGAAGAGCTGCCATATAGAAATATCTCCTCTACCCAGCAGCCCCATGCATACCTTAATTTTTGTGTTACTGCACCAACTTCCTCCTATTTTTCCACTTTGAGGGATTAAGAGCATGGGGAAGAGAGGGAAAATAAATTGCAAAGGGCCAGAGCAATGCTTGTGATGTGTCTTGGCCAGTTTGCAGTGGTGAGGCTGAGTGAGACCACCTGAACAGTAAAGGCTGCCAGCTGTAGAAACACTTCATAAAACAGAGTAGTTCAGCTGGAGAGGACCTGCACAACCATCTAGTCCAGCTGCTGGTATCTCTCCTGAAACACCTTGAAGGCTGGAAGCTATGATATTTGCTAAGACAGGCATATTGCTGATTTCAAAATACACAACCAGCAGTTTTGTGTCACTTCAGGAGAGGCAGCAGGGGAGGAAAGCCAGTTTGATTAAAAGCAATACTCTAGTTAAAAGAGTACAGTAGAAGGAAATGTTTGCAAAGAGAATGAAGAGACAAAAAGGAAAAAAAGTGGGCTGATAAGGATTGGGAAGCAACACATAACTCCTGCATGGACACACTGCCCCCAGGACACATCCACAAAGAATGTGGGACTGGCAAAAATCAGAGAATCCTTGGGGTTGCACCTGAAGCCAAAGGTAGGATGGAGGACTCCTGAAGGCAGAAGCACAAGGAAAATTGTGATGAGAGGACTTTCCATGCTCAGACTGCTCAGATTAGTTCTGGAGCAGCCAGGTTTAGTGCTGATTTAATCCCTGTCCACAAGGGCTAGCCCTGAGGCCAGGCAGACAAGGCTACACACCCTCAAATAACCACAACACTGGATTATCCCAAAAAACCCTACGATATCAACTATGGGGAGCTCCTTCTGGGGTGAAAACTGAACACAAAGATTATGCAATTCTACAAGTTTGTGTCCTGTAGGGTTTAAGCTTAAACCTGCCATCTCTTTGATTTCTCAGTGCCTCTGTTTTATACTTACATTTCCCGTTTTGCACTGTGCAAATAAAACCCGTTTTCATTTTAAGCATGCCTGGGGTTTACACAGCTCCAAATCAAACCTGAGAGGAGAAGCAGAGCATGCACTGCCCGAGGCACCCAGCCAAGCACACCAGGCTGCAGACATCCTGCCTAGCCTGGTATTGCTGGAGCCAGGGAAAGCTTGGTGGGGGGAAAAGACAAGGAGGGAGTATTCCCATTAACCTGCCAGAGTCAGCTCAGGCACTGACATTATCAACTGCTGCTATGTGGAGAAAAAAAATCATCCTGCAGGTGCCACCCAGGCTCCTCCAGCAAAGAGCAGATGGTGAAGAGGCAGAACGTGAAACTGAGGGAACGGGTCCAAGCTGGGAAGAAAGCAAAATCCATCATCTTCCAGCACCAAGGCAGAGATGGAGATCCCACAGCTGCTCTCCAGCAAGAGTCAGACACCTGCAGGAATTCCTTAAAAACAGATCATAAGTCACTACACAGTGGGTCTTTCTCCAGAGCCTGCAGTTCTCATTTCCCAGGGAGGCAAAAATTGATTTTCCACGTCCATCCTTAATATAAATAAGTCACTTTTTAGGAGTAAGTCTCACATGAGACATTGGAAGTGGCAGGAAATACACTCCCTGGTTGCTGCTGAGATGTTTATCAGGACTGGTGGCATCCACAGCCCCATATCCACATCTCGCAGGGGTCACAGCCCCATGTTGCACCCCCAGGGCACAGACCTGCCTCTCTCATGCTCCCACCACCCTCACTGATTTAGCAGGAGATGACAGCCCTCAGACCACTCTGCTATTGTCTTATTGTCCGCGGAGCATCGAGACAAAATCTCTGCCCTGCCAGGGCTCAGCTGGCCCATCAGGAGTTTCACTGGGATATTTGCCATCCCAGCTCACAAGCAAAATAAAGCTGCAGGGGTTCATAGGTGCTGCTACAGAAGCCTCCCCAGAGAAAGGAACAATTAAAGCACTCAGGTTTAATGTAACACGCTTCATTGAACCACTCGAGGCTCAAAGCTGTATGAAATTTCCTTACAACTATGTGCTTGGAGAGAAACAAACATGATCCTCCAACCTTGCAAGGGAAATCTCTCCAGTGCAGAAGTACTGAACCTCAATGCTTTGGTGCACACACACTTTCTTAATTATTTTTCTGCACATAAACATTTTTTTTAAAGCTTCAGTATCTTCATTTTCAGATGGGAAATGCAAAAAAAAAAAAAAAAAGGAAAAAGAAAAAGAAAATTTATTTCATACTTGCTAAAACACGCACTGACTGCCAGCAGGAGACAAAGGATGTGCCTCATTACCCCACAGCTCAGCAGGTCAGGAAACATTATGAGAAGGTTACACCTCAGTTCAATTTGCTGACAGGTATTAAATAAAAACATATCTCAGGGTTTGGGGATGCTGCCACACAACAGACAGCATAAGCAGGCCTCAAGGCTGGGGAAATGCTGGAAACCACCAAGGGACACTAAATAAATACAGCTCTGTATCATTATCAAGTTTTAAGATCCAGATAAGAGAAAGAGATGGATCCAGGAGGATTTTTATACCTGCACAAGTGAAAAATGGGAAGAAGGACGCACAAAGGACAGGGAAGATGCTACTCAAACTGAGATTAAGCCAACCTTAAACATCTAAACTTTGCTTTGAAGTCAGCATAGGTCACTAAGGGGAAAAGGCAAAAAAAAGAATGGAAAATGCAGGAAAATAACTTATGCTTGTGAAAAAAAACCCTCCTTGGGCTCAAGCAGCAAGGAGGATGCTTGGCTGGGAGCCTGACACTTGGTTATCCCAGCAAAATCTTTGTCATCTACAAGAAACAGAGGGAATAAGCCATAAGACACACCACAAATTAAGGAATTTTTTTTCTGTAGCTTACAGAACAAGATTTGTATATTTTACACAAAAATACCACCAGGTGCAAAGCAAAGGGGCAGCACCTGCCCAAATTCGAGGGGTTATGAACCTGAGCACAGTGGAGCCAGCTGGGTTTATTACAACCTCATATTACAGGGAGAGCTTGAGTAGGAAACTGGGCGTGACATTCTAAGGAAGCCTCTGAAAAGCATGTTTCCAAGCAGTCAGCAACTGCCCAAAATATCCCCAGCCCATTGTTTCAGAGTTATTACAGCAATGTTATGCCAGCTGCACTGAGTGAAGAGCTGAACGGAGCACAATAGGTCAAAAAAGGTTCAAACTCTTAACCGTAATATGGTTTCTTTTGGTACCCTAAAATAACTGAATATGAAATGTTCCCACTCAGGGTAAATACAGTCATTGTCCCCACGACCCAAGACCACCCCATGTGCTGAGCAAACCCAGCTTCCTGTAAGAACTCCTGGCAGCACCACATGGCACCCTCCCCTGAAGGGACCAGGATTTTAAGCAGGAAGCAGCTGGACTATATTGATCCTTCCAGGGGAGTCAAAACCTGCCTGGGGAGGATGCAGGTTCAATCTCTGAGGCATGATTTGACATCAAATTATTTTAGAAACTGCGGTTCGGGGACAAAATTTCTCTTGTCTTGTTTACTGCAGCAGAACAGATTTGCCTTTCAATTAGCTCTAAAACATGCAGGCTGGCCCAGCTTGAAATTAGCTGGAATATATTCAAAGAGAAGAACGAGCAGGGAAAAAACCCCTCCATTTACATATTACACCTTTGTTGGGAGTGGGCAAACAGAACTGTTGGCAGCCAAAGCAATTTATAGGTTTCGTTACCCTGAAATGACAGCAAGACAGCTACAGGCACATTATATTAAAAAAAATTACATATCCAAGGATGCCCATGATGGTTTTCAATTATAAATGTTTAATGTTTATGGAGTTCAGCAGCTGGGATTTCATACTGAATTGATACAAAAATGCTGCATCTGACAGAGAGCTCCAGCAACCAGAGGAAGCAGCCAAATGCCAAGGATACTTAAACTATAAATACACAACAACTACAATAAGTGTATTTCAGAGAGAACTGCAGTGATGAGGTTATTCAGAGTGAGGGCATGGTGGGATGCCACTGCTGCGGACCACTGACTGCAAACCACCAGAACCAGCAGGGAAAAAAATGCAGAGTTTTGATAAAACCGATTCTAAAAACTTGTTTTAAAGAGTATTTTGTTATTCATGGAGATCCACACCAATTAATTCTCTATAGATTCATCTCTGTGCAGCCAGTTTCCATAAAGAAGATGAATGGTTCTACAGCACTGAGACATCTTCCACACTTTACCCAGGGAAGCTGATGATAGATTTACTCCCGACACACCTCAGACACTCCATTCATCACAGTCATTTACGTACATGCTAACAGATACATTTCTTAACTGCTGCATAACATTTCGGAGCAAAAGATACAGTTTCAATTTACTTCAAACAGAGGCAGAGTGCGGCCTACCATGGAAACAATAAAATAAATCCAGGCACACCCAAAGCGGGGAGCCCAAGGCTTCAACTTTCTGTGACTTAAAAGGGTTGAAAAATTACAAGTTGTACTAAAAATTATTTCTTTTCTTTGAGGTAAAATAATTATTGAAGACTCAAAACACTGAATTCTTCAGAAGAGATCTCTGGCTTTATCCAAAGATCTCTGACTCAAACCCACAACACTTGCGGAAGTCATTCTTGTGACAGTATGCTGGAAAATATTCAGATGTACACACTACAGGATGAAAATAAACTTTTTTCTACTATTTCTGTAATAAAACTTATTTGAGATAAACAAATTTGTAAGTTCCCTGGAAGGTAAATTGCTTACACCCAAGTGAAGGAAAACTCACAAAGATCAAGTTTTATGTTATTACTTTAAAGTCGTTTAAATTTAAAGCCTTCACATGGGGTTTAGATTTAAAGCAATGACTCTTCCTTTCTGGTTTTATCCTTTATCAAGCAATATAAATCAACTTATCTCAAAATATAAGGAAATACAGAGGAATAATCAATGCTCACTGTGATGAAAACTGAGAGAGATTACATGTAAAAATGCAAGAAGAACTAAAAAGTGTGCTACTTTTCCTACAAAACAAGATCACAAAGGAAGCACCTTTTCCCAAGCTGTTCTATAAAGTCAAATCAAATACACAGATTATTCACAATCTTTCAGTGATGTTGTCCAGCTCCTAGGTCTGGACTTTCAAGACTGGAATTTTATGGGTAAGAAGGGTGAAGAACTACCAGAGCCCAAAGTGAGTGTTTTATTTAGTAAAGAGCTGTTCCTATATACTATTATCTTCTAGAAACGTTAAAATACACAAAAATCTGTCCTTGAAGCATCACAAACTTAAAAGAAGATCACTCTGAAAGGCTGAAATAGCCATTTGCACACTTTTTTTTGTCCCTGGAGGAAGAACAAGAGCTGACAAGTTGCAGTGATGGAAGAGTTCTGTATTCGTGGTGTCCTGGGAAAAGATCTCATAAGCAAAAGCATGCAAGCAGAGCTGAGAGCATAACTTTTGAGTTTTTCAGGGTGGAGGAGCCTTTGCACTGGTCAATTATTTGCTGTCAATAGATCCTGGCTGGTCTCCAGGTGCTGCAGAGTTTTCTCCCCTCTGCTTCCCCTCCCCAGTTACCAACCGTACTCTGATTTTAGTGCTGTAGGGTCTGAACTGCAGTTAAGTGAGCAGAGATGGAAAATGCTGCAAGTCTGTAGGATAACTATGAATGGGGAGAAACAGGGTATCCCTGCATCCGTGATAAGATCAGGAACAAACCTCAGGGACAAGGCCCAGGTCAGAGCTCCCCAAACCTCCCCTGGGACCCATTCTGCAGAGCCACGGCCCAGACTGCACTGGAGAGCGTGACTGCTTGCTTGGAGAGCAAAGAACTGCCTTTCTGCGGCCTCTTCCATGCCAAAACAGCTTTTTCATTGTTTCAGGCCTTTTACTGCAAGAGAGGGCCGACAGATTTGGACCTGCAGCAGAGATGACAATGGAAGATGCACCTGTGGGCTGTTTTCTATTTCCTCATTGTGGCTTAGAGACCGTGTCATTTAGGAGCAACTTTTAACTAGCTACTTCCACAAAAGCCTTCAGGACTTCAGAGGTGAGAGCCAAAGGTGATACTGGGTCTTCTAACAGGGACAGACTCCCTGCATGGGGACCCAGATCTCCACGTGCCTCTGCCACCCTCCCACACTGGCAGAGATGGAGAGAAATGGGTTTATGTAAAACTTTTCTTCTTCTTCTATTTTCCCTCCTTCCTCCTTAAGTAGTTGGACTCAGCTGGTCAGGGAGAACCCCATCACCTGTTGTGCCTGTCCATGGAGGTCACTGGCCAGCAGAGGTGAAGGCCAGCAGAGCCACCTCATCTCAATGTGCAGACGCTGCACTCGACCGCCAGAAGCTCTCTGCAGCTTTGCAGGAGGTGAGAGTAGCACACTCCTGCCCAAAATCCAGGTCAGGGAGTTTCTCATGGTGTTCAACACCACGCTTAGCCAGCTCTTCACTGAGCATATTTATAACTTCTTTGTTCCATATAAAAAGGCTGATGGCTTTGCTGACATTAACACAAAGCTGCTTGGCACTAAAATGCAATTGATGCATTTTTAGAATTATTTGCCCTTGTCACCTTCAGGACTTATCTATACTCTATGTTTGCTGATTTATTAGGCCTTAAAAACCTCTTTTGAATTTTATATCTCAATCAGAAGGAGCCACCCTACACATAACCCTCCTTTTTATGATGCAAGAATTTGAAGCCTAGGATGCTTTGGATGTACAGAGTTAAAGTCTACAACAGTAATTTACAACCCTTATTTTCTTTCTCTGCAAGTACAATCAAAATTTTTTTTGGCTGAAATGAGGATTGCGGCAGATATCTGAAGCCACGAAAAAAAAACACAAAGGAAAGCAAATTGAACAGTTGGAAGAGGATTCAGGCAAGCAGGGAAGAAGTCCTCTAGGGCAATGATTGTTTCCAAGCAAGATGGGTGCAGAGAATATAGAGCTGTTGTGTTGTTTCTTGATGTCCACCTCGGTATGGGATCAAAGCTGGTTTCCTTTGTCTGCCAGGCATCAGCTTTTTCAGAGATTTTGTCAGAGCAAATTACATCTCAGGTCCAAAGTGAAAGCACCAGCTGATACACTGGACACAACACAACACAGCCTCTGTTAGCCTCACTTTTCCTGATGATGAATCTCTTAGATTTGAGGAACCCGGGATTAAATGAGGGGGTTGCAAAATGAAACAAACAAACAAAAAAAATACAAAAAGCAGAAAATCTATCGTGGGTATAAATCAACCTAAATTAACACTGTTTGCCCTGAAAACACAAGTGTTCTCCTTCCCTCACCTCAGATAATCACAGAATGGTTTGGGTTGGAAAAGACCTTAAAGTTCTTCTCGTTCCACCCCCTGCCATGGGCAGGGACACCTCCCACTATCCCAGGTTGCTCCAAGCCCTGTCCAACCTGGCCTTGGACACTTCCAGGGATGGGGCAATGAACTTGGTGGGTGGATCACACCACGGAACTGCCAGCCCTGTACCTGGATGGGAAGCCGGCTGCACTGATCCGGATGGTCTCCAGCACTCCACAGGCTCTCAGCTGCTGCACTGTTCTCTTTGGATCAAACCTGCAATTAGATTTAGGACAGAGATTAACACAGTGAAAGGGAACCCACCTCACCAACTCACCTGATAGTGACTCAGAGGCAGGAATCAGCCTCTCCTCCCATCATTAGCACAGTGGCTGGGTAAAGCCATACTTCCATACTTTTTGTGCACAGCCATTCCCTCCAAAACCTCAGCATAACCCATGCCTGGCTTTGGGAACAGGCGGCACAGATGTCACATGTTTTCTCTCCATGTCACAAGGCACTGTGATTTTCAAATGCAACAGGTCTTGCTGTCACCCTGCTATCCATGCCAAGGGCTACTCCTGGGATAAGATGACCATCTGCTGCAATTAATTAGTGCCCACAGCCATAATCTACCTGGCTTTGTAAAGCAATATAACCACAATAAACAAGGGAATAGGCTACCCCACCAAAAGCTGCTGGATGAACCAGGCACTATTACTTCTGCAGCTATAAGGGGAACAACATATTTACAGAAATTAAATTTAATAGCAAAATAAGTCAGATGTATTCAATTCCATACCAAAACCAGGTAATTAACAGGTCCCACAAGTTTTCGGACTAAATATACCAAGGACAGTGGTGCTGATATTCCAGACTTGGAATGGTTGGAAAGAACTTTGGTAGGCACCATGTAGAAATTCAAGATGTTTCTCCCTTCCTCTTTACAGCCTGCGTCACCCCTTACCACTGGCACCTCATTTCCATCAGCTATTTGTGCCAAAAAAACCTCATGACAACTTCCAGCTGAAAACTTTTGCAGTGCTTTCTCTGCTTCCTGGCAAGACCCCACTCCCAGATCAGTCTGTCCTTGCACAGAGTGAGTCCAGGTACCAGAGTCCCCCATGGCTGTTCCCTCCTTCCACCCTGACTCCGAATGCACAAAGAGGCTCCAGCTCTCCAGCCCTAGAAGAGGTCCTTGGATCAGGCTTGGACTCATATGATGCAGATGTCCACAGCTGTGTGAGGTTTCCAGAACAAAGCTTCTCAAATACCTGCTCTTCCCTTTCTGAAAGCCCAAAATATTTACACCTGCAAGTCAAGATTGCATGAACAACTCTGCCAGGTTCTCTGCTGTACAAAAGCAGCATTAAAAATATCCCCCTTCTTCTCTGTGCTTCTCTAAATTCCCTGGACCTGTCAAGTGTACAAGCAAGTTATTCACTGCAACACCACAAACACTGTGCAGGGTGAAAAATCAGTCTGGGCTGTCACTCACTTCAAGGAAGAACCCACACGGGTGCAATTTCCATAACAATAAATAATAAACAGCACTGGCAGATCGACAGGTAGGCTTCAGTCCTGGAAGATCCCAAGGCAATCTCTGTTATATACAAGGGAGACTCTCTGCAAAGCAGTAAAGCTCTACTCATCAGGGTGAAATGCCATAACCAGAGAGGCTGCAGTCATCTGTCAGCAACAGCTTCAGCTACAGGCTGAAGAAAAGAGCTTAAAAGTGGGACAATACCCATTATTATGAACTCTTTTTTCTTGCCATGGCAGGTAGAAGCACCTGGCAGGTTGTTTTTGGCCTGGAAACCCAAGTAAAAGATTAAAACCCTGCCTGAAGCAGAATTTAAAGGGAAAATTGACAGAGGGGAACAACCTGAAGTCAGGCATTCCCCTTGCACATCTCTCTTTAGAAGTCTCCTCCACCAGGAATTACCCTCAGACACAGCCTGCAGTCAGATGCAGCAAACATCCCTGCGTGGTGCCAAGGTGTCCTCCAGGATGGGAGCCTGCACCCCTCAGCCCCACTACAGATTTTGTATTTTCAGCAAGTTGTGAAGTAGGATTGCAGGGTGCAAGAGACCTGAGGAAGTCTCTAGTCCAACCTTCTACATTCAAAAGCTGGGACAGCTATGGGGGAAAACCAATAGTTCACGGGTTTATCCAGCCAGGGGCTGAAAACCTTCACAGATGGAGGTTGCACCACCTCTCTGGGCAGACTGCTCTACTGACAGACTGTCCTCAGGGAGAAAAAAACATGTTTACTTATCTCCAGTGTGAGCCTCCCATGTCAATTTGGGGCCATTCACTCCTGTCCTCCCACCACACACCACTGCTGAGAGCATGGTTTTCTCCTCCTGGCAGCCCCTCTCAGCACTGAAAGTCTGCCATTAGGCCCTCCTGTTCTCCAGGATAAGCATCTCATTTTAGCAAAAAATGTAGTGCTCTTGTGAGCTGAAAAGTGTTGTGTTTTAGGAAGAGAAAACTTGTTTTCTCATTGAACAACAAATGTAACACTGAGTGTTCTGCACATGACAAGATACCACTTCAGTGCTAGCCTGGAGCTGCTGATGTTTCACTTCACAAATGCCTCCCAGCACTGTATATTTTCCAGCACGTGTGTCCCTGAAATACAGACTCCTTTACAGCCATCCCAGTACTCTCCAGATCCCAGTTTTATGTACAAGTAAATAGACTTTAGAAGGAAAGTCCTGTGAGGAGCAGCTGAGGGAGCTGGGAAAGGGGCTCATCCTGGAGCAAAGGAGGCTCAGGGGGGCCCTTCTGGCTCTGCACAAGTCCCTGACAGGAGGGGGCAGCCAGGGGGGGGTCGCGCTCTGCTCCCAGGGAACAGGGACAGGAGGAGAGGGAACGGCCTCAGGCTGTGCCAGGGGAGGTTGAGACTGGATATTGGGGAAAATTCCTTCATGGAAAGGGCTGTCAGGCACTGAAAGGGGCTGCCCATGGGGACATTGGAGTCCCCATCCCTGGAGGTGTCCAAGGAAGGCCTGGACGTGGCACTCAGTGCTCTGGGCTGGGACAAGGTGGGGACTGGGCACAGGCTGGACTCGATGGGCTGGGAAAGGTTTTCCAACCTCAGTGGTTCTCTGATTCTGTGACTTTATTTGAGACAAGCTAAGGATACAAATTCCTCAAGCTGGTGGCAGCAAGACCGACACTGACCAAGATCCCCAGATCACAATGTCAATTAAACAATCCATGATGGGTGAGCAGGAAGAGTCTCTTGCAGAACTCCCTGTAGGAGACACCTGAAACCCTTGCGGAGGGGGATGCAACCCCGTCACCACAACCCAAAGCAACCTCCTCCAGAACCATTCTTGTGTCTATTTTGGTTTGTTCTCTGCTCCCAAAATCCCAGGCTTGGACAACTCTGACATTCACCAGACATGGAGCATCCCACTGGACCAAACCACCACTCAGACTGTGAGCAGGCACTGGCAGAATTACCCCCTGGTATTTGCTACCCATAGTATCTTAGAGATACAACTGAGTTCATTCAATTACTGCCCCTGACAACCAGGAGCTTGCATGTTCATGAAATGGTATTAACTGTATCCAGAGCATCACATGAAAAACTGAACTGGGAAGTTAAAAAGCAGAGAAGTGAAGATGGATGGACTGAAAGGAGAGCCAAGCAGGGACATGGAGTCCTGGAAACGCCCTTTGGGAAGGTGAAGCCACTTCACCACACAGAGCATCTACCACACTTTTACTACAGCAAGCTAGAAAATCATTTTGTGCTTTATCTGAAGAAAACGGTCAATCACAAAGTGTAATCCTGAACTTCACCTAAATGGACAGCCCCTGCAAAAGGCAACAGGAGACTGAGGCCCTGAGCATCTCCAGTAGCTACAGGTGAGACAGAAACAAGAGAGCACAGGAGCTGCCATCCCATCACAGACAGCAAGCACAACTTTCCCCAGAGCTCTTAACTACTCATCTAAGCAATCAGGTAAATATAAACCAGTTTCTGAATATCTTGTAATGATTAATACCTTCACTCTGCAGGGGGAGAAGAGTCAATCCAGGGAGCTTCCTGGTGGATACATCTCTGGCAGCACATCATGACCGGGGTGAGCCTGTTTACAGATGCTTTGCCCTCCTTTCAGGACACTGTTGGAGCTGCCTCTGCTTCTCCTGAGTCACACTGTGCTCACTGGGAGCATTCAGCCTGCATTGGATCAGCTGGAGGGAAATACCTTCCTCCTGGTGGGTTACATTTATAACCTTCCTCCTTAAAGGTCACCACCTGCAGTTTATGCCTTTTGAGGACATCACGTCTATAAGGTCCCTGCATACTAATGGCCGAGCTTTGCTGGAGTTACAGGGAACAAAACTGGGCACAAATCCATGACCAAGAGGTCAAATCAGGTTAACAACTACCTGCCCACAGTGTTTGCTGCTTGCAATACATCTCTGAACTGCAGAGGGACATCAGGACTGGCCTTCTGCTTTAGCTGTTCACTCACCTGGAAACCTGCCTGAAGTTGATACAGTCACATCTTTACTTTTTCTACATTTATTTTGGAAGCACCAAGACATTTGTGTTCATTTTACAAGCCCACTACTTGTCTCTGCTTTTCCATTTCTTTCTCTTTTCAGTGTTTGGAACTGTAATTATTTAAAGCAAAGCAGGTCTAAGATGAAACTGTACAAAGACCCTATTACTGCAAAGCAAGGACGCTCAGTATTAGCAGAGCATAGCCATGAATTATTAGAACCTGAATTAGTCTTCATTTCAGAAGCACAAAACCCACATATTGAAACCCAAAAATGTAACTCCAGCAACCTACAGACACCTTGCAGTCACAGGAACAACACTAAAAGCAGGGGGCAAGCCCTTTGGCAAGAGGAAGCGTCCGAAGCACGCTCTGCTGCCATAAAGTTGAGCACACCTGCTCCTCTGAGACCCCACTTACTTGAACGGGAGCTTCTCGTCGTTGGGCTTGATGCAGCGCACGTAGTGCGGGGTGGTGGCGTTCAGGGTCTCCATCAGCAGGTTCAGAGAACTGCGGAACTGAAACACAAAACCACTCGCCTTGAGGAGGGGTGAAGGTGCTGCAAGCCCACAGCCCAAGCCAGCAGGTGCCCCACAAGCCACCTGTGGGTGTGACACAGTGAGCCTCCCCACCGGCCCAGAACAGGCAGGAGAAACTCGGAGAAGACACTGATGGGTTGAGGGCCTCCAGCTCAAAGAGCTTCATAAGCAACAAAGCTCGGGACTCTGCCAAGACATCTTTGAAGTATCTCCAAGGATGGAGACAGCACAACCTCTCTGTGCCCCTGTTGCACTTTTTGACTGCCCACACAGGAAAAAATGCTTCTTTTCTGAAGCTCTTTCAACTTATGAGCTCCATAAAATACTGGGACACAGTCCAGTGAATCCCAGAGGGGCATCCACCCTCCCCAGACCATGTCTCAATGCTTCCAGTCAGGACAACTCAAGCCTGCTCTTCCAGAGACACTGCTAAAAGTCACCCAAAATGCAACAGACATGAATCACGGGAAAGTCTCTTTCCACCCCCAAGAGCTTTTTGTTTACTTCTGCTTTAGACTGAAGCAACGAGATCTTAACTGGACTACCCTGTCGTTGGCTGCCTCACGCCTTACCTGATGTCCCACCGTCTTCCTGTGCTCCTTGTTGGCAGCTTTGAAGGCTGGCCTGGCAGAGCGGACGCTGATTTTGTGCGTTCCCTTTCCCACGGGAGGGCCGGGCACAGCACCCTTCTCCTCCTGGAATAAGTCTGCTACCATCTGATACTGAAATGAAAGGCAACACTTGAGCACCTCTGGCCCTGCTCGTTGGGGAATGAACCCACCCGGTTCCCACTGCTCAAGTCATTTCTTACCCATCCCAAACCTGGAAGAGGAAAAAGAGCAAGAAGGTGAAGCAAGAAGTGCTGTCTACATAAACCACATCATCCGGACCATTGACCATTCCGTGCTCTAGTTCATGAAATCTTGAAATGTGCACATTAAATCCAACTAGCCAAAAAACCAAGAGGCTGGATTGCTGAAGCCTTGTCAAGGTACAAACCCTCCTGAACATGAGGTGACTCTTGCTCCCAAGGCTTTGTTTCAGGGTATTTATCCAGTCCTGATCCAGCAAGGATGCTGCCTGCACAGCCCATACCCCAGGAACAGGGTCTGCTGTGAGGAGAGGCAGCAGCTCCCACCACGGCCCCACAGGCACCCTTGCTTTTCCAAACAATTCAGAGACACCAGCACTTCCTCACTAATTACCTGCCTTTCAGGGGAACAAGCAAGGTCCTGGAAGCACCATATTTAGCTCCTCAGATCCCCAAGTCTGGGATTTCTGGCAAGCCAGCAGCAACATTTCCACTTCATAAACAGGAGAACAGGTGAGCTGGCAGATGTAGTTAATGCCTTTTTTGTATTTTTATGATTATTATTTAGGGAGCAAGACAATCACATTTACATCAGGCTGGGGAATTTGAATTTTAAGTAAGCCATCATAAATCTGGTCTGGTTAGCAGGGTTGTTAGATTTTCACGTCTTGAACCCGTCTACTCACACTAGCTACTGCCACAGCTACACTTGCATTTGAATGGGAAATCCTTAAATGTTAAAATACCCTCTGTTGGCAGGTGGGATTTCATGTGTCACCAGCTGAGCTGGGCTCCAGCTCAGTGACACTGCCAAGGCACCCACGAGGCCTCCAGAGCAGCACGGATGCTGGAGCACCGGAGGAGAGAGCCACACTTCCCTTGCCCGCAGCACGCCGTGCCCAACACATCCACCCCAAACCACGGGCACAAGGTAGCAGCACTCTTGCCCCCACCTCAGGCTCCTCCAAAAACCAAAGGTGGCTGTATTTCCACTAAGATCCCAGGAGGAGTGCAGGGGGTTACTGCCTTATGGACACAATCAGACAGCCCTGTATGGTGAGGGCTGCCTGGCTCTCTGCCACATCCCTGAGCTGAGACAGGAACATTTCCAGTCCTGTCCCGTGGGCTGTTCTCACAGCTTGTTAGTACAGGAGCCTAAACACCACTGTGGGAAGGAAATGGTTTGCATTTCATGAGCAAATTGCTTGCCGGCTCCACGACAGCCCCTGCTAAGGATCTGCTTCATACTCACAGCTTTCATTTCTGTCTCTGCAGCTCACTCAACTCCTGCCAAAATAAGGGCTCCCACCTTCTTCACCTGACCTCTATCCCTAAAAGAGACATGCTGACAGCTGTTGTGGATGATGCATCACCATCTGAGATGCTCTGACTCCCACAAACACAGGATGCATGGATGGCACCTGTATTGATGAAGACATCCAACACAGACTCTGCGTTACCACCTCACAACTGACGATATGGTAAAACCCCTGGGTGTGATTCTGGGTGTGTCACCAATCCCTCCATCCACTTGTTGGTAACAACATTGCTTGTTCCTGCACAAATGCTGGGGAAGGATCTCAGAGCCGAGCTCTCAGCTTGCATAGTGCAAACCCAGTGAAACTGGGATCATCTCTGGCAGAAAACATTCCACAGGTTCTGGGGCATAAGCAAGAAGGACAGATCCCTTCTCCCCAGCTGGCACAGTCTAAACCACTGGTGCATTATGTGTAATTACAAAGAACTGGAATATAACACCTTCACAGCATGCCCATATGCTTTCCATCAGCATTCAAATAATTTTCCTTAATTCAAAGAACATCAGCTCTCAACTGCTTTAGCTGACCAGCACTAACAGAACTAATTAACTGCTTTATAAAGTCTCCTTGGCCATCTTGTTGATGACAGTAATTGCGTTCTAATTAGCAGAAGGCAGTTCTGCCTTGGTGGGAGTGCTTTGTCAGCTATGCAGGTGCTGGCAGAGAGGTGCTCAGGTCCTTGCTGTTAAACTCAGTGTTCCCCCTTGCCCTCTGTGTTGCTTTAGTGGGAATGCAAAGAAGAACGCAGGGAATGCTCTGTGCTGGCCTGATCCCGAGGACAGGACAAAGTCCTCACAGCACAGCCTTTTGCAGCACAAATAAATCTGAGTTTTACTGAAATTAGCACATTTGAGAAGCAGACTCAGCACTGCCACTACAACTCCTTCTGGTTTGGAGAGACCAGGTTGCTTTTTACAGCTAAAGAAAATAGTTTTTATTTGTTTATAGGCCTGGACGGCACATGGCAGGTGAGAGGCAAAAAAAATCAGGATAACTGAATTTACTGGCAAACAGAGGTTAGGGGCAGCAAGGGCAGATCACCAGGTGTTGAAGGATTTGCAGGAGGAAGGTGAGGATGCTCCTGCTGCTCTTCTTCCCAGAACAGCACAGCATCAGCAGAGGCTGATAACAGCTACTGCTGCCACGTTGTTAAGGAAATGGCTTAAAGGCAAAAATTCATCAAACTATCTCCCAAAGGTCCTCAAACCCAAGTGCATTTGGAACTGTTCTGTGCTGGGTCAAAGAAGCTGTGGCTGCCCCATCCCTGGAAGTGTCCAAGGCCAGGCTGGAGGGGGCTTGGAGCAACCTGGGATAGTGGAAGGTGTCCCTGCCTGTGGCAGGGGGTGGGACTGAATGAGCTTTCAGGTCTGTTCCAACCCAAACCATTCTGGGGTTCTGTCATCAGAAATGCAGATGTTGGTGTCACCTCCAGAGTCACCACTGTGAAGTCACAAGGTCCTAACACCTGATCCCAAGGAGCACTGGCTTAGTTTGCAGGACAGGTGAACTCAAATCTTTGGTCCCAAGACATACACATTAATTATTTTTTTTTTTTAGGTCAAGCAAACCAGTTGCAAGGTGCAAGGTTTGTTGAGGTTTTTAGCTATTAACCAGAAGTCCAGCCTATTCTGATGTTATATTATGGTCTCTATGTATGACAGAGAGACCCATTTCAGCCTTTATTTTATATCTCTATCTTTAGAGAATGATTTCCAGGGTCTCCACCACTCTACAACACACTTCTCCAATGAGTAACATCTCTACACCAACAGGAAGAAGTCAAACAGAAACCCCTATCAGACACTGCCAGTTCTGCAGTACTGACTCCAACAGCAAGTTCAGCACTGGCTAAATAATTCATCACACAGCATCAATTATTCCTGGAGGTTACCTGGCATTTCTAATGAGCTCTAATCACTCCCAGTTTTTACCCTGGGAAGTTTCCTGAACATGCAGAGCTCTTGATTTGGGCATTATTAGAGCCCAGCTTCACAGTTATTGGTTTCACAACTGCTCCCATGGATGAGAGAATTGCTCATCTTGCCATCTTCATATGAATTCCTGGCTGTGAAACAGGCCAAGCCACTGACACAGTCGAATAATTACCCATTCTCATCTCTTTTAACTTTGACAAAAAAACTCCTTCTTAAAATGCTCCTAAATATAATGCTTCCTCCATCTCCCTTCATCCCACTCCTTATTTAGGGTGGCATTTAGAAGGTCACAGCCAGCAGTAAGCCCAAGGAAAGGTGTCACAAAGAGGAGCAGTCTGGACATGTGACACATCTGCTTGCAACATGCAGGGGGGGTTCAAAATCTGTAATGCAAAAAAATTTTAAACCAAACTTAACATGCTGGCCTATGCTGTGGAAGGCTTTGAAATGGTTTGGAGAAAAGCAGATGTGTTCCTTCCTTGAACCACACACCAGGTTTGATGGAGCAATGGTGCCCCAGAGCCATGCAGCCTGGATCTTGGCTGCTGGATGGTGTGTTGGACTTGGCTGGATTCTCATACTAGAACCTTAATAAAAGCTGCCCCTGGAAGAGATGAGGTTGTTTAAGGTTTCAACTCATTAATTGACAATGAAAGACTCAAGGCAGCAGGGAAGAACTTTTGGTCTGGTTTTAAAACAACAAGGATTTGAAATTCCTTAGATGTCTATGCTATTGACACTTTTAACCCAACCTACCCAAACACTCCTGAAGAACACTGGAAGTCAGCATAAACTCTGCTCAATTTGTACATAAAACTGTAAAATCTCCCATTTGCAGTCCACTGCCAAATGCTCGTTTACTGCAGGCGTGACCCACTCCAAAGCCTTGAGAGCCCCACAGCTCTTCTGCTTCCTACATCCCACCAAAGCCACACCCCACAGGCCTACCAGAGATTTTAAATGCTAAGAGCCAAAAAACCCTTCACCAGGAGACCTGGCATTCAAGGCCAGTCAATACAACCCTGCTGGCACTTGCTGCAAGGAGATGTTGACAAGTTGTTTGTACGATACTAGGGAGAGGGAAGGCACATGGCACAAAAACTTGTAACACAGGAGCAACATCAAGTGTGAACACTGACATCTGTTAATTTGTTAAAACTACATATTGGCAGCGCTGTAAAACAGCTCCACAGCAGCTGGAGTGTCTCAGAGTTCATGTTATGTTTCCAGCACTGTATATTAACTCTATTTTCTGCAAAGTAATTATTATAGCAGTTAGAAGTCACTGGGGCAAGTATGGTGGATTACAGCTAAGGGGAACAGCTATTGCCAAATAGAAGGGTGTTAGGATCAGCCAGGCTACCCACAATACACAAACCACACTGGTGACAGTGGCTTTTAACCCCAGGATCAATCTGCTTCTGAGCAACCTGGTCCAGTGGAAGGTGTCCCTGCCCAAGGCAGGGGTCTGGAACAAGATGACCACTAAAGACTCTCCCAAGCCAAATCATCCTATGATTTCATGGGCGATGGGTGAGGATCAGGTGATGGGTGGGGAACTCCAAGCAAGAGTTAAGTGCAATTTACAATGCCCAGTAACTAGCTGTTCCTAATCTTGGCTTCTGGTGACCAAAAAGAGAAGAGGACCAGCAGGTTTGGAATCCACTTTTGAGATGCATCTTGACTGGATACCAACAGCAGGGCGAAGGAACTACCACACACATCCACAGATGGGTGTGACTGTAGCCCTGAGCACCCTCTTTTCCCCTCTTCCTCCCTCCTCCACACCCCATTTATCTGCTTCTTTTGCCGGTGTCAGTGATTGGAGGCAGCCGCAGGTTCACACGCTCTGGAACGCTCACAGCAGCTCAGCTCCAAGCAGGACGACTGCCCTGACTCACTGCCTTTACCTTGCTGGCTTTCAGGATGTTGATCTGTTCCTCATACACGGTGTCCCTGTTCTTCTCCAGGAATCCCTCGCTCTGGTATTCCACCTACCAGGAGACAAAGGGAAGAAGAAGTTCAGAGGGTCAAGTCCAAACACACTGGGACAAGGGGCTCCCACCACTCCCCTGCTGCCAGGAGCTCACCCGAAAAACCTGGGAGGGGAAAGGGAGGAACAGCTGGAATTTAAAGGTCATTTTTTTTAACAAGAGAAGATAATCTGAAAGAAAGCAACATCCTTACTGCAAACACAGATTGTTTCTTAGTCATTAAATTGCTCCGTATGGAAGCCAGCAGTAAAAAAATGCAAGGATCATCAGTAACTCTACACAGTCTTTTGTTCACTCCTCAACTTCTTGTAAGTTAATCAATAAACCTCAAAAGATGCCCTGGCTAAGTTTCTTGTAGGTCTCTTGGCTTTTGAAATTTTTTGAAATTGCAGAGGGTTGGGATGCAAAGGAATTTTTTTAAAGTTTAAAAAACAATTTAGAGAGGACAGAAGAAAATTTCATCTTTTACATTTGAAGTTGGCTGAATTAATTGACCATTATACAAAAAGGGAAAACTTGCTAAGAGATATTGTTTGTGAAGGATCAATGTGCAAAACCACTAGTCTAAGGAAAGCCTTTGCCATGGGAAATGCCTCTGGTTATCCAGGGCAAACCTGGTTAGGAGAAGCACCTGGATACCATCACAGCACCTGGATGTTGTCTGGCTCCTCAGACACATCTCTGAGTTGGTCTTTTAAATTTTTTCTAACAAAAGTGTGTTCTGGATAACTGCAAGCTTTTGAGATTCTTATGTGCTGTGAGTGACACCTGTCACATCAGGGCTTTCATGAAGCTGGAGCCCACAGAGAAGACCCCACAGGACCAGACGCTGGGATTTGGTTCAGTTTAGTGCCACAGTTGGTATCTTCTCCCCCAGAAAGGCAGGGTCTGCCCGGGATCAGCTCTCACCCCTCCCCGCACTGTGCCTTGCTGACACTCACAGCTCCCGCTCTCCAACACAACGCCCTTTTCCAATACATTTTCTGCCAAGCTGCCCTTACAGAAATCCATTTCACCGCAGCTTTGAGAAAGAGGATTTTTCTCTCCTCTAGAAGCCAGAACAATTCACGGTTCAGAGCCACAGCTGGGAGGCCGAGGTCCTGGGAGCTGGTCCAGATCTGAGCACCGACCCACGATCTCCGCCCGCCAGGCGCCCCCATCCCCAAAGGGCCCCTCGCTGGGGCTGCAACCTGATTTCCAGTACCAGGCTTTCCCCCTGCTCCGTGCATTTCCCCCTTAGGGCCCCGGGTACCTTGTCGGCGAAGTGCAGGACGATGAAGGAGGTGTTGGACATGCGGGGCTTCTGGAAGTGCTGGCTGGCGGCGTGCTGGTTGTACAGCTTCTGTGCCCAGTTCTGGTCCGTGCCCTTGGGCACCTGCAGGGGACAGGGAACAGTTCCAGGTGCCTGGGAGGCTTTGCTTTCATGGGCATTCTTGACCAACACACTGAAATTTTATTTCCAGCGGGAAACACCCAAATGCTGGTTCTGTTCCAGCAGCCGGAACAGCTCTTGCAGGAAAAAAAAGGCAAAAAAAACCCCCACAAAAAACCACAAACAACCCCCCACCAAAAAAACCCCCAAACCTCCCAAACAAACAAACAAACAAACCCTACAAAACCACAAAAACCCCCAACCAAACACAACATAAGCAACAAAAAATAAACAAAGAAACCAAACAAAGAAATCACAAAAAACTCAACACAAACAGAAACAGAAATAAACAAAACAAAAAAAAAAGACGAAACACACACACAAAATAAATCCCACCATCAAAAAAATCCCAAACCAACCAAGCAAAAGGATGAAGGAAGTATTTTCATACTTCAGATGCATTAATTGCTCAGGCACCAACATTATTTTTTAATGCTATTTGTGGTGGCCAAATAGCTTCCAGAAATTGCCACCCAAGACAACATGCATGAAGCTCTGATTTACTTCATTTTAAAGAATAATAAGAATACAATGATAATTTTAAAATATTTGAATTAAATAATAATAAAATTACAATTCTTAGGAAATCTCTGCCTCTCAGCAGGCTTGGATTGGGATCACTTAGATCCCAATCCCAGGATGCTTTAACCCCAGCTACAAACAGAGCTGGAATTCCAGCCCCAAAACCTGTCCTACTCCAGGCAAATGATTCCCACATGCCCTTCCTACACATCCAACCTCCTGGGCCATGGATGTCCTGGACGCCTCCTTCTGTCTCCTATTTACACCAAAATCAGGGTGCAAAGGCCTGTGTGGACCGGCCCCGGGAAGAATTTGGCCATGGTACACCAAGATATCTGGTGTTGCCCAAGAGATTGATTTGGTAGAATGGAGCAGAGAATGGGGAAATCCTAATAAATTTCAATGACTTAAAAAACCCTCACAGCACTACCTGTGCAGCAAAGGAATGGGCTACTTTCACAAATCAGTTAAAGCAGGACTTAAGCCTACCTTCCTTCCCAGCACCTGTAAGATCAGGGAAAATTTTCTGTTATTTTGTTTTATTATATTCTAAGTACATACAGCTGTATAGCAGCATATAACAATATGCTGAAACTTCTAATACTAAATAAATACAGCATTATGCTTCCCATAAAGTCTCATGTTTTTAGGATATGCTTAGGTGCCTCTCTGCTAACCAGTCAAAACCCCCAAAAACTTTCCGAAACAACATCTGGGCATTTGAGGAAAGCACCATGGCTGTACATATCCTGTTTTGTGTTCTTCCAGCCCAACAACACAAAACAAAATTCCTGAAAACCAAAGGAAATGAGGAGTGAGGGCTGAGATCCACAACTGGTGGGGTTCATCCCCATCCCGTGGGTCACTGCCAATAGCAGAGCAAGGGCTGCACACACAGACACACACAGACACATGTAATTTTTAACAGAAAAAATGGCTGACTGGATAATTTAGGTTAGAAAAAGAGAAGATTCAGATGAAAAATGTTAGGAAATATTTAAACTTAGATGGGACAAAGCCTAGAAACCACAGAACAACTGAGAACCTTTAGGGAGATCTCTGGATCATCCATCAGAGCTTTACATGGACCTTTATGTGAAAAATGACAGAGGAAATAGAGGCAAAGAACAGTAAGAAAGAAAACGTGAGACAGATGAGGAATATTTCTTGTGCTGTTCTGAAACAGCCTTTGATTTCGTGGCAGTAAAACAAAACACATCAGAAGGGTTCTGGGCACAGGGATAAGCACCTCCTGCCCATCCCTGTTAATGGGAGAGAATTAAATGCAGCAGCCACTCATGCAAGACAAGCTGTCCCGTATTTATTTATATTTTACAGTTTTTAAGTGTAGCCAATTATGGACACACATAGAAATAACACAGACTGCATATAAATATTAAAAGCCACTTAGCTATGCAATTATATACATATTTTATTTATGCAAGGTGAGACTCGCATGTTTAAACTGTGGGGTTATATAAATGCAGATTTGTTTACTTTCATCGGTTATATTTAATATTTACATGTGAAAACATCCTTTCTGGAGCTATCACTGGATGCCTTCTTAGTTCTGCTCAGAACTAAGCCACAGGTGCAGAGGAGGACCAGTGTAGCCACCTTGAGCTGGATTTATCCTGCACCAGCTCTCTTCTAGGCCATCCACTTTGCTGAAAAACCTGCTTATCTCAGAGTTGAACTTCAAAGGCATCACTCCTGCCTCCCAGAAGGAGGGTTCACCATACCCTGCTCACTGTCCTGCAGCCTGGGTATTTTTAGCTGCCTGAGAAGCACCTGATAGGGACCAAGTTCCAGAGATAAAAACTAACAAGGCCATTATCTGCACTATTATAACAGCTTTTGGTATTAGCCTGGCAGCTTAAGGCCTTTAGAGAGACTGAGAAAGTTATTTAGAGACTATCTCATCTCTTTTTTAGGGGACGGGGAAGAGGAAAAGCGACAGCCTTGCAAGTTTTGCATGGAATGTTTAAACAGGATAGAGCTGATATGAGGAACTGCACAAGGTCACTGCCTGTGCTCGTCCATCCTCGCCGTGCCCCGCCTGCCACGGGCACGGTCCCTTCTCCTCTCCCTGCACTGCCCCTCAGCTGCCAGGAGCTACTGCACCCAAAATCACACCCACACACGGTGGCCAGGGCCAGCCCCACAGGATCAACCTGACCACTTTGCATCCCAGGATCAAGAACTCACCAAGAACCCACCATGTTTGGGGCTGCCTGGACTAAAGGCTGAGATTCCCCCAACCCACACCTCCAATGGAAGGATCATTAAATGGATAAAAGCAACAAAGGTCAATGGCTTAAGATGAAGGAGGGTAGATTTAGATTAGATATTAGGAAGAAATTTCTCCCTGTGAGGGTGGTGAGGCCCTGGCACAGGTTTCCCAGAGCAGCTGTGGCTGCCCCATCCCTGGAAGTGTCCAAGGCCAGGTTGAACAGAGCTTGGAGCAACCTGGGATAGTGGAAGGTGTCCCTGCCCATGGTAGGGGGTGGGACTGGTTGGGCTTTAAGATCCCTTCAAACCCAAACCATTCTGGGGTTCTATGACTCAAACCTAGTGATCTAAAAGTCAACCCTCTGAAGACACAGTAGGGGCTATTTACATTCAATTTCTTTTCTCCTGAACACTCCAATGTAAGTTGAAGCCTGAGAAGAGCCTGGGCTTCCTCTGCACTGCAGAGACACGTTCCACTGCAAGTGATGTGCCTGACTTTGCAGTCATCAGAGCTGACAGTGTGACGTAGGGGAGGCTGCTCTGCCTCAGATCGGGCGGCCTGCCTGAGAGGAAAGCCCAGAGGTCCAACCTCTGCGGATCTGCTCGTGGAGCAGAAATCCCCCCGGACAGGAAGGCGATGTGCTGATTTCTGATGTTCAAAAAACTAACGAGTCCAGACAAGGAAAACACATTTGCTCAGATACCCACGTTCACAGCGATGCATGGAGACAAGCAGGATGGAAAGCCAGTCGGCCAGAAGCACACTCCAGTGTTCCTGGCACTTGACAGAAGGACACAGGAAAGGCTAAAGAGCATCTTCTGAACAGCGTTAGAAAATGCATTTGGCACATTGACAGCATAACACAGTGGCAACGAGCCATGGAACACAGATCGGAGCCACGGAGGAGTTCAAGAACACGAGGGAGTTGGTGGGCTTGGTGAGACACACCCCCTTGGGCAGCCTCGGGGTCAGGCTGCTCCAAGCTGAAGGGGTTTCACTGTGATCCATAACAAATCTTGGACAATGATGATTGATTGACATATGAACCCTTCCAATCAGCCTGTTCTTGATTGAGCCCTTTTGGATGCACTTATTGGAAATGGACACCTTTTTTTCATTAACTTTTTTGTTCCCACTCCTATGCCAACAGCATAGGCAAAAGCAAGGAAACAGTGAGGTAGCAGGACACCTTATGGAGAAACCTGGGCATTCACAGCAACCTCTTATTGTACTCTCAAATAGAATCTTGGAATATCTTGTGTTGGAAGGGACCCATTAGGATCATCAAAGTCCAACTCCTGGCCCTGCACAGGACAGCCCCAAGAATCCCACCCTGTGCCTGAGAACATTGTCCAAGGCACTCGGGAAGCGTATGGGAGACATGCAGCACGCCCACACGGCGTGCAGCTTCAGCCTGAAAAGCAGGACAGCTCATCCAGCTTTGACAGAGACTCGACCACATTTCTGAGAGTTTTCTGTTCCCTCTAAGGATAACTTAAGTCTCTTGAAAAAGCAACCCCAACTGACTGCTTCTCTCTAAGGAGTAAAATTCACTCTTCACATTTTTCCTCAAAACTCAAATGTTTCGAAGTCTTTCAAAGTGTTCTGTCCCCTCCACCAAAGTAATTCCCTACACAAGTGCAACCATACCCTAAATCCACTCCAGACATCCAAGCAATCTTCCCACAACTGGATTTAGAGAAGACAGTCTCCCTCCTTCATATCTGTTGACAGGGTCTACACTCATCTCCTTGTTCCCCTCAAGGGCTCTACTCTTTTCCCAGATTACTTCCCACCATTCTCTTGGCCCCATGGTGACTGTATTCACATTTCACAGCTCACTAGAGGGGAGGTTCTCCTGGATGCCCTTCTGCCCTTTCCCACCTCTTCAGGCTCATCAGTTTGTGCTACAGCACATCAATTCTACCAGAGCTTCCAACTCCTGATATTTCAAAGCTCTTTAAAAAACTCCAAACGTAAACATCTCTCTCCTGGAGAGGGATTTTTCACAAAAGAGGGACAGGACAAGGGGCAATGGCTGCCCACTGCCAGAGGGCAGGGATAGATGGGATATTGGCAAGGAATTCCTCCTGGTGAGGGCGGTGAGGCCCTGGCACAGGTTTCCCAGAGCAGCTGTGGCTGCCCCATCCCTGGAAGTGTCCAAGGCCAGGCTGGAGGGGGCTTGGAGCAACCTGGGATAGTGGGAGGTGTCCCTGCCCACGGCAGGGGGTGGCACTGGATGAACTTTAAGGTCCTTTCCAGAATAAACCATTCTGGCATTCTGTGATTCTATATTCTAAAGTCTTTTGGAAGAACAAGGGATTTTCTCATTAGCTTTCATGAGACAGGTTTAGTCCTTAGCACTCCAATCTCAGTTCAAGAGTCCTCTCTTTCACTGCCAATTCCTATGTCAATTTTCCCCCAAACAGTGGCAAGGCTCTCATATGACCTCCACTTCCTGAACTGCTTCAGCACATACCCAACCACCTCCTCCCCAACCACACATAAAGATTTTTTAAAAAACCCCATGCTGTGAAGCAGGAACATTAGTGACAAACCCTCTGCATTTGTGCTAATGTTTCATTATGTACCAAATATTCCCCTGCCGCCGTTTCACGTCCCAGAGTGTATTTATACACTGCTGTAGGTTCTAATGAGGTGCTGTGTAATTACCCTATTGTGGTCCCACCCCAGGGGCTGAAACGCTGCTGTGGGGGTGAAGTTTTTCGTCCATAAACTGCCACTTTCAGCTGACAGGTTTCGCTGAAATTTTCATAAATCTGGAGAACGCTTGCAGGTTGTTATAAAAGAGGCGATTACAGGGCCGGTAATCAGGGCCTGTGACTAATGACAGCATCCCCCACTGACAGGTAAACATCCAGATAATTGGCATTTGATGGAGCAGGGGGTGGGGAATAGATGTTTCATTTTATTTTTTTGTCAAAAAGTAAGCATGGATGAAAGAAGTAGCACCGGGGAGATCGACAGCCAAGTTGCCCATATTGCTGCTGGTGCATGGCAGCTGCAATGTCACCAGCAACCAGTGCCGGGTGCTCCAGAGGGGAGACAAGGGTGTCACTCCCAACACAAGGGAAACTCCCCTCATGGTCCTCACAGCATCCAGGAGACAGTTTGAGCCTGAAAAATTTAACAGGCTTAATAGCACAGAGACCAGTTGAAATGGTGCTGAATATCAAGCAAATAATCTGACCTCCTTTGGAGCCAGCACTGGCTGAGATGCTATTTTTAAGGACATCAAACTAAGTCTAATTTGTTCTCATTTTAAAGGAGTTTTCCTGAGAGCAGGGAAAGGGCAGGGCCCCAGCTCTGGCTCATCACAAAGAGACAGCCAGAGTGTCTGTACCCCAGACCAAGGCTGAGCTCGTGGGATGTGCAGGCTGGGACAGCCCCATTGTGCCTGGGAAGGCAGCACTGGCACTTGGAGCAAACACTTGACAGGTCATCCCCTCCCCAGACAAAGACAGGCCCTACATCCTTGTCCAGGGCCACTAGTCTACATAATGGATCCAAAACATTTTCCTCTGGTGCAACACAACATTCCATTCTTGGGCCACCAGATGTATCCTGTACTCATGGATCCAACAGACCCAACAGGAATTCCTCAGGTCCTGGTTCTCACCTTCCCTACTTCAGCTCTCCTACCACACTGCCTCACTCTTCCCTGCCCTTGTTCAAAAACACTCAAAGCCCTCCCACAATCAGTAAGTCATTTTCTGGCACAGAATATATCCAAGTCTCAACGGAAATTCTTCCTGAGGACAACTTGCTGAGTCACACCCACAGCACCACCAGGCTGAGGCTCCTCAAGGCAGCCACATCCAGCAGGAAGGCAGATCCCATCCCCTTCCAACAGGTCATCTCCAGCATCAGAAATAGGCATCCTAACTTCCCAAAGAAACCTCCCCACTGACATGTCTTGTTCCTAGGTATATTTGGTAATTTGTGACTGAAAAGAGTGTGAACGAGGAGTCCAACCTTTCTTATGGATTTTCATGAAGGTTTGTCATTCTGGCCTTTCTTCTCAACTTTCAAACAAGATTTCACTTTGGCCAGTGTGAGAGAGAGAGAGGGCAGAAGAGAGCAAACTGCTCTCCAACATTACAAGTCTCTGAAGCCTGTACACTAAATGCAATGAGCTTTACCTTAAAGAGTTGCTGCAAGAGGACTCAGGTTTGCCCTGAGACAAAAGAAAGCTTGAGACGGGGAGCAGCTCCAGCTCCTGAGTAACACCACAGAAACCAAATCTCAAGCAATGTCTATTCCTAAGTACAGCCAGGCCAGAAACATGAGCACTGGCTGCACATGTTGAGTTCAGGTGCCCAGGCTGGGAGCAAAGACCTGCCAAGGAGGCTCTGAAGTTCCAAAGCAAAGCAAATGCCAGCTCAAGCCTACTCTTGCCACAAGCACAGCAGCAACACACATGAAAGGAGATATTTACCCACTTGCAAGATACCACAGGTTAAAGCCCATTCTTGGATCTTTCATACAAATAAAAAAAACAGTTAAAAGGTGGGTGGTCCTCTTTACCTTGCACTCTTCATCCAGCAGGTCCAGGATCCCAAGTTTGGCCTCTATCAGGTCTATGCAGGGCTGGTTGTCGTAGAAGTCTATGAGAGTCCAAGGGATGCCCTCCCTCATGTACTCTTCTTGTTCCAGCTTAAACACGTGCTGGGAGTGGACGGACAGCAGAGTTACTGGGTGTGACCCCAGCCGGCAGAGCACAGCCCCTTCCCTTGTCCCCTGAAGCACAGCACTCCATGAGCACATCCAGAGCCACAGGGGCTTTCGGGGCCCTCACGTACAGCCTGTGCAGGCTCTGCCATTTACACAATCCAGCTTCTGGCAGGGAAAATAAAAGCATCACACTGGGAAACCAGGGGGCAGGGAAAAACAAGGCTTTAAATGACTTTCACTAGAAAATGACTGAAGCTGTCACTGCGTGGAGGAGGAAGCCACATACTGATGTGGCAATGACATATATATCTCTTGGGCTGACAAAAGTCCTTCTCTGCTTTATTGCTCTGCTGATTAAAGCAGTGACCTGAAGCAGGTTCACAAGCTGGGAGCCCAGCCAGGGCTGAGAGCCTGTGTCCCCATCTGTGAGCAGGGCTTCACAGAGAGCACCCATCCTCCTAGAAGGGATATCAGCAGCAGCATCTGACTGACTCAGGGACACTTCTATTGCAAAATTTTATTTTTTAAAAAACTTATAATAAAAAAGTCCTAGCATGGCTTACATATCTCAGACCTCTGCCAAGCAGATAAATTGTCTCTGGCTATTTCTGAGATACTCTAAAGCATATTAAGAAATGATTTTTCAAATGCACTTTTTTTCCTTCAAAGATAGCTTTTAAAATCTCTTCAAACATGTCATCTCGGAGTTTGAATTCATAAGCTTCAGAAGTGATAGTTAGACATACCAAGTAAGATATGAATAGTGCAAATACAATCCATAATTTACTTTTCATTTTTAGCAGCAATGATCTATCTGATGCATTTGATAGACTGCAAATGTTCATGTCCATGCATATGATATGGTTTCAAAGAGCCAAACTAATCTGCAGTATTTAGCTACTCAAATTTAACAAGTTCTCCCTTGTATCCTGAAATTAGTAGTAATTTTTTCCCCTGCTTACAACCAAAGCAGAAGACAACCCCTTACTGGTTTCATTTTCAGGAAAGCACTTGTTTCTAACAAAATAGGAAAATCTCTGGTTTTTGTGAGGCATGTCCACATGAAAAGTGGGGTGTGTGTTGAATCCTGCTATTTAATACAGAGTTTTTTCATCTTACAGGTTTAAGCCATGCTTAATGGAAGGTTTCCACACTCATAATTGATTTTAATTCACACTGGAAATCCACATGAGGCCATCCAGGTTCGTTTTAGGACTGAAACTACACCAAGAAAAGGGCAGATTATATACTTATTCAGAGCAATCTGTGAACCTCTGCACAATCCATATGCAAATCTATTTCCAGGACCAAGCTTATACATCAACCAAGCAACATTTTTCACCTTGATAGGAACATCTAGTGCCATTGCAATGGAATGTCTGGGAGTGAGGTATCCCAAGGATTCCTGCTGGCCATATGATCTGTCCAGGCTGAAGGTAAATGCCATTTAGCAGGAGCCAGACATTCAACAATCCTGCCTTGTTACATTTCCAGCTCAGTTTTATGGAAAGTTTCCAAGATGACCTTACCGAGTTGAACTGCTGCTGGAGCTTTTCGTTGGCATAGTTGATGCAAAACTGTTCAAAGCTATTCACTTCAAAAGTTTCAAACCTGCAAAGCAATGAATAAATCAGCATTAAGCGTTGCTTTGTCTCAAAATCTACCTTTTTTTTTTTTCCCCTGCAACGGTGTCATCTGTGTGATGGGGAACACCAGTTATTCAACCGCCTCCTTTCATTCCTCCTATCCCAGATCTACACTTTTTCCCCTCAAAACATCTATCTTTCCTTGGTGCAACTCAAGGGATTCAGGAGGTCTCTCCTGCCATGCACGAATGAGACACTTGGCACGACCGCAGCTTCCTGCCCATCACTGCTGTCTGTGACAAGAAATGTAACTGCCTCTCCTGGGGAAAAATATTATGAAATATTAAGTCCAAATACATTCACTGCAAAGGTGATGAGGAAACAGTAGCTGCTGTCTTAAAAGACCCAGCATGCTGTTTTAAAGGGAATTTAATAGAGCAGAAAAAGAAGGTATTAAATTTGTAATTATAGCTTCTGTACTGCATCCCTATTAGCACAAAAATTAGACACACGTGAGTAAGCAACTTCGGGAAGGCAGAGGGGGAAACGTGGTGATTTCAGCTCCAACTCTTGTGTTCCTTAGAGGGAAGGGACCTTCGTGCTGGACTCAGTGATCCACCTCTTCCTCAAGGCTTCTGCAGCTCCCCACACCAAAACATTACCCTACCCTTCCACAGATCAGCTCCAAACAGAGCTCAAAAATGGCTTCCCAGTCACAATTAGAAAGGAAAAAATATGCAGTTTTAATAATGCAAACTACAGGTAAGAAGCAGGGAGCCAGGAGAGCCCCTGAAGCTGAAGCACGTGACATCCAGGGACAGGCAGAGGGGGCCAGGCTTGCTCTTAAAAACCAAAGAAGGCACTTTCAGCTACCACAAGGAATTATGTGTTTTATATTTTTATTTCTAAGGCACAGCTGGAAGGGGAAAGGGAAAAAAGTCTTTGACACGTGACTGTAAGGATTAAACTAAGGGGGGAAGTGGGAAGGCTCCCTGTGTTCAATGAGTAAGCTGCTGTAATGATAAATATGTGACTAAATAATTGTTCGGGTAATAGACACTGTAGGAGCTGGCAGAATAGTCTTACAACACTAAATAAATTAAGCCCTTTTCTTCCAACCTCACTTCCTTGGAATAATCAATACTTCTGCCACTTTCTGAGAACCACCTTGCTGTGACCCAGGTGATGCAGTTACTCCCTGGGTACCTACAGGTGACAATGCCCTACCCACAAAAAACACCTGAGTCCCTGGGAAAATACAATGCAAAATGGCAAAAAAGAGGCAGTGGGAGAAACAAGGTGGTTATGTGCTTTTATCACTCACACCGTCCTTGAGGAAACCTGGGACTGCTTTCCCTGTGCCTGCCCCAGGGCTGGCACTGCCCCTGGAGCTGGTGCAACCCAACATGCTGGTGTCCCAAGCAGAGCATGCTCAATCCATTCCGTTCCCAGAAATTGGACTTTGCAGTCTTTAACGCAGCAGAACTTGGTGTCTGGGACAACAAATGCTTATATTAAACACGAGGCCTGGCCCTCAGTGGTGATCATGTCCTTGAAGAGCTTCCACTGTGGTCCCTCTTGGTTGCATGGCCGAGCAAGTCAGTGCCTTCAGCTCTTGCAACTAAAGGGATGTGGCTTTGCAGGACTCCTTGGAAATACCAACTTCTGCAGGTTCATGATCACAGCAGCAGGGCAAGAAAAGATTTAATTAAAGCATAATGGAGAGGCAGGGTGAACTAGGTGGAAAAATGCAACCAGAGTAGGAGTACCAGAGGAAAAGAAATCAGGAGTAGAAACTTTTTATCCCCACACCAGATGTGATTGATGAACCCTCCCAGTCATTGCCAGCTGGGAGCAGAGCAGCTGTACAACACTAACTCCAAGGGAGATCCCACAAAGTTGCTAATTAAGGGACTCTACCAGCACAATTTGCTAATTGGCAAAGCAGATTAGTTGCCAGCCCCACGTGTGTGCTCGCCAGGAGGCCCTACCCACTCAGGGTGACTGCACTGAGGCAACATCCTAACAGGAAAACCAAACGGTTTGGTTTCTGTTCAGCTTAGTGCATTAGACCTTGGTGAAAAAATTAAGCATATTCACCACTCCAGCCCCTCACTGTGGCTCCCTGGAAGGCACATCCAGCCTGGGGACAGCTCTCATGAGTAGATTTCGAGGGGCAAACGCTGTATTTTGGTTTTTCTACTGCTCCCTGTTCTGCTGTGTGTCTGGTTATCTCCTAAGTCCGCTGCAGCACCGGGGCTTGTATTAAAATATTTAAAGTTCATAAATAAGTCCAGCACACAGCTGGCTGCCTGGGTGTTCACACTTCCCTTCACATGGCGAACAAGAGGAGAAACAAGCCATCCCCAACAAGCCCAGGAAAGCCACGTGAATCCACTCCCCACAAAGACTGCAGTATTGCTGCTATAGCAAATAACACAGTTTAGATAAGTACAAAAAGGCTTTTAATGCTGCACTCTCTCAACTCAATATTAACAGAAAATTAAGGAGGCAGAGCCGAGCATTAGAATGTTAGGAGACAAACCCTATAGCCTCTGCATCCTCTATTTGGATCCCATGCCTAGAAATTCCACCCATGGGGACAGTCCTCTCCCAGGAGCATGGGGACAGAGAAGCTCCCAGGACAATCCTTCTCAAAGGCTCCCTGCCTTTCCAGCTCAATCCCTCTTCCAAAGGAAAAAAAAAAACAACATCCATTTGGGGAAAAAAAATTCTGGTATTTGGCAAAATACATTAAAACTCAAAAAACCCCATGAGTTAGGAGAACCAAACCACTTTAAACGACAGCAGGGTCAGGTTATACCCAGATTCCCTGCGTTGTTAATTACTGAGCATTTACACAGCAACACCCATTTCCAAAAGGGATTTATGGTTTTTTTAGAACTCTCACAAGCATTATAGCCAAAAGCGTGGACACCCTTCCCCTGAAAATCTGCCTCTTTAAATAGGACCTGCAGGTCCTTGTGGAAAGCCCCTGCTGGTGTCACCAGTGCAGTGGAAGCATCTGCTGGTCCCTGTGCTGGACATGACGCACAGACCAGAGGCCAGAGGAGGTTTTTCTTCCACACTAACAGATTTTCAAGCCCAGCTTAATCTTTCATGAGCCTTGTCCTCAAGTCTCCTTTCATTCAGATTTCTGAAAGTCTGACTCTCTAACTTAAGCATCCAATTTTCTGTATTGACCCACCATCACTGACATGGCTCCATCTCAAAGCTTTATTTATCAAACCCCAGCCAGCAGGAATTTTTAATTGTAGGGACAGTGATGGGAAACAGCTTCTCTATCTCATACAGTCTTAGAACCAGACTGTGACACTTCGACTTGGTTATTTAAGATCTTCCAAGTTCTGTCCTATCTACCAGGAAAATCCAAAAATCTGCAAACCAGTGAGACCAACCTCATCATCTCAAGCTATCCCAGTGAAATCCCAAACCAAACAGAACTGTATTCTCATCACACTTGATAGAAGTGTTCCTGCAAACCTTGCCATATGGCAGCAATTGCTGATAAAGATGAGGAGACAGTGGGCTACTCATGCTTCAGCACTTTCTGGCATCCTTTCTGCTGCTGTGGTTGGCCAGAAGATGCCAAAATCAACATCCCAAACACCTGCAGCTGTAGAAAGCCCATGGGAGGGCTTATGCACAAGATCCAGTTCCAGCAACTGTGTAGGGGTTATACCCATAAAATCATTCTGCTTTTTTGTTCTGATCCAGAGGTGCTCTGGCAGGATTTCATTCTGAACTTCAGGTTCACCTAGATCTGACAGACCTTAAGAGGAGTCTGCCATGACATGAGATTTGGGACTGAGCAAGTACGGTGACTGGGTTAGGGACTGGCTCCTGGAGCAGTTGCAACTTGTGCCTTCCACCTTTCCCCTGAAACAGGAGCAATTGAGCATCTTAATGTATTAAGGGAGAACAGGAGGACACTGCTGTCCCACTGAGAACCACAGAATTCCAGAATGGTTTTGGGTTGGCAGGGACCTTTAGAGGTCATCTAGTCCACCCCCTGTCATCGGCAGGGACACCTTCTACTAGCCCCATCCAACCTGCTCTCCTTTTCCACCCAAAACTGACAGAATCCCTTTATTTCTCCTCCATCTTCTGCTTCTTTGTAGCACTTCAGCTAAAATGAATTCTTCAGAGACAACTCTTACATCCCTCTTCCACCACCACTCAAGTGCCAGGATAACAAACCAGACAGCAGCCAGTACCCAGAACAATTTTAAAGCACCTCATTGCCCCTGAGGTTGCAGCCTGCAAGCCTTGTAAGTGCTTTTTGCACCTTTCGTCCCCACCACGGGCTCCCAAAGCCCTCCAAAAGCTCTCACTGCAGCAGGGCCCTGCAGCAGCAGATTCACAGCTGATGAAGCAAAGGGCATGGGAGGTACACCCAGAACCCAGCGCTCACACAGACCCGTGTGCACCATTTCGGGGTGGAGCCTGCACAGTCTGAAGGAGGATCAAAACTGCAAACCACACAGGACAGCGCTTTTTTGTGTTCCTTACTGCTATTCCCATCACCTGCCACCATCCAGGGCCCAGTGTGCCTGGTGATAAGGGCAAGACAAACAACAAAGGAGCAGCTGAGCCGCCTACCCGTAGATGTCGAGCACGCCGATGAAGGAGTGCTGCTTCATGGTGGTGTGCAGGGCCTTGTTGACGTGCTGCACGATCCAGTTGAAGAGCTGGGCATAGATGTGCTTGGCCAGGGCGTTCCTGGCATTCACCACCTGGTGCAGGGACATGTTCTTCACGTAGGTCTCGGCCGTGGTGACGAGCTTGCGGTGGCAGAGCCAGTGCTGCATCTGGCTGTGCTCCACGCCCAGCAAGCCACAGAAGTTCTTCAGGTGCTCGTCCTCACTCTGTGGGGGGAACAGAAGCAAGGTGAGCAGGATGGTGACACCCCAAACTGGAGCTTTAATATCCAAGTTTACAGATCTGTGCAAGAAAATAGCAGCGTTTCATAACCATCTGGGGGAAAGCCTGTGTCTCTCTGTGGCTGACAGGAAAGGGAAAGCAGTGACACCCATCCAGCTGTGCTGCGTTCCACCCTCATGGGCAGGGGTGGAACAGCTCACACAGAGCTCCAAACACTGGCACCAAAGCTTGGCTCTGCTCTGGTTATCCTCAAGCTCTCAAGTTTTCACCAAGAGCAGATTTCCACAGGAAAGAGCATTCTCCACCTCACTCCCCCGTGAGCTGCAACTGCACTCTCCCTCAGAGCAACCCTGATTATGCCTTAGGTTAAAGCTTAGGGCATGCCATGACACCACAGCTTTTACAAACTAACTCCATTTTGAATAACAAAGTTATAAATCATGCATTACTGCAAGGGCTCAGGCTTTGCACAATTAATAAAATGAAATGTGAACATCATTTTCTTTAGTCAAATGTATTCCCCCCCACTGCTCCCTCAAATTAAGACAAGGCAGTTCTGAGTCTCTATTATGCTAAGATAGCAGGCACTGGCTTTTGGACAACGAGAAAACAATTTCCCTTTCCTCTGTGTAATAATACATATCTAGAGGAAGTAAATTGTTTCCAGTTAGGTAAGTGCACTTAGAGATGCTGGCTGGGTTTGGGGATGGAGAAAAAAATGCATTTTACAAGAATTCTAGGATGTTTTATTGCTACGATACCTTTTTGACCACACAGTCAGGATGGTAACAGAATTGATTTAATACCTTGCAATTACATTTGGAGGTAATTAAACAACATGAACTTCATTAACAGAGCTCAACATTGTTGAAGCAGTCTGCTTTCACACATCCATGTTGCCAAATATCAAGTAAATTACCCCCAGCTTATAACTCACTGAACACCATGTCATCTCAAGGGTAACACAAAAGTGTGTGCAGAAACCTTTTAATACTTTAATTAGGAACAAACAACACAGCCTGGGATGCAATGATAATTTACAGGACAGTATTTTCCATATAATTGCACTTCTTTTCCCCACTCCTGAACAAACACAGGAACTGAAAAACTGCCCCTAAGGCATCTTTAGTGTTATTTATTTCTGCTAATGAACAGTGCAGTGCTCCTTTGGATACTGGATGGCCACGTTAGAAGCAGCAGCTCTGTGCCTTTGCCTGTAGGAAAGTGGTTGTAAAGGGTCACACCTTGTACTGGTGTAACCATGAGTGTCACCATTCCCCAACACCCTGCATCAGCTGTTCCAAGGAAGCAGGAAGAGCTAAAGTTGTGTTGGGCTGCAATGTGGTAAGCAATCTTTGAATGATCTTGCTTGCAGGCTGGCTAGAGAGGAGGAATAATGCACTATCTCCCAGGAAAAACCAGCAACTAGGAAATTATGATGTGTTTTCAAAAAAAGGCAAAGAAAACCAGGAGGGAAAGGGCTTGCTACCAAAGGACACTGCTGTGAAGCTGCACAGATGAGTGTGGCCTCATTCCTGAGCATACGAAGCTCCCCACGTGCCCACCCTTGCTGGTGACCCACCGAGACACTGCAGGCATCGTTGTCTCGTTCCCCTTCGATTTCCAAGTTCCCCAAGTGCAGGATGGCAGCAATTATCCTAAAAATGGTCATCTGGTGAGACTCCTTCACCCCTACGGGAACAATTGATAGCTGATTGTCACAACAGAAAACAAAACACAATTTGCAGCTTATTTTAAGGCGCTTGCAGTTTGATTTCCTCCCCAGGCAGTTGGTTTCCAGAATTACGAGGCTTCTTACAATAAATACACCATAAATTCTCAATTTTAACACAGACGGGTTTAATATACACAAAACCAAGGATGCTGCTCTGCAGTGATCAAAGAGGATCAGAGCTACAGGGGCTCTGCAGCCTTCACAGAACAGGGAGCTGCTTCTCTGTAATCACAGTCTGGTGACAACCAAAGCACACAAACTACAACTTATTGCCAGTGTCCCACGATCAGAACTGAAAACTAAAGCCCTGCACACGATGCACAATGCCTCCACACTGGTGGCACAGCTGGACACAGCAAGCCACCAGGAAGGTGATGTGGAGCTCAGTCTTGCTGTCCCTAGACTCTTGACAAGAGCTACTTGTGGTGGGTCTTTACTGAGGGTGGAAGACGTTACTGCTTTATATATTTTGTTTATATATTGCTTTATGTATTTTTCTGGTAGGATTTACAGGCATTCCCAGCAGGAGCTTTGCTCAGCAGCAGCCTGCACAAGGCCTTCTTGCCGTATCTTGCATTTTTTTTACATCCCAGCTGGGTTTCTGTGTCCCTTTTGTGCACAGGGCTGGTGTCCTAATTATCCACCCAACGTCTGAGACGTCACCTGCTGGTTTCTGAATTATCCAGAGCCTCCCTTTCTCTCTCTCGGGACTTTTCTGTCATCAGCACAGTGAGAAATGTTTCACGGTTACTAAAAGGAGAAATGCTGTGCCCTTACTTGGAACTCTTAATTGGAGTTAAGCCTGGCTAGGATGGGGATTTGCAGACAAATTTGACTTCTCCCTGTTACACACTGAAAGTCAAGGCTGGAAAGTGTAGCAGCAATTTCACCAGACACTGAGCAGGAGCAGAGCTGGGAAACACTGAAGGAAAGTGAGAAAAGGCAGAGCCAGAGAAGCACATGAAGAGAAGAAGAAAATCATCAAATTGGCAGCAGAGGAAGATGCTCTCACAGTGCTTCCCAGGGACCAGCACACAGACAGGGGGGCTGCCTGGGGAGGCAGGGAAGGGGACCAAACACAGACCACACATGCCAAGGGGATGGGGAGAGAGTTCCCTGGGAATGTCCTGTGGGCAAGTCTGGGGCTACCAGGAATCATATTTTTTGAGTTGTTAACAGTTAGAAGTCACACTAGGTGAACAAGAGGAGGGTAAGGACAAGACTCAGCTGTCACCCCAAAGAGAAAGAGATCAAGCCCATCTGTAACACAAAGAGGACACATTTTGGGGAAACACTTGCAGTTCTAATGCTTGAAATGAGTCCCCACACTCACTGCTGGCACAGCTGGTCAGGGGATTTCACAGCCAAGTGTGAACACCATGTGCTCTTCTCCCAACGTGTGAAATGCTGCTGAGAGGCACCGAGACCAACCAGGACTTATAAACTTGGTTTCAGATAAACATATATAAACTGGGGAAGTTTTCCCCTGCCAAGCTGGCTTTTCCTTTCAAGCAGCCACTGCTACAGCTCTGCTCCCCTGCTGCAGGCACGGGGGCAGGTCACAGCCATAGATTCTGCAGCTGCCATGTAGATGTGGACTCTGCACAGCAGGGATGTACTCAGCTCATTATTTCCAGGAATCAGCTACTCGGCTGCAGTGCTGTGATCCAAGAGGTGACATCACCCTCAACCACAACACAGATTGAACTGCAGAGTAATAGCTCTTTTCCTGCTTGTAAACAGGGTAAAAAATAGCAAGTCAATACTGCAGCCCTGCTTTGACTTCAGAATGGTTTAAGTTTCTCTTAAATTCTGTGTCCTTCTCCACTTCACTGCTGCTTCAGAGACAGCTGTAAGAAACGCTTCTGTAGCTCCTCCTAAAGAACAAAGTAAAGCCAACTAGGTCAACAGGAACATTATAATTCAGGCAAAACACTGAAAACAATTGCAAGAGACTTCTGCTGGGCAGGCTTCAAGCAGAGGAACCCCTTACCAAGCAGGGTGAAGGCATGCCTGGTTTTCTCAAAGTCATGAGCATCATCCATGCCATCGATACATGTGTCACCTCCCTGAGAAGTGTAGAAAAAGTCTTCGGCACATGCTAGGAGACAAGAGAGAGAAGAAATACATCAGCAAGCAGCACTCACCCTCTGCAGGTGCTCCCTGGAACATGGCCTGGGGATGGGATGTTCCCCCATCCCTGAAGGGCACCTGTCTCCTTTGAACCACAGGTGACTTAAAAATAGATGAAGCAGAACCCTGGTGAGTGACTGCAGCTGCTTCTTGCAGTGTTCAAACCTCTTCCCCATGCAAAGCAAGTTCAGCCAGGGCAATGTTGTGGTGTGTTTCTAATAACAGCTCCATCACACGGGGGAAGAACATTTCAAATACTGAGGTGACTACTTTCAGTAATTGTGTCATTTTACACACCCGTGACTGATTCA
This sequence comes from Atrichornis clamosus, assembly GCA_013400975.1. NCBI lineage: Eukaryota > Metazoa > Chordata > Aves > Passeriformes > Menuridae > Atrichornis > Atrichornis clamosus. Next base: position 150,800 of record WBMZ01010499.1, on the reverse strand, counting down.
GATACTTGAACGTCTTTTCCACATAAAGCCTTGAACCTTGGGAGCAAAGGGAATGGAGAATGGCCTGCATTTCATCACCTACTGTGCCTTAACAAAGTTATTCCAGGATGACACCTATAAACCCCATGGAGACTGAGAGGCATTTCAAACGCAAATACAACAGGAGGAGATGGCAGCATTTACGCCCACTTAAACAGGTTGCACATGTAACTGCCCTTCTCTAAAACACGGCCTTACTTGAGGCCCAAAGCAGTAAGATGTGAGCCCAAGGCTGCTGGGCTGAGTCCTGGCAGAGCCAGAGCTTGTGTCCCTGGAGGCCTGGGGGAGCTCAGACCCTGGACAGCCTCCCCACCCCACCCAGCACCAGTTCTCAGCACCAGCTCCAGCCTGTTTTGAACCAAGTAGGAGGGACTTGCCAAAACCCACTCATTAACATGCACAGACTTATTTCCCAAGCATCATGAATATAAAGAGAAAAAGTCTCCTGTGTGTTCCACACCAGCCGAGCGGTAACCTTTAAAATCACTGCAATCCGCGCTTTTTTGGACTCAAATTGCCACCAGAAGTTCCCTTCCCAGCCCTCCCACAGGCTTTTACATCAGCTATACTTTCAGGCTCTAAAGAAAAACATTTAATTATTTTTGGCACACAAAGCCCTGCAACCGGAGGTTTCTCTAATTCTGCTCATTGCTGGAGCATCGGGAACAAGGGGCAGAAAATGCTGATTGGGGTCAGGCAGACAATGTCCATCCTGGTCCCCCAGCACAACAGGAGCTCACCCAGCCCTTGATGCAGCACAGCACATTCACAGCTCAGTGTTGCTGCACATCACCCTGCAAGATGAATCCAGGGCTGGTGGTGGTTGATGGGCCCGGGACATCAGCTCTCAGTTCTAAGCATCCACGCCAGGATCAGCTCCTGCCTCAAGTCATCTCTGGCATATCTGACTCCAATCTTTATATTTCCAGATCTGCGTAATTATTTTAACAACCACATAAACCCTTTGATTCACTGCAAACAGATAAAAGACATTCCTGCCTTGCACCACTGCCCAGGCATCATTAAGTTAGACACCACACTTCAAAAGGCACTTGCATTGCACATCAACATTTGAAGTCAAATATTTACCTTCCAGTTTAAAATTAAGCCTTTAGGATCACTCTGACTGAACCACCAGCCAACACTGGTTTCCACTGCTGGGTTCATGTATGTTTAGACACTGTCTTTGTTTTCCAGCATTTTGCAACATAAAAGAAAGCAACAACAGTTCTTCGTACGTGCAAGACCCAAAGGAGAAGCAACAGCTCCTATTTTTCATGTGGAAAAATATACAACTTCCTCCATGTCTAATAAAAGGTGGACTTTCACATCAAGACACCTCTTGTTTTGTATAAGCCTTGGGAAGACAAGGTTGACAGGTAAGTACAGCTCACACAAGGAAATAAATCTGAGTTTTGACTAGGCATCTCATACAGGCTAGTGAATCCAAGGCAAAGTTGGAAATGAAAAAAATCACTCAGAAGAGAGAAAAATAAGTGAACTGTGCACCTCTGCACTCACAGAACACTGCCCAGCTAGCAATCCCACAGGACAAGGCAGAGCAAGGTCACGGCACTCATACCTCTGTCCCCACTGAGCAGGTGAGCAGCCCCACACCTGGCAGCTACCAAAACATTTCTGGGAGGTATTTTTAAGCTACTGCAAGGTGAGAAGGCAGGAAACATCAGGGACACACACACCTTCAGCTTTGGAAAAAACTACTTCTTTTTCCAAAGTTGTTCTTGAGCCGGTGCATGCTGTGACACAGCCCATGCACCAGCACCACAGGAAAGTGCAGCTGGGGACTGACAGTTGACAGTGCATGCACTGACAACACCAAATTTTGATTAGAGATGACCCAAGCAGGCTTCCTTGTGGGCTAATGGTCCTGGCACCCACTCCTCCTGCACCGCCAGCTGTTGCCATTACACATTTATCCCTGAGATGCTCAAGTTGAGAGCCACAGTCACAACAGCACAAACATGTCCTGGCTGATGCCACCAGGAGAGCAGGGACCTCTCAGCCTTCACCATTGCCAGTCACCACAAACACAGATGATGCTTTTAGAGAGCTGTGATGACTAAGACTGGTATTTCCCCTGGTCCATATGTTCCCAAGAAGAGAGCGGTGGTTTCACAGCTGGAGCTCTCACACATCAGCTCATCTCCCAGACTGAGCTGAAATAATTTGTGTCTGAATTTTAAGGTGCCAGCAGACATCGTTGTTACCCGGGGTATGTTTGCAAAAATGAAGCACATAACCCAAGGCAGAAACTCCTGAAAGTGGCCAAAGTGATGTGCTCTGTGTGGGCAATGTGCCTATGGCAGCCCAAAAAGTCATTAAGACGAGCTCAGAATTACCCAGAAGCTGAAAGCCCCTCCCTTCATCTGCCATTCCTCTGTAGTCTGGATGGAAACTTCTGCAAATCTCTGTGGTGGGATCACAACCTGCCTTGCTCACTATTTTAAGTAGTTGAAACCCCTGTTTAAAGCCTTGCTTTTCTTCCTAAGCAACAGCAAATATTCAAGATAGAAGAATAATTAAAATACATCTCTGCATCCCCTGCCGCAAGTGCAAAGGTGCTCTACAGAGGTTTTGCTGTAAATCCTGGAAAAAAAACCCTAACCCATTACAGGAGTTAATCATTGAAGAAAAATATAATTAATTCAAAGGACACAACCACTCCTGCCATGATGCTGGCCAGATAAGTTCCATACTCACATTTGATTTAAAATACACATCTTATACAGGCTTGGTACAATATTAACACAGGATCTACCTGCATCAGCTGGCAACTACCACAGCATGTAGTTTCACTGTGACTTTGCTGCCAATTTTTACAAAAATCACAGAATCCCAGAATGGTGTGGGTTGGAAGGGAACTTAAACTCACCCAGTGCCACCCCCTGCCATGGGCAGGGACACCTTCCACTATCCCAGGTTGCTCCAAGCCCTGTCCAACCTGGCCTTGGACACTTCCAGGGATCCAGGGGCAGCCACAGCTTCCCTGGGAAACCTGTGCCAGGTACCTCACGCTGTACCAGGGCCTCATCCAAGTTGCCACATCCCTGGTGATGCGATGAGCAAGCCTGCGTTCTACCTGGGAGAAGGAGCCCTCCCAGCTCACCTCCCTTTCCCTCCTCCCACTGCAGGGGCACACAGGGCCTCACCGTGACCTGCATTTCTAACCCCACCACGTTCTCCTGTCGCCATCAGACCCAGGCGACAGCCACCCGAGCACAGGGATGTGCCAGTACTTACTGAGTCCAAGGTCTTTGAATTCTGGAAGGCTTGAGGAGGCACAGAGCTGATAGAAGATGTGGTAGTTGCGCTCGTCCTCTGCCTGTGGGGAAATGCCGAGTTAAATGCCGAGTTACCAGAGGCACAGAGAGGTCACAGCAGTGCTCCCACCCTCAGCCTGGTGCCCTCTGAGCCCAGGGCCACCCTGCTCCCACCTCCTGCTTCCCACCACTGAGACCCTCTCAGTGCCACCAACACAAGGAATTTTTGCTTGCCACCTGGGAGAAAGGAGGTGCAAAGGCTTGCCCTGACCAACACACACGGCCCATCTGGCAAAAAAATAAAGTTCTATATTACCTTCCAGATCTTCCCCCTCTTTGGAATAAACAGGCTAAATGAGCCAGCAAGCACTGAGTTGCAAACTGACAGTTACATATGGCTTACTCTCACAGCTTCCCAAAGTTGTCAATTTTTTGGGATTTTTGCATTTGGGGCTTTTTTTGCGTGTAAGGAGAAGATTTTTTGCAGGTGCTTCTGAACTACATCCCATGAACAAACCAAGAAAGCTTCTCCAGAGCCTGCACAAGAAACCCAAGGTGTGTGCTGTGGCAGAGACTTCAGCCTTCTCAGCCCTTCTCCTGCCACTCCCTCTATCTTCCACACGGAAGACTGTTGCCTGCAGTTTGTTCTCCCTGGCTCTTCATAAGGTTCAGTGAAAAACCCCAGCTGCTGCCCAGAGAGATGTTTTCCATTCCTGCACAGCAGCAGCAGTCCCTCCTCCAGGCTCCAGCCTCAGGCTGACAGAGGGAACAATCCCAGGCCAACTAACAAGTACCCCAGGTACACCTTACCCCAGGATTAGGTCATCAAGCTGGAATCATAAAGCACTGCAGAAGACTGAGTCTGAAAGACACATCCGGAAGCTGTGTCCACCAGGAAAGTGTCAGGACAAGAGGAAAGGGCCTCAAGTTGTGCCAGAGGAAGTTCAGGTTGGATATTAGGAATAATTTCAACATGGAAAGGGCTGTCCAGCCCTGGCACAGCTGCCCAGGCCAGGGGTGGAGTCCCCATCCCTGGCGAGATTTAAAAGCCGTGTGGATGTGGCACCTGGGGATGTGATTACAAGGAAGATGAAGAGGGACTTTGGACGAGAGCATGGAGTGCCAAGACAAGGAGGAAAGGCTTCCCACTGACAGAGAGTAGGTTTAGATTGGATGTTAGGAAAAAATTCTGGGCAACCTGTGCCAGGGTGGTGAGGCCCTGGCACAGGCTTCCCAGAGCAGCTGTGGCTGCTGCATCCCTGGGAGTGTCCAAGGCCAGGTTGGACGGGGCTTGGAACAACCTGGGATAGTGGAAGGTGTCCCTGCCCATGGCAGGGGGTGGAATGGGATGAGCTTTAAGATCCCTCCCAACCCAAACCATTCCATGATGATGATTCTGTGATGGCCTTGGCAGTGCTGGGGGGATGGTTGGACTCGATGGTCTTAAAGGTCTTTTCCAATCTAAATGATTCTGTGATTCTACTTTTAAAGAGATTTTTTTTTTTTTTAATCCATAGAAAAGACCCAGACTATTGAATACCTGGAATACAGCACCCAAAAGAAAGAAAAGAAGGCAAAAACTCCACAACTCCTCACCTGAAACACAACCCGAGATTTTTCCAGCAGATAGGTCCTCATGTTGGCACCAATGATGTGGTATCTTTTATCAAAGCCAATCTGAATGTATTTCCCAAAGCGACTGCTGTTGTCATTCCTTGTTGTTTTAGCATTTCCAATGGCCTGCATAAATAAAAAAAAATTAAACATTAATTTTAAATTTAATTATTGAATGTTTTTAAACATTTCAGTTTGCAAGCGGTGTTATGTAAACAGTCATAGGAGGATTTGAGGAAAACCCCTTCCCAGACACAGAAGGCAGAGCAACAACGTGACTTTAGGGAGGGCTCGTCACTGAAAATGTGGTGTCTCCAGGGGTTTTATGGAAGAAAAATGAACATAAACACGACTATTTGTACAGTAATTAAATCATCTACATCCCAATAGCCTCAACATTCCTCTTCTGTCTTATAGGATGCCCCCACCTCTGCTCACAGTCAACACTAGCAGCTTTCCTGGATGAGTCTCCTTCCCCTCAAGCCCATTTAACTCAAGGTTTTTCTGCAAACCAGGCAGTTTTCCTTCATGTTTTTTTCTGCATAGGCAATGTTCTCATCAATTTCCAATAAAGACAGGCAGGTTGCCTGGCCTCAGCACTTAGAAATTACAGCCAGAACTGAACACAGGCAGGAAAATTAGAGCAATAAAATTCTGGGGTCATATAGAACAATAGTGTGCACTGGGAATTTTTTTCTTGGATGGCTTTACATGTCCCCTGGTATTGCAGCTACATTTCACAGAGGCAGAGGAGATGGGTGAGGAAAGGAGTAAACCAGGAGGTTTACCAGGAGTAAACCTGCAGAAAATCAGTGCGTGTAGCCTGCCAGCCACACACCTGTGTGAATTTCCTTACTTTCTCACTGGTTTAGACATTCCAGCTCACCCCTGACATCAGGGAGCAGGGTTTCAGACCTGGGTCTCATCCTGGATCAGCCACCACCTCTGTGCCTATTAGACAATTTGGCACGAGGCACTGTGGTGGGAAGCCCCCCTAAAGGCTGAGCCAAGCCCGAGGTTAAGCACAGGACAATGCCACACTCCACTAAAGCAGCACTGCTGGCTCCTGCCTTGAAAAGAAAGTCACACGAGTCACCGACTTTGGAAAAGCCCAAACCAAATGAAGGCACTCCAAGACTCCAAAATCTGTTTGCAAAATGGGACTTAGGCGCTCAGACATTTATTTTCAGCAGCTGGCCTCAATGAAAGCAAACAAAGATGCTTTTTCCCTTTCTTCTGCACTTACAAAAAGAATTCTTTTCCTTCAGAGCAGGGATTTCCCTATAATGGGACTCCTTATTCCCCTATCACAGATAATTAGCTTGGGAAATCCCTCCAAGACCATCCTGTCCAAGCCATGCCCGATCCCCACCTTGTCCCCAGCCCAGAGCACTGAGTGCCACTTCCAGTCCTTCCTTGGACACCTCCAGGGATGGGCACTCCATCACCTTCCTGGGCAGCCCCTTCCAGTGCCTGACAGCCCTTTCTGTGAAGAAATTCCTTCTAATGTTCAACCTGAACCTCCTCTGGTGCAGCTTAAATCTATGTTCTCTCGTCCTGTTGCTGGTTGCCTGTGAGAAGAGGCCAATATGTGACTGACAGGAACAGAAAACTAACAAAAATAAAACTGCATTGAAATATCTCAAACAGATTAATCCCTTTCTTTTCTATTGCATGTTTGTACAATGAAAGAAGGAGATTAGGAGGCACCATGCAGTGACAAAGGAGGAAGAAGATGATAAAACTCTAATGGTGTCGGCAGCTATGCTCAGGCTCTCCACTCTGGAGTCCCATCAAAGCCCAGCTCCTAGAGCTGTGCTGGGGATGCTCAGGCTCAGCTTTAAGACCATGAAATGCAGGATCAATTGGGGTGGTCTAAATGGAGGCTGTCAGTGCACTTCTGCATTTCAGTCCAGCGCCAGGATGCCGTTCTGCTGTAAATCAGACCTGGCTCACAAGCCCCCAGGGGTTCTCACTGTACTTGTGACTTATGGAGAGACACAGTGATCACTGCAAGCAGGACAAAGGAAGCTGTGCAGCTTTTACCTCCATGATTGGGCTGGACGCCAGGACTTTGGCTTCGATGTTGGTCTCACTGGCAGAGCCGCCGACAGTGGCGAAGAAGCGCATGGCGTATTTGGCAGAGACAGTCTTCCCTGCCCCTGACTCCCCGCTGACGATGATGGACTGGTTCTTCTCATGCCTGGGGAGGCAGAGGAGGAATGTTAATGAAAGTTAAAGTTAACCTTCTGTTAGTTAATCCGTTTTCTTGTCAGCTGTTTGCACGCACTCCCCGTGTTGCTGCTCCCTCACCCTGTCGCCCCCTACGTTATGGACACTGGATTCCTTCTGGACCTACAAAAGTAACCGTGAACAACACACCACTGTGACATGTCTCAGACAAAACATGAACACCTCCAGAACATCATCTCCACAGGCCTGCAGAGACAGCAGGAGGTGAGCCCCTGCATGAAGCACTGCTGCCTGCTCCACCCCTGACACATTGGGAAGCCCATTTCTTACACATCACAACACCAAACCTCTGCAGATGGACATTTGTCTGGAGAACTACTAACAGGCATTGGCTGATTGTCAGCCCCTAATACTATATATTTAACTTTCCTTCCCAACTCCTTCATTCAAGCATTTGAGATTTTGCTCACTGTGAACTCACTGTGAAACTCGCTTTTAAAACACAGATACCCAAAGACTCCTCTGCACTCAAAATACATTAAAAATACTAAAGTTTTAAAATCAAGCATCCTAAAATTAGAACACAGAAGAAGTAATTTGATTCTCTATGCAATTATATGAGTATCAGTATCTTCACACAACTCCCAACATCTGGTTAAAACTTTGACATCAGACTCACACCAGCTGCTCATCCCTAAATCCTGTGAAATTGTGAAGTCACTGATCTGAAGTGCAGAGGTACTTCTAGGACCAAGGGGGTAAGATAAAGAGGATAAATAGTAATCCCTGGTAGACATCACTAAGCAAAGTTTTTCAGCTCCTGAAGCTCTGGAAAACAAAGTAATTTTTTAGGAAGGACTTGCTCATTAATAGAAGGATCAGGCAGCCCTACCCTCTCCAAGCACACACCAAATTTCCTTACTAAAGGATATAGGTGTAACAGCACCAGGATAACAAAATTCAAGAGAATACACAGCAGAATTTTTTATCTGCAGGTGTGATTTTTTTGCCAGGGTGGGAGGTGTTTTCCTGGCACCGACGGACTGATGCACACCCTTCTCCAGCTGTGATGGGAGCAGGTGCCACTGTCCCATCCCTGGGCGGGTCCTGGAAGTAGCTCTGCATCTCCAGGCTGCTGATGCCCTTAGGGCCAGGGCAGGCCACCAGATACCTCCAGGACAAACCACCAGACACCTCCAGGGCACAGGACTTTGCACGGAGAAGCTGAGGGTGCACCAGCTCACGTAATTCTTGAGACTTGCACAGAGCACAGACTCATCCAAATGCCTTTTTTCTGCTTGAAAAATTGATCACTCGCGCAAAAACCCTTGCACAAGTCACCATGAAATACCCAGTCCTTCCCAGCACAGCATGGTACCCCCTGGATATATCCCAATAAATAATCTGTTTAAAGTGCTTGAGCTGCAAGGCAAAGAAAGGGACAAGCAGTAAGAGAAGACCATTTTCAGAACTACATCCCTCTAGGAAAACATCTGCTGGCTCCAGGACCAAGTGTCTCTGCTCTAGTGGGATTTGCTCCCTGGGGCATCATCAGCACATGGCTAACCCAGCACCTCTGCAATTTGGCTGTAGACTTTGGGGAGGGGCGAGTTTTCACTGCAGGATTTTCTATAAGCTCCCAAAATACCCGAGCTATTGGGTAAGCTGTAAGTCCGTAATTGAGTATGTTTTTAAGTAAGATCAACTTAAGCTTCCCGGACTCTGTCTGGCTTTCAAGAATCACAGTTGAAAGCAGGCACAGAAAATCCTATACACAAGTGCAACAATTAATTTATACCTTGCAGTTCTCTTGACATCAGGAAACACTTTCAAAACACATTTCAATTTAAGATACTCAGTTGAACTTTATACCAGCAGGAGATGAGAACAGAGGCTAAATGATTGCCACATACCACTTTCACACTTCCAACAAAGACACACCACACCATTAGTTTCCTCCACTGTCAGGCACCACCATCTTAATTCAGTCGAGGCTCAAGGTAATTGGTTTGAGGAAAAACCTCAGTCACATGTAACATTTTGGTGCAAACCAGGACTCTGTGAGACTTTCAAGCAGCTGACAAGATAATTTCCATCTCTCTCTACTTTTCAGGCTCCGATTCACAAAGTGTATCTTAATCCACCCCCTGGCCAGCTAGTCTCCTGGGCATCAACTCACAGGAAGGCAAGAGGAACCTCCAGCCACCCCAGCTACCAGGCAGCAATGCAGAAACGGGCTGTGAGTGGAGCACACCCTCAGCCAGGCAGCCAACACCCTGGAGCCGGTGTTCCCGGTGACTCACCCCGGGCGGGGACAGCCTGGTCCTGCTAAGTCACGGCATCCTGCCCTCCACAGGCCTTGGCAAAGCCACCGAGGCTCTCCCACAGCCAGCTGGCAGGATCCAGGCACAGAGCTGCCAATGTTCCAGTCTCACACCTTTGGGCTTCCACAGGTGTGCAACAAACCTCTCCTGGCAGCACGAGCCACCAGGCACGGGCACCCAGTGAGAGGACGGGAAACTAAGCACCACACCCAGAAACAGGCTGGATCAACACACAGCAGCAGTTCCTGGGACAGCTGATGGCAGTGATTTATCATAGCTGAAGTGGGTGAGAAGTTTCACCTCTGCTTTGGTCATCTTCAGTGAGATGGGTTGCCCGTCTCTCCTTCCAGGTAACAAGGGAAAGGATGAGAGGAAATGGCCTCAAGTTGTGCCGGGGAAAGTTTAGATCGGATACTTGGAAAAATTTCTTCACAGAAGGGCCTGTGAAACCTCAACACAGGCTGCTGGGAAGTGGTGGAGTCCCCATCCCTGGAAGTGTTCAAAAAAAGTGTGGATGTGGCACTTGAGGACATGGCTTAATGGTGAGCATGGTGGTGGTGCTGGTTGACAGCTGGACTTGATCTTAGAGACCTTTTCAAACCTTAATGAATCCGTGGTTCTGTGATTCATGGACTCTTGCTGAGCTCCACCAGTGACATCCCATACTGGCCATCAGCAGGATGCAGTGGACAGAATTCCTGTCAGCTACCAAGGAAGGGGCAGACAGAGGCTTTGGCATGGGCTGCAAGGGTGGGTGAACAGCCTCTTCTTCATCAGAGGTGAGGGAGAAGCAGAAGAAAGGGGTGACAACCAATCCCTGCAAAACCTGCAAATGCAAAGCTGACTTAGAGCTACACCTGCCTACAAGCTACTTCAGAATTATTGTTTCCTACCCCTCTCTGTGTGACAGGTGGCACATTTCAGATAACATCTCCCTGCTACTTTTTAGACCAGAAGACAAAAGCTTCACCAGTCTGGGACTGAGTCTTCAATTAAATGAAGCCAAAATCTCACAAAGATGCATTTCTTGGCATCCAGTCAGCACTGCTGCAAGGTAAGATTTGGTAACCCATTTTTTTCTATTTAAGATTCACAATTATGACTTCTTGTTACCAATTTCTGACCTTTTTCAAGACTTCTCCACATTAGCTGTTGGGGTGTGCCTGTCTGGAGAAGGCAGAGACCAACCCACCTGGGAGCCCAGCCCAGCACCAGCCCAGACCCACAGTTCTCATGGGCTTCAGATCCCAGCACAAAATGCCTTTAAGTGGCATTCTGAGTGCTTCATTCCTCCCTCTGTCTGGTCTCTTTTGAAAAGAGACATTTGCCAAAAGACACTGAACCTAGTGATAAAGCCATGGCTGGCATAATTCACTGCTATTGCAGCCACTCTGCCAGGTCACATTTTTCCAGAGTTTCTCAACAATTTGCCCTAATGGCTGATGTGCTGCAAGAAGAAATGAGCCAGGTGGTGTCTCCATGGCACAAAAAATTTTGGATTATATTAATAACATAACACAAAAATGAAGATGCTCTTTAGCAGGCCACATAACCTCCTGCATTTGCAGTAATGTGTCTCTTCTGTTGTTGGGGTTTTTTGGTGGATAATGCATGTTCAAACATTTGTTTTCCAACTTCAGGAATAAAAACCTTTAGGAATAAAGGCTGCAGCCTTTCCCTTCTTCAATGTACAAGTTAACCAACTGCTGATGTCAGCAGGGGAAGGTTGATGAGCCCCACAGAGCAGCTGGCAGCAGACAGGATGCTCAGGCAGCAGAAATGGTTAAAACCAGGCAGGAGGTGTTTGCATTCAGCATGGAATAAAAGATACTGAAACGTTTGGCCACTGAGCAGGCAGAGTGTGCAACGCGGCTGCTTAAAATACGTTCTATTTTGGCAGCGTCAGCACTGGAGAAAATTATTATGGAAAAAAAAGCCTGGATAAAATGAAGCCTTATGGGTGAATACCACCTCTGCTGCAGCATGCAGTGCTGTCACATCTCCTGGAGCTGGTGGAGCTCCTGGGCACCTCGGGGCTGCTACCACAGCCTGTTAATGCTGCTGCAAAGTGCATCCTCTCCCCACAACACACAGCTCACAGGACTGGAGAACTACCACCACGATCTGGGCTACAGCCTCCACCATCAGAGAGGCAAACAAAACCACCAAGGAGCAGAAGTCCAACCAGAACAAAATCCAGAATCGTTTATTCAATGCAAGAGGCAATAGCACCTCCAGAGGTGGGCAGCACATCTCTCTTTCTGCAATGCCCATCAAGACCCTCACCCCTGGCCACACACACAGTAAGAGATGGGTGAGGTGTCCAGCCCAGCACAACTAAGAAGGGAGTCACTGGTGTTTTCACAAGACATGAAAAACATCATGGAATCATAGACTTGTTAAGGATGGAGGGACCTTTAAAGGCCATGAACAGGAACACCTTGCACTGTCCCAGGTTGCTCCAAGCCCTGTCTAACCTGGCTTTGGACACTTCCAGGGATGGGACAGCCACAGCTGCTCTGGGAAACCTGTGCCAGGGCCTCCCCACCTTCTCAGCCAGGAATTCCTTCCTTGTATCTAATCTAAAAGTCTAGTAAATACCACTTTCTAAAGGGAACATCTAAAGGTGCTGCCCAAGGCAAAAAAGAAAAAGTCAGTCGTCTATGAATAGAAAGGGCACTTCAGATTCCTTTGCTGATTAGCACTGGCTGCTAATTACCAGCCTTCACATCAAGGGAATATATTTTGCCACGTGTTTAGGTAGATAACCCTTCACCTGCAGCAATGCAGAGGATACTGCTGCCCTCAGAGGTGCCTCCAAAACAGCCCGGGAAAGGTGTGGAGAAGATCCACACCTCAGGCCTGCCCAGCTGGGCACAGCTCTTCAACTGCATCAGAGCAATCAGAGGTGTGACACTGCTCGGTGCTCCATATGCAGTTCTCAGCCTGGGATTGCCAATACTCACTGTAATACACGATTTCCCATCAATTTATCTGATTAAGCCAGGGCAGAACATCCCTGGAAAATCCTTCCTGCAGGAAAGGGGATGGCTGAGCCATGGCAGTACAAAAGGATTTGAACCCAAGGATGGTTCCCACCACCCCTCTGCCTGTCAAGAGGAGACAGGGGACACCTCAGTGCAGATGTGTACATTCAATTCCCTTAGCTTTCAACAACACTGCTTGAAAACAGGAGGCTTTGAAGACAAATATACCCTAAGTGTTCTCCAGACGTGTATCAGAATTTTTCCAAAGTCAGATTTCTTTGAAGCAATAATCTAAACCCGTGAGAAGAAACCTGGAACACCCAGGATTTTTTTTCACAGTCATCCCTTCAGAAAGCCACCACTGGCACAACTTCATCTTGGTCTCTGCAGTGGGAGCAAAACCAGTTGCACTAAAAACACAGCTTCTCCAAGAGGGAAAAGGATCTGAAACAAACGAAGGCAGAGCCAAACCCTGTGAATAATTGTCAGGGTCACTCCGGCTTTAATCCCAGATCTGACACTAATTCTCAGTGTCGTGGAACGAGTCAATAAGTCTCTCCACCATGGAAATCATATTTAACCTACTTCTTTCAGGTTGCTTGGAGGATTAGTGTTCATAAAGCAATCTGAAGATTAAAAATCCTTTAAGTACTGCAGTTTGAATTGAGCCTGACCACAATGACAATACTCACAAGCCCCAATCCATTTCTATATTGGCAGTGCTGTGCAGGCTAAAAATGAGCATAGCTACTGCATTTTGTTGTTAGAAATATAAAAATGCAATAATTTAATTACCACTGGATTGCATCCCTCAACTGCTAATGACAGCAGTGAAAAACAGACAGTCCAACTCCGGTCTCAAATAAATAAACAGAAGTTGCACTCGAGATGAAAACCAGAGTGCTGCAGCACTGTAACACAGAGAAAAGCCATCTCTGAAACATTCTCCCAAGACAGGAATTGTTCCCATTTCAGTGGGATAACTGGAATTTGGAGCAGCATCACTATCACGAGTGGCAGCAGCTTCTTTTACTTGTAAGGTCTAATTTGGGTTTCTAGAATACCAGGCCTGGTATCATCAGTCAGGGCAAACAGAAAACCACAACTTTGGGGTAGTTACACTTTTCCCTCAGAGAACCCAAGAAGATATTGAGCATCTAACAAGGGTGTTTAAGGACTTGTTTTCTGTTTGCATTGTCAAACAGCAGCTGCAAATGCACATTTAATGCTGCAGCTGCTGAAGCCAGCAGCCCTGTAAGGACAGATTTTCACGTGCTACATATTCATCTGGGTGTTTTTTTACACTGTGTCTTTCATAAACAGCATGGATTACCCCATCCAACCTTTTGTTTGTCCTTCTTTTTTTACACAGATAACTTCATTTAATAGAGATGACTTCTTTTTTATAGATACAACTTTTGATACAGTGGCATATACCGATGGGGCAAAATAGTATTCTTTTCACCAACAATCTACATCAGAGCTTCAAAATACATTTTGGCTGCAACCAAAGAGTTGCATTCCAAAGAGTTGGCGTGCCAGGAGTTGAACCTGATGATGATACTGATGGGTCCCTTCCAGCTGAGCATATTCTATGGTTCTAAGATGCATCGGGAGTGAAGTGTCCCCCAGGGTCCACTCTGTGCAGCTTTGGAGCTGATTTGCTCACACCTCCCTGGGTTTTAGCAGAAGCCAGAGAGAAAACGTGGACTTGGATTACTCAGTTGCTGGGAAAAAGCTTCCGAGCGCCAGTTTGGCCCTGAATGGGCAAGGATGAGCACACGGCACGATGCCTGGGGAACAGGCAAGGTGGAGAGCTAACCTCGTCCTGCGCGGCGGTCACCGCCAGCTCAGCTCTGCAGAGCTGTTCCTTCTATGCCACACGATTTAACACGCATCAACCCGACGTGTCTAACGCCGGGGTCAGACCCCACGGAGCAAATTAAGGTGTCTGTGCAGAGCTCAGAGCTCTCTCATGCGATGCTCCAGCGCACCAGCTGCTCCCCCCGCGGGACCGGCGACATCCCGCAGGTCCCGCCTCATTAAAGCTCCTTCTCCCCCGAACGCTTTGTGCAGCCGGCTGGAAACGCCCCTCCAAGAGCAAAGAAAATCCTTAGAGCTCCAAGTTTCTGCAAAATGCTGAGCTGTCTCCAGTCTTTACACCAGTTCCCGCAGGCAGGCAGGCGGGCAGGATGACCTTCTCCCAGGATTTATGCCTTGCGTACCCCGTTGGGGAGGAACACAAGCTCCTCGGCCTCAGGAAAACGAGGTCAGCAATTCTTTTGTGTGTTGTTCCTAACGAGAGCAAAACACGCACCCGGCCAGTTTTCTTAGCTCTCTGGCACCCTGATGCTCTTTTCAGTGCTGGGATCACACCACAGAGCATCCCTGGCTCCGACCCAGGCCACCTGCAAGCTGCTGGAGCACTGCAGAGGGAGAAGGCTTGGGACTGCATCCTCCCAAAAAGCATCACATACAGGAAAGGACCGTGGGATGCTGTGCCAACAGACCAGCTACAGAGCACCATGATCAGTTCTTCCACCCTGTGGCAGTCCCAAAAAAAGGTGCTTCTGACAGACTTCACCTCCACCATCCTAAGACACTGATGCTTGGAAAACTTCTACACTGCCATCTGATTAATTACAGTTAATGAACATTAGGAAAATCCCAGAAAGAGGTTTTCAGAAACCACACTCTGGGTTCTCCATCCTGAGACCTCCAGAAATTCACTGGGGTGTGGGATGGCAAGCAGTGACTGGGAGGTGGGCAAGGCCAATCACAAGTCTTTGGGCTCTGAGGTAATTATGATGTTCATAAACACTGTTTTGCGTGTTTAATGATACTTGGTGTTACAGCTTTCTCCCCTCAGAGCTCCAAGAGATCTCCGGCACCATAGCAGTGATTACAAGTTTTATGTAGGCTATTATCACTCCTTCCCAGTCAGTGATATTTCACACACACACACCCATTACTCTCAGTAAGGCACTGACCTTTCTCTACCTTAAGCTTTCCCATGCCAGTTCTGTCCCATTTACGAGTATTTATGATTTTTCTATAAGGGGTGCCTCGCTTATTATTAACTCTGCTACCATTTAGCACAATTCTAATTCTAAACTGCCAAAAAGAAAAAAAAAAATTTTTAAAGTTTATTAGTTGGCCAATTATTCCCAGAGCATCTCTGTCCCCTCCCATAGCAGGGCAAGTAAGACCAGAGGGTCTCTCCTCCAATCCTTGGGAAACATTACCTAGAGTGTCTCCCATTTTGTTTGTTCTATGTATCACCTCTGGACAAGAAAAGCAAACCCTGAGGTCTAACACCAAAACCAGCATGTTTATGGGATAGCTCTTGGAAAACCTTCTCCCCTCATCCCTATCCCACTTCTAATGCTAAGCAGAAGAGAACTCCTTCAGTTTTGCACCTTCCTTAATTCAAGCCTCTTGAGTGTTTTTTCTTCTGCCCCCTTTTTAGGCCAGAGCTTAGTTTTGGGATGGTCCCTGCTGCACAGCCCTGGTGAGCTGCAGCACAGCTCAGCCCCTGCCAGCCCCCGACCCAGCCTCATTCATCAGGAGACTAAGCCCTTCCCTGCCTCTAACAGAACACAGGATTCAGCCTTATTTACTGTGCCAGTCTGATTCCTCTTGCATCTCTGTCAGGGGTTAATCTCTCTTTTAACTCCTATCTGCTCTCTCTTTGTGCGGCTTTAAATCCTCCTGTAAAAGCCTGAAATTTGAAGTGCTATGAAAGGACATTCCGTACTGCGCCCACACCCCTCCCTCAGTCTATTTGCTTGTGTGCAGGGTTGATGGATGCTGCAATTCCTGCTCTTTTCCAGCTCCAGCATGGCCCCCACGGCAGAAGAGAGACCAGTGGCCACCACAGGCAGCCCCAGGGGCACCTGTATCTCTGCAGGACACGGACATTTCCCTGTGGCTGCAGGGAGCTGGGATTTTCACAGGCAATGCAAAGCCTGGGTGCGCTAAATTCCAATAAAAACAGAAAGCCTCTACTAAATAGAGTTACCTGTCTGCAGTCCAAATGTTTGAGCACTTGGTGACAGGAGCAGCGTGTGGGCAGTGGGGCTGAACAGAGGAGACACCCTATTTCCATATAACTTATAATTTAGGAATCACACAACAGATGCTGAGCCTGATTTGAATTGCAGACACCAGGGGTTATCTGGTACCCACTGAGCTGCAGTTCAGACAAGATATGCAGAAGCTGAACTCATCCGTCAAATCACTCCCGCATTTCTTATTTTATTTCTTCTGAAAGAACTATCAGCAAAACTGCGAGGAGTTCCTCATGCTGGGAAGGGGTAACTCCAGTCTAGCCAACAGGTTACCACAACAATTGCTTTCCCACTGACATTGCAAGGGTCAGGTAAGGTCTGCAGAGCCTTTTCATGCTCCTGGCAGAACATTAAAATGCTCTGCAATTCCGATTTATCAGAGTTTTATGTGAATCAGACCCAAGATATTTTTGCCTGGCCACATGGAACAGCTTTGCAGGCATGCAACTGTGAAAACATCAGCCTGGTGGAAGCACAAAGGAAAAAAGTCTGTGGCACTTGACCCAGTCCATGCACTTCTGAGAAGGCTTTCACAAGTCCTTTATTACCTGAGATCTCTGCCACGGTAAGATTTGAACACTGGACTTGTTTTGTGTTTATTGTCTGACGTGGGCTGCTGCCATGTCCCACCAGTTAAAAGGTCCACACAAGTGAGATAATGTTCCTACCACAGTGAGATCCAGAGGTGATGAATGGAAAACACATGGAATGTACAGCAAGGGGTTTATAATACCTTCGATATTTGATTTATGATGTAAGCAAAGATCACCTCTACTACCTGCTCCCTGCTTTTGAAAGATGTTTGACAGCCTTTGGAGGGTCCATTCTTCTGCTCCATTGCCCACAGCACTTCTATTCATACAACATGCCTCTCTCACCTATAAATGCTCAATTCTATATTTTATTAAGTATAATGCAAGACAGAAAAGTCCACTGCAGTGATTTTTCTATAGACTCAGCGCAGCATCACATGACAAGTTGTTACAAATGCATGTTTGTGGTTGTTTAAATCAGCAGCAAGGGTATCAGTAAAAACCAAATTTAATATTAAGCAAGAGCACTACAAAGTTCATTGGCAAGATTCTCCCCACTACTTACAGGACAGTTAAGGCACACCAAGGGAAAACAAGCAACAACAGAACTAAAATCAAAATCCAGGCAATCAAAACAGAAATGAACTGAGAACTATCTGGGGTGTGTGTGTGTGTGTGTGTGTGTGACAAAAGGACAGTGAGGGCACAGATAAAAAGGAATATGGCCAAAATCTTAACAGTACTTTAACTTATCTTATACCTTAACTTATACCTTAAACTTAACTCAAAGGAACAACACTTAACTTACACTTGACTTATAACTTAACAATTTAACAGAGGAATAACACTTAACATTTAACCTAAGTTACAACTTCAAAGTCAAACTTAGCAACTTAACAGAAGAACAACACAGCAGCATTTAACCTAGCTTATAGCTTATGGCTTAACCTTACTTACAGGCCTAATTTACTGAGGTATCTAAGGTACTAAAACATCTAAGAGAACAGCATCTCTCCCAGATCTGCCATAGCATATGCACAGGTTTGTGCACTCAAAGAGTCAGTGCAAGCAAGATACCTGTGAAAATTCTCCTCAGAGGTCAGTGAAATGCTCACTTCGGATGCTTTTTCATCTACCCAGTGGGCGAAGGATCGGGCCTTGAGGAGTGGGGGTATCAGCCCAGGACTCGTCATTGTTCAGGGATCCTCCAGGTACAGTAAACATGAGAGTTCCCAGCTCTGAGAGGCCCCACTCAGAGGGAGGTCGTTGGTCACAGCCCACTGTGGTCCAGAAGAGATCAAAGGGTCTCATTTTGGACCATGATTTTATAGGGTCACGAGAGAGTGGCTTTAGTCACAACAATATTTCATCCCGGCCATAGTTTGGGTTGTCATTTTCTTTGAAAATGTGATAATGGAGATGTTAGAGAAAACAAGGCCTCGTTATAAACAGCCGTTTGTGGGAGCAGACAGTGCCCCTTATGATAAGCTCAGGAAGGGCTGAGCCCAGGTGCTGTCTGTCAAGGCCGAGGTCAAACATGCACTTATCACATTTCAGTGCGGCCTAGAAGAGGAGTGGGTGCACCACCACACAAGTCGAGTTGGGAAGAAGTAAAATGGAGCTGCAGACAAGAAGGGGAATATCTAACTAAAGTTATAACTAAAGCTCCCCAAAGGCTGGGAAGGGGAAGCTGGTGTGCTGTCACCACCCAAACTTCCTCCACGGAGCTGGCAACAACTACTGGGTCACATATGTAAAGAGGGGCATGGATCAGGGCACGAATCATGGAATCTTTAAGGAAAATCTTTGGAAAAGTCATGCAAGACCACGGAGTCCACGCTGTGCCCAACCCCCACCTTGTCCCCAGCCCAGAGCAGTGAGTGCCACGTCCAGGCCTTCCTTGGACACCTCCAGGGATGGGTGCTCCACCACGGCCCTGGGCAGCCCCTTCCAATGTTTACCCCTTTCCAGGAAGAAATTCCTCCTGATGTCCAACCTGACCCTCCCCTGGCACAGCCTGAGGCCGTTCCCTCTCCTCCTGTCCCTGTTTCCTGGGAGCTGAGCCCAACACCCCCCGGCTGCCCCCTCCTGTCAGGGACTTGTGCAGAGCCAGAAGGGCCCCCCTGAGCCTCCTTTGCTCCAGGCTGAGCACCCCCAGCGGCCCCTGGTGCTTCTGCCCCTTCCCCAGCTCCGTTCCCTTCCCTGGACATGCCCCAGCCCTTCCATGTCCTCCCTGAAGGGAGGGATCCACAAATGGACACAGGACTGGATGTGTGGCCTCAGCACAGAGAACTGGTTAACAACCCCTTCTCCTGCGTGGAAAGCTGCAGGCCGGCCTGACTGCAGCAGAAATGCAGGTTCCAAGGGGAATTTTTGCCAGACTCCAGGCTTCTGCCCAGAGTGATGACACACACGGAAATCAGAGCCGGGATCTGGGCACACAAGGGATCTTTTGTTCCTCTGTGAGAAGAGCAAGAAGCAGCCAGCAGGGGACCAGCGGCTGTGCTGGCTCTCCCTGTGATCATGGCACTGCTTCCAGGAGGGCAAACACCTTGTGCAGCCCCCAGAAGAGTGAAAGGCACCAAAACCCCTTCCACCTCGCCACGACAGGGATGGTGAGCAGAGGAGGAGGTGCCTGCACTGCCCTGCAGACATGTCCTATGTCAGACAGAGCGCCCTATGGCCCCAGGCACTCAGTGCTTCCAGCCCCACAGCCATGAACAATCACTAAATCAGCCATCCTGCCACCACCCCAGCGCCTGGCTCCACCGTCTCCAGCAGCAGCACTTGAAGCAAATTAACACCATGCTTCTTATTTTGCTTAAAACAACATTGTTTCAGTGGCCCAAGTGGGTTTAGTCTCACCCTGCGTGTGTGGGGAGTCTCTAAAGAGCTGGTCACTGTAAAAATTAGAGGATGTCACATATGAATTTTAATCACGTGCCTGTTTTTTCTAAAGCTGTTTTATATGCAAGTGCTGCAAAGCAACTGTCTGCAAAACATCCTCTTTGGGAAAAGCTCATATTTAAAAGGGAGTTTTAACCACTGAACCCATTGTAGGTGTTCAGATGCTTTGTGAACAATTTTGACTCAAAAAAGGGATCAGATGTTGTTACACACCCTCTGCAGATCCCTTGTCCTGCCCACCCACGGCTTTTCTTTTTTTTTTCCCCCTTTTAAATTGACATTTTCTGATGACAAGACAAAACCAAACAGAGGATCCCACACAGTGAAGGTGCCTCCAGTCCCATCTCATTGACACTGAGCTTGAGCTAGGTGAGAAAGTACAGGACCACTTCATTAACACTTGTACACACCAGGTGTCTTAAGTTCTGCCTTGGCACCCTGTCTCTACATGGCCATGGCATACTAGAAGCTCAGAGAATTAAAAATGTAATTATCTGCAATTTTTCTCATTCAACAGAGAGTCTTAGATTTTGTGCCCTTTTCCCTTGCTGTCTACTCAATCCCATTCAATCACCTCCACTGTGCTTTTCCAGTGTGCTCTGGGCTACTAATAGAGATAAAATATTCAAAAACCCAGAAGACTACCCAGTCCTTGAAGCACCATGGAGGGAAAAGCTCAGATCAAACTGCAGAGAACACAACACCCATCCAGAAACTCTCAGATTTAAACCACAGTGTGCTGCATTTTAAGGCACACTTCAAATAACCAGGTAGATTCCTGTAATCCAGGTCCCAATCTCCTCTCAGCCCTGTTTGAAACCCTCTTTTGTGCCCAAGCCTGCAATTACCACAATAACAGCCCAAAACAGAGAGCACCAGAGCAGCACTGAACAGGGAGCACGTTGCTTAAGAGCTTTGAAGGTGGTTATTTTCCTGTCTCCTTGAAAACAGAGCAGCCTTAACCACCCAGAGACAGCACTTATCAATTATGAGTTGCTGTCAAAAGTAGCTTTATTCTGATAAGGAGGAAAGCAGAGTCAAACATTGTTGGCTAGAGCTGTCTGTTAGCCCACTGCCTGCAAAATAACAGAGGGATGTGGGAGAACACTGTGTCTTCCCCAGCACAAACTTCAGCAGAAAAGCAAATAATTTCTTCGTATTTTAGACCCTTGCCCAGGAAAACCCGTGGGTCCCGTCCATGTTGGTCAGCAAATCCCTGGCTTCTTCTCAAAAGAATGATGCAGCTTGCTGCTCAGCCTGGATTCACACAAGGACTAAATCCTGAGCCTTCCTCTTTCCATACATGGCTCCCCCAGCTCCTGGGCTCTTCTTAAAGGGGTTTTGCCCAGAGCACAAGCACTTGCAGGAGAGAGCTGCAGGCTGGACTCTGGGTACAATCCACCTGATCCCTGCCCATGTCAGTGCTCCTCCAGATGCATTTCTGGATTGAACTCTGGCTCATTTTTGATTAGAAGTGCATCCTAACTCACCCCTAGAGCCCAGACACAGCAGAAAACAGGTTGCAACCCTTGGAATATGGTTCAGTGCTTACTCTTGCTATTAAAAGCCAGGGCTGTACAAAAATCTCAGCTAATCCACAAGCAAACATAAACACACTGTGTGAGTTCAGATAACTACAATAAAATGATCCCTGGTACAACAATTTTCAGTTTCCTCTCAAATTCTCATTTGGATCATGACTTATCTGTTAAGAACAAAATCCTACATCTGTCCCCAGCAACACAACAAGCACAGAAATAAATAAAGTAAAACTCACAATATCCATCTGGTGAAGACATTGCTTTGAAGGACCCATAAATATCTCCAAATATCTGCCAGTCACCTCCTAACTCAAAATCACAATGTCTCCATAAAAAAACCAACTACCATTAGCTTCTCAGTTTAGTTTGATTATCTCACCAAATTATCTGAAAAGTGGTTTCCTCTAAGCTATTAAGCATGACACTTGCAGAGTGGTTTGAATTTCTTCCAGGAAACTCATCCAAGCAGCAGCAAGAGAGGGATCCCCTGCCGAATCCCTGAGCTCCTGAGGACCACAGATATCCCCACCAGCCCAGCAGTCTGGGTGCAACAACAGGGTGAACTCATTAAGCAGAATTAATTAGGAATACATGACTTCCACCACAGTCTCAGCCACGACTTTGCTTTCATTGTGTATCTGGAGTATTTAAGGGCATCTCTGCCCACTTTTGACCCAACAGCTCAGTCCACCCCCATGGCTGAACCCCCACTGACCTGGCCATCTGCTTGTAGGCTTCCTCGGCCACGGCGAAGATGTGGGGGTCCATGTCCCCCATGTTCTGGCCACTGTAGGCGTAGATGACATCCTGCTCGTAGATTGGCAGCTGCTCATAGGGGTTGATGGCCACAAGCACAATACCTTAGGACAGACAGACAGGCAGGCACATTACAAACCAAGCAGGGAGTTGGTAATTCATGCCTTTCAGAGCTTGCATTAGTTGTTTTGATAAGTTTTTTTAAAATACGATGATTGAAAGGAAAAAAAAAGGATGAGCAGTGAATGGGGAAGGGCTCCTAACTCTTAGCATCTCCTTCAAGGGCTATGCTTTGATAGCAAGGCAGTAAGCCCCTGTACAACTACAGGGGAAACACAAAAAAACTGGTGAGAAGAGCAAAAATATATCATTATCTCCATTGTGTGAAGACAGACTTTGCAGGAGGGGTGAGGAGAGATAAACACAGCCTGAGCCATCACTTCAGAAAAGCAATTCCTATGCAATCAAAGCTCTGCCAGATCCAAGCAAACATCCCGGGTTTTCCCCTGGATTAAGTTACCAGCAAAAGCTCATAACAAAGAATGCATCCAAATCAAACTGAAACACATAAATCACAGGAAAGGAATGCCAGAGCCTGCTCTGAAGATTCCGTGTCTGTCTCCCCTCCAGCTCTGGGCAGGCCGGAGGAGGCAGTGAGCTGGGAGTCAATGAGAGGCAAAGCCACATGTGGTGCTCCCCATGTGCCCAAGGGAGCTGCTCTGCACCCAGGCGCTGACCAAGCCCCACCTCTGAGGCATTTTCAGGTTGTGCAGGTCTCAGCTGTCCCTGCCAGGAGCTCTGGGGAGCACCTGTGTGTGGGAGCTGTGCTCCCAGCCCCGCCAGTTCAGGGCTCGGGCACGCTCCCATCACCGGAGCACAGGAACCCTCAGCTTGCAGCAAACGCCGGGAGTGTGGCCTAACCTGCCTTGAAAGGCACAGGGCAGCGACTGTCACGTCACCTCCCCTGCAGGGCATTAACCCAGCTGCTTCACCTCCCCGGGCCCTGCTCCTGCCGGTTTGCTTCCTGGTTCTGCTCGGGTCACCTGCCAGTTTTCACTTAGTCACCAAAACCATGATGCAAACCAAGCTGGAGGGCTGTGCTTACCTCAGATAAGCCCTTTCCTGCCCTTCTCAACCACTTAATAACCAAAGCACGAGGCATACCGCAGCCATCAGTATGAACCTCCACTGAACCTCCTAAGCCCAAACACCTGCATCTCCATTAATTCCATGCTGTGCTCGAGGTGATCATGAACCCTCATGAGAAGCTGCACTCATGAAACCTCACTGATCTTGGGTGAGAGCAGGCTTGCAGGTGACTGAAGGCAGCTGAAAAAGGCTACAAGTTATGCCAGCAGTCCAACACTACACATCATTAAACACTGAAAGTTAACGCTACTAACACAGAGGCTACATATTTCCAGGGCACTCTTTTAAAAAGTCATCTCCTCCTGCCAAGCAACAACCCTAAACTGCAACACTTAATCACACTAGCTTTATAGGACAAGAGGGAATGGCTTCCCAGTGCCAGAGGGCAGGGTTAGCTGGGATGTTGGGAAGGAATTCCTTTCTGTGAGGGTGGTGAGGCCCTGGCACAGGTTTCCCAGAGCAGCTGTGGCTGCCCCATCCCTGGAAGTGTCCAAGGCCAGGTTGGAGGGGGCTTGGAGCACCCTGGGATAGTGGAAGGTGCCCCTGCCGATGGCAGGGGGTGGGAACAAGATGATCCTTAAAACCCCTTCCAGTCCAAACAAGTCTGGGACTCTACGAATTGCTTTCTTTCCTTTCTTCTTAACTTTTTAAGTTGTAATTTGTTGACATCCATTCACAGGTAACTGCTGTCCTAAATAGCTTTGGCAAGCCATCCTCTCCAAAAATCACAAACTCAAGTTCACACCTGCCCTTCTCCTGCTCTGAATGCAGGAGTTCAGATGATTCCCAAGGCCATAAAGAAAAGGAAGGAAATAGCAGCGCTAGGAGGTTGGGGTTTTTTTAGGAGGAAAACCCACTGTGGATGTCTCTCTGTAGGATCACTCTTTCTGGCATGCTGCTGTTTTCCAATGGTTTGCTAGGTCCTAGTTTTTCCCTGTGGGGGCTGCCAAACACATGCAAGGTTGGCCTCAAACTCATCTGATAAGATGTTCCCACTAAAAGCTGATGGACCATGAGCTCAGGGAGTTCACAGTGCACCAGCCCTCAAAAACTACCCCTGGTTTTACAGCCAGTTGACACACACACCTGTCTCCTACCCACCCCAAACTCACAGTCCCCAGACTTTCCTCATGCTGCAGCCTCTGGTTTATGGTCTCAAGGAGTTTCTCAGTGGCCCCACAGCTTGGCAGGAGCTGAGCGTGTGCTCTGGACACTCACCACAGTAGGTGTAGATGTGGTTGGACTCAAGGAACCTGACTTTGAGGTTATGCAGGACCGCGGGCTCGTGCAGGTAGCTCAGGGCTGTCAGGTCATTCTGTCCCACCAGGATGTCTGGATTGCGTAGGAAGGGCATCTCATTCCCCTGGAGGTTGATGGGGTATTCGTAGAGCTGAAGAGACAAACACGAGGGACTTGAGAACACAAAAAACAACAGTTCCTTTTATGTCCTGTAACTTTTCCAAGCGTAACTCCTGCTACTATGAAATACTTGCACATCCTGCTCTGAATTAAAAGCCCTGTGATGATAAGTGCAATGGGGCCCTGGATGACACACCACCAGGTGACAGGTCACCCCTCAGGTAATGGCTTTGAGCTGACCATCACATGGTACTGGTGGGCACTGATGGTCCACCAGCACCAACCTGGGCATACCCGAGTTGTTTTCAAGACAGCCTTGGGGCAAATAGCCTTTAGCCAGCTCTGAGCAATAACAGGCACCACACAGCAAAGCACAGCTTCATCTGATCTAAGTGCCTTCCTGCTCTTGGAAAAGCAGCCTCATTTCAAACTAGACCACGTTCTTACGATCAGAGCAATTTCTCAACTCATTTTTAATTCAAGTTACTTTCATACCCAAAACCTGACACCCCTTCAGGCAGAGAGGACATGGAGAAGCAGAGTCCCTGCTGCTGAAGTGTCTGAGGAGCCAGGTTACGCTGCTGAAGTTGGCATGTGGGCAGCCTTATGCTATTTTTGACTCGTCCCCAAATGAGCAACCGAGCCATCAACTAAAGAAAGACTCTAATTTTTTCTTTACAGAGGAGAAAAAAAAATTGCCTGTGATGCTGCTTCCCACAGGGTGTCTCAGAAAGAGGTCCTGATGCTCAGCTCCCAACAGAAGGGAGGAATCCCAGTTTCCAAGCAAAACCACTGCCACTGCACTAGCACTGGACCACTGCCTCTGCTAACAGCACAAGGAAAGCTGACCCAGGTACACGAGGACAGGCTCCTTCAGCATGTCTGACAACCTCTGGCTGGTTCTATCCTCCAATTCCACGTTGTCAATGCCAATTTTCAAGCATTTGCACTCAGTCTCACATCTGAATGGCAAACACACCAGGGATGCCTTGTGATATTTAAAAGTCAGCTCTTCATTCTGAGGAAGTTCTCCTGCATACAGAGCAGAGCCAGAAGCCACAAAACCCATGGAAATCCACTTAAAGCACAAGGACAAAAGAGAAGCACTAAGCATTTGGGTAATGCATGTTGGCTGTCAGGAACAAAAGGCTTTCCACAGCTTTGAATCCCCTGCAGATATGTGTGCTGGGTATCTCCAACCTGATGCACACACGTGCTGTTCCCCTTTGCTAGAGCTTTTCAATCCAACGTGACTGGATCCAGGCAGGGTTTCACACAGAAAAGCATCAAACAGGGTGCTCCCAGAAACCTTGGTCTCTTGCACAACTCCAAGATGAGATGCTGCATGTTTCACCATGACAGCGGCATGCTTATTAAGCTACTACCTGCAACACCTGGTAATCCTTTCATCTCCTTGTACTTTATTGTTGCTGATCCTGAACTCAACTGCACAAAAAGATTGGACCTTGCAGGGCTCCTCAGCCCCTTCAAATTCCAGGGAAATATCCAGATTAAAGAGGAAAAAAAATCATTCCTGCCCAAGTACTAAAACTGCTGGAGAGCTCAACCAGGAAAGAAGGATGGGGGTTGCAGCACTCAGCAGTATGAGCGGATGTACTTCGACAGCCTGAGCACATGTGGAAGAAAGGAGCTGCATGGCTGAGATGGGCACCCACCTGCACCAAGGCACCCATCTGTGTCCAGCCCTGGGCTCCCACAGCAGCAGGACGTGGAGCTGCTGGAGCCAGTCCAGAGGAGGCCCCGGAGATGCTCCCAGGGCTGGAGCCCCTCTGCTCTGGAGCCAGGCTGGGAGAGCTGGGGCTGTTCCCCTGCAGAAGAGAAGGCTCCAGGGAGAGCTCAGAGCCCCTGCCAGTGCCTCAAGGGGCCCCAGGAGAGCTGGAGAGGGACTGGGGACAAGGGATGGAGGGGCAGGACACAGGGAATGGCTTCCCAGTGCCAGAGGGCAGGGATAGGTGGGAGATTGGCAAGGAATTCCTCCTGGTGAGGGTGGTGAGGCCCTGGCACAGGTTCGCCAGAGCAGCTGTGGCTGCCCCATCCCTGGAAGTGTCCAAGGCCAGGTTGGATGGGGTTTGGAGCGACCTGGGGTAGTGGAAGGTGTCCCTGCCCATGGCAGGGGGTGGAATGGGATGAGCTTTAAGATTTCCAAACCAAACCATTCTGTGATTCTATGATGATTCTATGCCTGGTGCTTCCAGTGGGTGGTGGAGTGGCATCTTCTGTGCATCTCCTCATCCAGATTTATCACTGTGCTGGGTAAAAAGCCACCTTCAAAAGGAGCATCACCCATCCTTTATCCTCCCTAGAACGCTGCCCCATGTTGGAAGAGCAAATTGGGCAGGACAACAAAAGCAGCTGAGGCTGAGCCAGGAAGAAGCAACAGCACCAAGCAGTGGGTGCAGATCCAAACATCAAGAAGGTTGTTTGCAAACCTGGCACATTCACACTCTGCCCACAGCCAGTGCCTGTGCTGCTCTGAAAGAAAAATTGTTTTGATGAACTGCCTAATCAACCACGTCTCATTCCTGTTCTCCATGTTCCCTTTAGGCAATATGGTGGAAATACTCCCCACAGCGTGGCTGGCTCGGAGGGGAAGTGAATTACTTGTCCTGCTCGAAGCATGCTGAATTTGGAGTGGTCTCTACTAACTCTTCCAAGCAAGAGAGCAGATCACCCTCTAGACAGCTCAGGAAACCCCACCTGCCCAATGAAGGAAGCTGGTTTAGGTGAGATTCTTCATGAAAGATGTATTTATTCTTCCTGCTACACCAGGCACCTTGTGGTGGGTACACAGCACAGCTGCTCTCTTCCCATAAACCAAATTTGCAGCTGATGCAAATGCCATGGTTAACTTCATCTGCAATTCCCTGCTGCACCCAGTGTCCCATTCTACGAGCTTTTTGTGTGGAACAGAGAGCAGCTGCTGCTCCCCAGCCTCCGTCCTGCTCTGGGGATGATTTATTGCTGGCTGCACACAGGCCACAGCCGGGGCTGCTTGTGCATTTGGAACCAGCGCTCGCTAGAAAACATCTACATCTAAATGAGTTTTGTGGTTTTGTCTTTTGAAAGCTTTTTATTTAAAAATAAAATGGAGAAAAAAGGGGTTTACATAAGATTATACTTAGAGAGAAAAACTAAGGCGTGGAGAGAGCTGTTGCACAGCAGTCACCTCCGAGCTGCGTGTGGGTTTTCCATCAGTACCCGAGGTTGAGGAGATGCCTCCAGCCGTGCTCTCCACAATTTGCTCAGCAGCTAAAAGCACAAACTGGCATTTCTAACATACTGCTGCTGTTAAAAAATATACATCCTGGATACACAGACAATTACAAGTTTGCCAGGGGATGAAAAGAGATTATGGAGGTCAAGGGCTTTTCTCGCAACCTGCCGCAATACAAGTGTCTAGGGAGGGAGCAGGCTGGAAGTGTTAAGGCAATAAAACACATTTTAAACTACTTCACAGAAACTATGAGATGGCTCAGGCTTCTTCACACTTTAATTCGAAGCTTTAAATTACTAAAAAGAATAACGATCTTCAAAAGCTTACAGTTTCATCTTCAAGTTTCAGATGGAGGCTTTTATCTCCCTCTTTGTAATCCTTGATAATTTCTGCCGATCTCCAGACTTCATCAGGGTCGGGAATCCAAACCCTAGTGTACTGGAGAAGTGGAAAAAAAGAAGAAAGAAAAAGTTTAAACACGACGAAACCTCAGGAAATTAAATGAGAAATAAATTCTCCATTAATACTCTGTAAAGTCAGTGCAGCTAAACCATTTACTTTAGTAAAAAATAAAAAATATTCCAGTTTTAATTCTTGGGATAAGTTATAGACCAGAAGTCTAATTTTTCAATCTAATTTTCTCCTGGACAAGGTGTACACTGGCTTGCTACCAATCTAACAGAGCAGGGTAGAGTCTCAAGGTAAACGTGGACTTTCATTTCCCTGGGAAAAAAGAACAGTCCTCCAGGAGCTTTTATGAAATAGCACAATTCACCCCCAGCAGACCATGCACCAAAGCACACCAAAGTGTTTATTTTGCACAGAACAAGAGGGTTTGGCCCCCACAGAGCAAGCCCTGACCCAAACACACGGCCACAGACAGAGGCAGCCAAATGACAGCAACAAAGCAAACTCCTTCAGTTGGAGGTGATCCCACAAACAGCTCCAGGAACACGCTTAGATTTTAATTAATTAATTAGGTTACATTTAACCTTTTTTTTGCATTTACAAAGTTAGGGCCGCTAAGGGGAAATCCCCAGGGCAGACCCCTGCAGCCCAGCTGAAGTGTCCCTGAGGGCTTTCCTTGCTGGCCATGGACCCACAAAGCCAGGCTGATGCTGGACCCATCCAGACAACACAGGGTCAACAGGCACCCTTCAATAATCACTAATTTATTGGCATTTGGGGGGCATGCCACCCCCCTACTCTTCCTGTTGATTAAAATACGCACTATATAACCTTATCCTTACTCAAAGCACAAGGGGCTGGGGGAAATCCCAGCAAATCCAAGTGACAGCAGCACCGCAGCACCAAACATGGTTTTGGTCTTCATCTTAACACCAGAACCCAGCACACAAGGGCCAAACAACATTTTGTAGCAGCCAATGAGTTAAAACAGCAGCAGCCCCCATCTGACAGGCCACCCTGCAGATGAAAAGCAATAGATTTTTATATGTACCACATATAATTATTTTTAGAGCTGCTCAATAGCTACAGCAGCAGGAACCTCTAGATGTTAATGGAGCCACACAATTGTATTCCCAGAACAACAGTTTTACCAGGGAAGTGGCGGGGGGGGAAATTTAAAAACTTGCATTTTCTCAGCACACCAGCTCCAGCACCCTGCCAGCCTTCAGTGCTCCCCCTACCCTGAAGAAGGGAGGCTGCAGTGGGGAAGGGGCTGGTTGGGACCTCTACCACCCCCACCACTGTGGATTCATCCAGTGCCAGCTCTCTCCCGGCAACAGGGAAATTCAGACACGCTCTGGAAACGTCCAAAATAGCCAAGGATCAGGATGTACCCAGCTCAAGGCAGCTTCAGAAACAAGGTGTTGCTGGTCTTGGCAACCTTGCAAGTTTTCTACCTGCACACGGGGCTGGGCTGGGCCATGGACCTGGCTGGACAGGGACACACTGACCCCACAGCAACCCAAAAACCATGGTGGTGCTTGTGAATGCTTCAGTGGGGGAAATCTGGGTACACCTCCAGCAGCAGCCAGAGGTCACATGGGCCACCCTCAGCAGTTCATCACCAACCATGGCCAGGAGCCACCCAGGTGTGACAGAAGGCTCTGAGCTGCTGGTGGGGGCTGGCAGCCCTCAGCATCCTGCCACAGCCTGGTGGTGGGAGACTCCTTAGCCCACTAGCCACCCTGACCACAGAACTACAGAGCTTTATTATGATTTTCCAAGACTTTGTGCATACACACACGTGCAAGGTGTCACGCAGTGTGGAAGACACCAGGACAGAGGTGTTTGCAAGGCCTCAGGAGCCCTGGGGATAGCTCATTCCCTGAATG
Source organism: Atrichornis clamosus (assembly GCA_013400975.1). Taxonomy (NCBI): domain Eukaryota; kingdom Metazoa; phylum Chordata; class Aves; order Passeriformes; family Menuridae; genus Atrichornis; species Atrichornis clamosus. The sequence continues at coordinate 120,512 of WBMZ01010499.1, read as the reverse complement.
GCAGATCCCAAGTGCTGCAGAGCCAGGAGCTGTTAGAACAGGCTGCTTGTGAATGCACTTCCTCAAGCATCTATAATGCTGTCCTCTCGTGCGTGCACACACACGCGTCCAAAAAGGGGGGACACGATTCATTTTGTTGTGCTTTTCCACCATCCTCCCCTCCCTGCTGTGCTCCTGCAAGTGCTCAGCCCTCCAGGCAGAGCAGGCTGCTGTACAAACCACCAAGCAGCCTCCCTTTTCACTCATAAATCCCAAATATGTCAAACCAAACAGCACTGAAATAAAAGCACTTTGTCATGGGTACATCTTTACAGGGCGAGCTTTAATTAGATCCTGATGAGGCTGGAGGGCAGCCCTTGGTGGGGTCATGCTGGAGCACCACTCTCACCTCCCCTGCATTCCCTGCCTCCGATCTCTGCAACCTGCTCCCTCCAAAGCAGCTTCACACCCCCTCTGCTTGACAAATAAACCCACACCGGGCAGAGTCACCGTGTCACCAAAACCAGGGGCGCTGGCAGGCGCCCACCCAGGCAGAGGGACCATCCCTGTGAGCTGCTCCTTCCATAATCACACCTCCAGCACCATCATACACCACTCCACAAGCCTTGTCCTGGCTGCCTGAGCTTTAACAGCCTCTTGATCTCCTGGAGGAGCTTGTTATAAAGGGAGAGGGCACACGGGTCCATCTGAAAGCACTGGGAATGAAGGATTAACTCGACTTTGGGCTCAGGAGACACAACCCTGGGCAAACCACTCCACCTCCAGACACTCCAGTGTTTCCATACATTTTCTCATTTTGTTTTTCAAAGAAAAACTTTCCTTCAGTCCTCGAGGATGCCTTTAAACGATGTGCTAAAATTAACTGGAAATAGCTTCGCATGCTCTGCCCCTCAAGAAAAAAAATAAACAAACAAAAAAAATCTAGTTTGCTTTGGGATTTTTTTTAACCACATCCCCAATAAAACTAAAGCCATTCATTGCTCTCGAAGCCTCTTGCATTATTCCACCCAGCTTAAGCAGAAGCTTAATAAATTCAATCCCCACCTCCTGATTTGATTTAGATTTTAGCAGGCTGCCACTGTGGACGCAGATTAAAACCAACATTAAATTAGACGAGGCAGGTCTTGTTTTACTGTTTCAAACCCTCAGTGCTGGCCAGGGGCACTCCCAGCAAGCTCTGGGCAATGTGCTCCATGGAAGCAAGGAGAGATGCTGGTCTGCAGGCAAGGAGTTACAACTCTGTGGGCAGAGTATCATTTTCATTACATTAAGAAAATTGTATAATCTTTCATTTAGCAAAAAATATTAAAAATTAGCAATCTCAATTTCGTCTGGGTCATTTGGCAGTTGCAAGTCTTTATGGCAAGCTGAAAATCAGCAAATCCATCTTTATTATTACTGGTTTTTAATCCCCTGAGTTATTTCAGGAATGCCAATACTCACAGCTGACCCCGGGAAGTTTTCATTGCTCCTGGGTCAAGGGCATTTTTCCAGGAGCATCCCTCCAACAAATTGCAGACGGAGGGAGGGCACAGCAGAAAACCCACAATACTGGCAATAAAATAGCAACAACCACCTCACTGTCAGGAAGTCAGTAATAAAAGTTAAGATATAGTATCTCATGACAAAGGTTCTTCTACACAGGTTAGGAAAATCTTACAAAAGGACTTTAGTAGAAAACAGAAACAGTGATTTTTCAAAAAATCAAAGGTGAATGCACAAATGTTAACTAGAACAAGGTGGAAATTGGGACAAATCTATATATTTTTCTCTGTACAGCAAGCACACTTCTGCTTTTCCCTCTTTGCAGTGGGTTTATTGCTAACCTCATTCTATGTTGTTCAGTGGTTCAGTACTGCTGAACGCTTTAGAGGAGGACAAAAATTACATACAAAAGAAACTTCAGAACGAGCGTCAGCCCTGGCTTCCCGAGAATATTTATATTTACACACACAGCATCTGAATGGTTAAGCAGCTTACACTGAAACAGACCAATAACCCACCCTCCAGCTCTCACAAGCTATCTATTACCAAAATTAAAGTTTTCCCAAACTGGTGTCTTCAAGTGAGAGGAAAGTACAAGCTGTACTTTGAATTAAAAGTGGTCATATCACACACTCTGGGTGTCATTTTTCTTTCGCCTATTTTCTCTTTTAAGCTAGTATTAAAGATCATTGCACAGAGATAATTTACAGAGGCTCTTGCAGAAATAAAGAAAAACCAGAGGACTTTACCTGCAGTGACTGTATGGATGCTCACAGCATCCCCCTCCATCTGCGCTAAAACAAAGAAACTTCTCTTCATTAATTTTCATTAATGCAGTCCTGGGCTGAGCAGGGGTCACCAGCACATGTGGTTTGGCCCATCCATTGTCATTGTGCCCAAAGCAGCAGGGTCCCATGTTCCCCACGAGTTACAGGTGGTTATTTAAGGAGTTACTTTGCTGTGGTAAATGTGTTTGTGTAAATCAACTGTGCTTGCCGGTGCTGGGAAGAGCCACTGGATGTGTGCTGGCAGGAGGGGGGGCAGGGAAAGGCACCACATCCATGACTCTCCTGGGTGCCCTGCAGCCTTAAAATTCCCTTCTGCCCCACTTGGCAGTGACTCAGGAGAAAAATCTGCTTTGCCCATGACGCAGCAAGGCACAGGCGAGGTGCTTTGGCAGCAGGGCAAAAACATCTCCATTAAGGGACCTGTGGATCATTACCTTTTTTATTATCATTTACAATATTGAATATCGAGGCAGATGGCAAACCATAATCCTGCCTTTCCCACCCTCTGAATGAGATTTTCATCCCAGGCATGATTTCTCCCCTGCCTCACAGACAAGCAAAGCCCATATTTAGGTCAGAGCTCCCCAAGCTGTGCCGTGACTCCGGGACCTGCTGACCCCTGTGTCTCACCCTGGCCTGGCTTCTCTGCCTGCTGCCAGGTACCACCAGCTGGCAAACCCTCAGGAGGGACAGGAGGGGATGGCAGAGGGTGTTCCTGCTTGGGACAGGGTGGGCAGGGATGTCCCAGTGTTGCACATCTCTCCCCTGCCCAGTGCTGGTACCCAGTGCTGGGGGAACACGGATGAGCCCAACATCTCCAGCATGAGCCCAGAGGGCATCCACTCCCAACAAGGACCTCTACTAAGAAAAGACTTCTTCCTCACCCTAAAAACCCCAAAATGCTGAAAGGAGATGTTATGACTGGCAAATCAATATTTCAGCTCACAGTGGGAGTCATACACTACAAAAACATCATGCTCTAGAGGTAGGGCAAAAAAATAATGGTGTTTTACTTCTTCAAAAGCCCAAAAACCATCCTTTTGAACTACAGAATGCAAGTGTTAACATGCTCAGAGTGTTAAATGCAAAGGGAAAGACAGTGGCACACTGCAGGAGCGTCTCTAATTCCTCAACATGAGAAGGAGCAAATTGAGTGTTTCCCAGGGCTGATAAAAACACGCAAAACCAAACAGCTGAGCCAAGGATGATGGGCATTATCTCCACCATCCCTCGTATTCCCTATCATCCTCGTGCTAAGGGAGATGGAGCCAGGAAAAACACACAAATGCACATCCAGACAAATCCAGCCCTCCTTTAAGGCATCCTCCCCTCCTAAATTTTGGGGAGCATCTCTCCATCCTGGAGCACTGCAGGGGTCCCTGAATTTGAGCAAACCATGTGCTTTACTGATGCCTTCTAGGCAGAGGGATATTTTCCTCTCCCCCTGAAGAGCTGTCATGCTGATGGATGGCTGCAAGTCTCCCACCAGCACTAAATCTGCTCTATTTTTCCGTGCGGAATTTTATTCCCCTGCCCAAATTAACTCCGATGATGATTTGCATAAAAAGTGTCACAGCAGCTGAGCAGTACTTGGACAAGCAGCATCTGCAGCATTTATCCACAGGCTCATTAGAAGCATTTCTAATGAAGGGGCATTTAAAAGGCTTCAGTTCATCATTGCACCAACTTCATGTCACCAAAGGCAGACAGAAAACTGGCACCGAGCACAGGGGGGCTGCAGGCGAGCCCTGACACCAGGATAGAAATACTGGGGGTACACTTGAAGCCTTTACTTTAATTAAGTGTGATTTTCAGGATGATTTCCAAGACTAATCAATAGCTTTACATGTAACTAACAGCCGAGTCGTGTATTCCCAACATCTCCCCTGCCACTTCTTCTGTGGCATCTCAGCATGGCTCGTTACTGCAGGTTTAATTAAGAGTGACAGGTTCAGCGTCAAGGTCCTGAGTGCTCACATAGCCCTGCTCTCACTGCAAAATTCCTCTTGCAGTCAGTCATCAGATGCTGCAAAACTAGGTAAAGCCCCAGGTGCCTTTGGACAGTGCAAATAAACAATTTGGTCTTAATTTGGGTTAAAAAAGCAATCCCTCCCAGGCTGGGGAGATGTTGCCTCGTGGGCTGTGGGATCAGGATTTGCTCTGGGCTGTGTAAGAACTCTTGTACTTTCACTTTGCTCCTCTGCCCTTTAAAAAACAACAAAACCAGAACCTCTCTGACAGGGTCAACACGCCTTCACCCGCAGGGGGAGGGCATTACCACCTGCACTGCCCCAACAAACCACCTCACAGCAGCCAGAGGTGTTCCAGGAGAGCTGTGCCCGGCTCTGGGGGGCTGGCTGCACCTGGGGTCTCCCTGCAGCCCTCTCCAGCCTTGGATGAGGCCGAGCACAGGGTTCTTCACCCTGGGTTGCTGTGAAGCTGCACTGGCCAGGGCTGGGAGCTGGCAGCAGGGCTGGGCCTGATGAAACCACAGGGTGCAGGGCAGGCCTCTTCCCCTCTGGATGGCTAAGCCTGGATTTAAAGCAAGTGCTCCACAGGAGAATTAAGCAAACCCTGGCAAAGGGCCTTCAAAACTTAGTGTTCACCAGAATTAGAGCAGCACTAAGAGATGCCAGCCCCCAGTCAGCTGGTGGGAGTCCTCCCCCCAGTCCCTGGGGTGCATCTAGCAGGGGATCACGGCCCCACAGAAATCACAGAGTTTCTCTTCTGTCAGGCCTGGCTCAGCCCTGCAAACACTCCACATTTGCTCTGCAAGATGCCCACCATCCCCACCCATGCCCTGCCATGCTGCCAGAAAAAGTCCCCTCAAATCCCTGCAGAGTCCCTGGGAAAGTGATAAAGTACTGGAAGAGTCTGGTGATAAAGCCAGCCCAGGTAACGATGCACTCGACTTTCAGGTCTTCCTGGAAGAGCTGTGGGCATCAGCAGGTTGGAGCAGGGAGCTCAACACCCCTTTCCCAAGCAGCTCCCCTGGCTCCAGCACCCATGGGATGCTCGTGGCCACACCCCAGCACCACCCAAACACTCAGCACCTCCAGGAGTCCTCACCTCTCCTCACAAGTTGTTGCTTAAAAAATTGCCACATTGCTCAGGACCACGAAAAAATCCTTGACCCAGTGTCTAAGGGGAAATCAAGATAAGCCTTTGAGAGCCAACTCAGCCATACAGCCAATGTTTTTTATTGTATTAAGGGTTATTGGGGTTTTACAGACTTGAGTTTCTGCCTTTTTTTTAACCAAATACTCCATGCAAGGGCCAAGTGTCCTCATAGCATGACTTTCACCAAACAGCCTGTCATACTGCAAGAGTGAAATCCTTCCAGGCTACTTTCTGCAAATCCCTGTTGATTGGCATTAATTACCCTTCTCTAATGTAATTCTCAATTAATCAAAACCTTGAGCAGTGCTGTGATGTAACCTTGCCTTCCTTGTCCCGTTTTCCATCCAAACTCCATGTGAGCACCTTGAACACAAGCTGGATCCAAAACAGGCTCAATATACACCATTTACACTTACTTGTTAATTAACAGTTTAAAAACAGCCTTTGGGTTTAATTAAGTAGTAAAAAATGGCCTTTCACCCTGGGGTTTAACAGTCCTCTCTCTATAACGCAGCCTTGTGATGCTTTAGGGAAATTCATCAGCACGTTCACTTCCCAGTGCAGTGACCAGCCCCCTTTACAGGATTTTATATGAAAATGGTTCTGTGAGAAGCCTGGTGCAGGGGCGCAGCCAGGGGACACCAGGGCATTCAGCTGGGAATGTTTAAAGCAGTGGCTGCTTGTTGGCTGTAACTGAGGTGACACTGGTGGCTTTCATGGTCACCAGAATCTCCCAAAACCCAGGGTACACAGCACATCCCCCACTGCTCCTGAGCCCAGCCATCCTTCCCACCTGGCACCACTGTGCCCAAACAGCACCAAAACTCACCTTTAATTGCAGTGCAACCTCTCCACCAGACTGCACTGTTAACCTCACTCAAAAGAAATAATTGGATTAATCAATTGGTATACTTACCCCTCATTTACCCCTTAGAATTCGTGCCTTAAAACCCCTCCTGGAACATCACTCACACATACATAATTCAGAGGGCTTTAACTTAAAGTTACAAGACAATTTTTCAAAATTTTCCAGTGAGAGCGATGTGCTGGAAAGGCCCCTGGGGCCACCTCCGCATCCTTTTCATTGCTGAGCAATTGAAGGAAAACAAATTGATTACCAGGGATTTAAATGAGCAACATTTTACCAGTTGTAATTAAAAAATTCCAGCAATAAGGTTTGTTAGCAAAGAGACATTAGACACCTGGAGAATGGCACCAGTGATCAAGACACAAAGCTGGAATAAATATGTTCCATTAAAGTAACTGAAGCAGTGAACAAACACTCAGACACTCCTAGTTGCTGAGGAATGGGAGGGCAGAGAAAAGGTTTCCTGGAGGGAGAAACTGCTCCTGTGTTTTCATACAATGATGGAATGGTTTGGGTTGGGAGGGGCTTTAAAGCTCATCCCGTTCCACCCCTGCCATGGGCAGGGACACCTCCCACTATCCCAGGGTGCTCCAAGCCCCCTCCAACCTGGCCTTGGACACTTCCAGGGATGGGGCAGCCACAGCTGCTCTGGGCAACCTGTGCCAGGGCCTCACCACCCTCACAGGGAATTTCTTCCTAAATTTCCTTCACCTCATTGCAGCGATTTCCAGGTATTTGGGAACATGATTTGTACCTGGCTCTGCTCTTCCCAGGATGTCCAAACACCAGACCTTGGATGAGCACTTGTATCATGAGTTACTCCAAGTTAATGTATAGATTTTGTCTCTTCTCTTCAGAAAACAACCAAAAGGTTTTGCAGTCGCTGAACTAACATCAGTTCAAAACACGTCCAAGGAAACTCAAACAAAAGAAGGTATAAAATGGAAAGTACAGCCTGGCTGCACAGTCAGCTATGTTTTCCTTCTTATTCCCTTATAATTTTAGCTGTCCAGCTGAAATACTGAGATTTTATCTCTCCAGATCTTCCAGCACTGGTATCCTGCAGCCTCTCTGGAACACACACAGCAACTCTCTGGAAAACCACCCCCAAAATCCCACATCCAACCTCCTCTCACAAATGTAGGGGAGACAAAAGCTTAAATAAGGAAGAAAGAAACATCTCCATCAACCCCTGAATTTTGAATCTCAGTTGGTGATTTGGGAGGTGATGCTGTTAGCAGAATAGCATTTGTGTTCTGCAGGAAGGGCTCAGGGAACAAGCAACATGCAGAGGACTACCCAAGTGGAAAAATGGTTGCAAGAACAGCACCTGCACCTACTTAAAATGAAAAAAACCCACAAAAAAAACCCCAAAACACACACACCAAAAAACTTAAAAAAAAAAAAAAAACCCAACCAACCAAAAAACATAAAAACAACAAAAAACCCCCCCACCCACATCACTAAATACATCTTTTCTAGTCTTCACCTTCTGGTTTGAATTTTTCCCCTGGCTTGGCAACATCCCCAGTATGTTAGGCACATCCAAGGTTGTGTCTTCCCTTTGGAAGGGTGGATGCCCCAGCTGCACACAAACACACACTCCCATGCAGACCAAACACAGCTCTCATGAAACTCTGAAGCGTCCACAGAACAAAGCACCCAAGCAGACGGAGAAAATAAAAATAGATTTAAACAAAACAAAACGATCTATCTCAGCCACGGGGTGCTGCCCCTGCCTTCCCCATTCCCACAACAAAGCCAATCTTGGGTCAACACCCAGCGCGTTCATATCCCTACAGGAGATGTATTTACCCCATAAACATCCCTCCCTGTGCCACAGGAGCATCTCTTTATTCCCCCACACAACCCCTACTGTCTGGATGGGGACACCTGAACTCACGTGGCTTCAGGCACTGCCATGGGCAAACCTGCACACGTGAAGCCCCTGGTAACCCACAGCATCACTCACATCGTGGGTTTGTCCCACGGGACCTCCAGATCACACAATCCCAGAATTGTTAGGGCTGGAAAAGCCCTGAAAGGCCATCAGGTCCAGCCATTCCCCCAGCACTGCCCAGCCCACCACTGACCCATGTCCCCAGTGCCACACCCACACGGCTTTTAAACCCCTCCAGGGATGGGGACTCCACCACTGCCCTGGGCAGCTGTGCCAGGCCTGGACAGCCCCGTCCGTGAAGGAATTTTCCCTAACATCCAAATGCATCAGAAGAGGCATCAGTGGCCACCCATGGATGCAGCAGAGATTTAGGACCCCCTCTGAAGGGGATGTGATGTAAAAAAAGAAGAGAGATGCTGAAGCAACCCATGTCCCCTCAAAGCTGCTCTTCCTTCCAGCTGGTCTTTGCCCCTATCCCACACTGTGGTGAAACTGGAGGCTGCTGCAAACTTTCAAACTACTATTTTTAGGTGCCTTCTTAAGGAGAAAAGTAATAATCCCAGTTGGATCATTGCATCTGGTCATCATTTATAGCCCTCCAGCCTGTGAAGCACATACCGATGTGCCAGTCCTGGAAAATGGCAGACTGAGGGGTCTGTTGGGGCTGCCCACTTGCTGTGGTATTTTATCCTTCAAATTAGACATCTAAAGGCATTTTATAAATCACTGACACAAATAAAGCCATTTTTTCAAACATACAACCACAAGCACCTCTGGCCTGTAGAGGCATCCCATTCCATGTTCATGGAATCACAGACTGAGTGAACAGTTTGGGTTGGAAGGGACCTAAAAGCTCATGCAGTCCCACCCCCTGCCATGGGCAGGGACTCCTTCCACTATCCCAGGTTGCTCCAAGCCCCGTCCAATCTGGCCTTGGACACTTCCAGGGATGGGGCAGCCACAGCTGCTCTGGGAAACCTGTGCCAGGGCCTCACCTCCCTCACAGACAGGAATTCCTTCCCAACATCCCACCTATCCCTGCCCTCTGGTGAACCCAGGTGCAGGATGTTTAATCAATAAAATAACCCCCCACCACCTTCTTGGTAACAGTCACTGGGACTCATTTTTGACCAGAGAAGTCACGCCCTGACCTCTGTTCCTCCCAGGATATGGCGATGAGCGATGCAGAGGTGCCATCCAAACTTCACACCACCCTCTGCCCCCAAGCCAAGCAGGTTACCAAACTCCAAGCAGTCTTTGCCACCGTTTCGGTTTCCCCCCTCCCTGTGGCACCTCTCACCTTGCAGCTCCCTGATAAGCCAGCGAGGCTGCCTTCCTGCCTGCCTGCCTGCCAGGGGCAGCCAGCCCTTACCACAGCATTGTTAAAGGCACTGTCAGAGCACAGCCTCCCAGTTCACAGCTACAGTGCAGGTAAGACCCACTTTGTACAAACAAATGGTGCATTCAGAAATACTTCAGTAAGAGCAGAGACTCAAATGGAAGAGAAGCAGGATCTACCAGAGCATCAGCGAGATGGATTCAGCTGCAGAAAGGTAAATATTTGCTTTCCCCTCCTCTCCCCATCCTCCCTGTGTTGTATTTGCAAATCAGGGTCACTTCCAGATGCAAAGCCATAGGATGTCCCCTGCACCAGCTGCATCAGGCTGGAAAGCCACAGGCCAAGCAACCCAGCAGAGCAAACCCAGCCTGACCCAATGCTCACCTCCTGTGGGATTTTGCTTGATCCTTTCAATCATTCCTTTCAATCACTGGAGAGGGACTTTGGACACGGGCCTGGAGTGACAGCACAAGGGGGAATGGCTTCCCAGTGCCAGAGGGCAGGGTTAGATGGGATATTGGGAAGAAATTCTTCCCTGTGAGGGTGGGGAGGCCCTGGCACAGGTTTCCCAGGGAAGCTGTGGCTGCCCCATCCCTGGAAGTGTCCCAGGCCAGGTTGGAGGGGGCTTGGAGCCATCTGGTCTAGTGGAAGGTGGCCCTGCCCATGGCAGGGGGTTGGAATGAGATGATCCTTAAGGTTCCTCCCACCCAAACCCTTCTGTGATTCTGGGACTTCCCTACAGAGGGTGTGCAGAAGTCCCTGTATTTCCATGCTCCTTCAGTTGCTGGCATTTCCAGCTGCAGGACTCTGGATTTGACCTCCAGACTGATGCATTTCAGAGAAGCCACCTCAGTCAGAGCACGACACATCCCAGGCCTTTGCCAGGTCTGCCAAGGCAGCGCTGATGGCCACAGCACTGTCAGGGTCTGGGGACAGTGTGGCTGACACCGACGGGCACAGCACACCCACAAAGGGGCTCATTCCAGCTGCCAGCACTGATGTTCCAGGGAGGAATCCCAGGGGACTGGTTCTCACAAAAGTTCTCTTCATGGCAAAGCAGTTTAACCTGCTTAAAAGGCATTTTAGTCTGTTCTGAGAGGAGGTTCCCCCTCCGTCCATCTACCAGCAAAGCACCAACAAAGGTCTGGGCTTCATTTCAAAGGAAGCCAGCAAACCTCAGCATCCCCACAGCCTCTTTCCAGCCAGGAAGGCCGGCTGGGAAATCTCACATGATGGGATTTCCCTGCTCCTCCAACACTTCTGAACTCCCTTCAGGATTTGCATGTGCAGGAGAAAGCCCACATCTCATTTTGCAGTGGCACGGGGGGAGAATAACCCACAAACCTCTCCTCATCACGAGATACAAAAGGATAGAGGCTGCCCCTGTAGTGAGGCAGACTGCCACAGTTAATACCATTATCGCTCCTAACCTGTGTTTTAGTGCTGCAGTAAATTTATCCCCAGTGTCATACATTCAGTCTGCAGGAATGAAATGCGAGAGACATGCCCACAAACTGCTTAAATCCCCCAAAGTGGGGTGTTTTGTGAACTTGTGGAAGGGATGTTTAACCCAAGTAGAGAGCTCAGCAGCTGCTAAACCCGTACAGGGCAGCTCAGGGCTCCCCAGTTCGGGGGGCTCACAGCATCCTTTCAGACCTGAGGGCCCCAGCAAGGCTTGTGCCGGGTGGGAGGCACAACAAGGGACACAGCACCAGCAGTATTTGGTTATTGAAGGGACACATGAACTCTGAAGAGACCCATCAGGATCTCAGGTGTCACTTCAAGCCCACAAACATTCACACTGGTTTAGTTTCCAAAGGCCACTGCAGTATTTTCACACCCACGCTCAGTGCAGTCACAGGTCTGTGGGATGAAGGATGCCCCACCGACTCCCTCACTGCGGGTTCATTACCAGAGCACAGAATCCACACAGGCTTCTCTGGTGGCTTCAGTTTTCCCAAAGCTCTGCCTGCAAATAAAGGGTGAAAAAAGCCATGTCTCCGTTTTTAACTGGCCTGCTTCCATCAAACAACTTAAACATCTTTAATGCATCTCAACCACCTAACATAAGCCTTGTGGATGGGCACTCTAACTCCCCAGAGACTCCTCCAAGCCTCAGTCACGGACAAGTGTGTTAACAGAGAAGCCAACTTTCAAATCTGACATAAATTATGCACAAAGCCTGTAAGAGACAAGGGTCAGTGCTGTTTATGAGGTTAAAGCAGGTAAGGCAGATGCAGTCAGGGCCTCTTCCATCTGCTGGGGTGTTTCAAAAGCTCTTCAGCTTTCAAAATATAAGCCCTGGTTCAGATCTGCACTCATTTGCTGTGCCCTGACTTGAAAAATTACATTTATTTTGTGTGAGCAGAAGAAGCGAAGCCAAGCCCTTCCAAATCAGCCTCTTCCCTTTCCTGACAAATTAACTATATTGAAGTTTAGCCTCACTCCAGGACAGGTTTGTCCAGATCCCAGGTATATTTTAGCTCTTCCCAGCTTTCCAGCTCCTTCCCAGGCAGGTGAGAGCAAGCAGGGAGGCACCAGTGGGACCAGCTCCCTCCCCAGCCAGCAACCATCGCTCCAGAGGCACCCAAGCATCACAGGAGCTCTCAGCATCAGCGTGACTTCAATCAGGGCTCCAACATCCATGCTAATGCTTCAGAAATTCCTCTTGAGTCACCCATGAGACACAGGGGTAGCTCAGAGTTCAGAGCCCCCAGTGACCAACTCAAACACCCAGAGGTGTGTGCAAAGGAAATTAATTTGTCCAGACAAGCGTCAGGGCTAGGTCTCTTCCAGCGATCTCTGTTACTCCATGTTAAAGCAGCACTTATCAGCAGGGTTGTGCCCAAAAAAAAGTCAGTCTACTGGCTGTGAAGCTTGAAGGCAGAAGAAGCAAGACTTTAACCCCAGGAAGGTGCTAACTTGCTTGGTAAAGATACTTGAAGCTTGTTATAACGTGACTCTTCAAAGAACAGCATTTGGGAACGGCTCAGAAAACTAGAGTGGATTTTATGCTGTGGAAGAAGAGCAGTGGAGTCCTGGCTGCAGGCAAAGGCAGAGCAATCAAAAACACCTACACCTGAATGATCACACAAAAGGCTGTTTGCAAAAATAACAACAAAAAGCTGAAAACTTGGACCCCCTTCCAGAAACCAGCAGCAGTTCCAGCACACCTCTGGAGTGGATTTTTAACCCTAAAACACTGCCCATGCAGCACAGCTCATCCTCTCATCTTCAGGAGGGCTCTGGCATTGCCCCGTCACGCTGGACATTCACACCAGCATCTTGCAAAATCATCTTGCAAGTTGCAAGATACTGCCAGAGTTTAGCTGCAATATGAAACTAAGACAGAACTGTTGTTGCTATACTCCAGAAGGATTACAGAACTATTTTTAATAAGGGGTTTAATAAGCTTTAAGCAGAGTAAGTTGCTTTTGCTCAGCTCGTATGGCTGCAAAGATAAAACCCTGAACAGAGGAACAGCCACAAGTTGCTTGACAGAACTTGCAGTGCTGAAAATTATGGAGTGACCTCTTAAAGAGTGTTCCCTTTTGTTGTCTTTGAAGAAAAAGTTTATATACTACAAACTTAGGTTTGGCTTTCTCACAGTTTTACATGACAGAGTAAATGTAGTAAAACTACACCTCTGCAGTTTCTGTTTGATTTTGGCTGCCAGGATGAGGAATGAGCCACAAAGAATGCTTAGAGAATGAAGAAAACACTGAAATCTGGATCTGTGGATAAATATTCTTGTCTCTTCTTGTACTTAAGATGCACATCATCAGGGGGACACCATCCTGAGCTGGGACACTCAAGACCAATTCCTACAGCAGGTTGCCCATCCCTGGCTACCGCTGGTCACCAGCACCTGGCCCAGAGCCACACCATGCTGGACCACAGCTCCCAACACCCTCAGCCACACCCCAACATCCATCAGCCACATCCCAGAGGTGACAGGTACCCACAGCCCAGGGATGGTCATCTCCAGGTAACACACATCTGTCGAAAATCGGTTAGTACCAGTGTTTTCTTTTTACAAAAAAAAGGAAACGGAAAAAGAAAGCAAACCCATCCTGAACCTGGGAAAGGGTCAGCACAATAAAATTTTAAATTATACATAATTATTAATTTTTTCTACTCTGTGAGTGTTTCTCCCTCCCCCACCACTTAGCACAATCTCCATTGTCTGAAAAGCGTTTAACTGGAAGTGGGTCATGTCTCCTGGCATTACTAAATCTTCCCAAATTTCCCCCGATTAGTCAAATGCAATATCCTCCCTGACATCTGAATGATTGAGGTAGTGTGTAATGCCATTTTTCCCCTGAATGAGCCACATCAAAGAGGGTTATAAGCCGAGAGATGGCACGCCAGATAAAATAGTCGCCAACAGATTGTGCCCAAAATATTACTGAGGAAAATTAAATCGTTTTGTTGGAAGGTTTTTCCTTTGGAAACATTCAGCCTTTACTCCTGAACGTGGAAAGACAAGAAACTGCCTTCTGAGTTGCTAGGAGGATGAAGCCTCTCTAGTTATGAGCTGAGTGGTCCAATAGTTAAAACACTTCTGCACACAAAAGTCACAGGGATTTTTTATCAGCCACAACAATCAGCCTGCTCTTCACACAGGGACACCAAAAACCATCGTGCTCGATAATAAGGACAGCCTAAATTTGGGTAATACCTTGCAAATGATTGAAAGTTAAAGCAGAGTCATTTGAGACTAAAAAGAAAAAAAGACAAAAACCCAGTAAAATCTGCTACCCAAAAAAAGAAAATACCATTTAAAAACTGGGATATAACAGCAAACAATCGCTCAGGCATGAGTTATATCCAAAGGGTTAAAAAATACCACCCTTTTTGAAGCAGAAGGATACCAGGACCCTGGCAGGATGCTCAGCTGGGACAAGTGGTGCTCCAGTGTCGAGCTGAGGCTGAGCTCCCTCCTCACAGGGAAAGAGCTGGAGCTCTTAAATTCTTGTCAGGTTGGTGATTAGGTGAGATCCGGGCAAAGTTTAGTCAGTTACAGCAGGGTTTGCATTCTGCTGATTTACCTCACGTGACCTTCCAGGGCTGAAACTTTGTACCAGAGCAAAGACTGACAGGAGACAGCACCTTTTCTAGTCACAAAATAAAATAATAAATTATTATTTTTTTAAGAAACAGAGAGGGAGAGAGCCTACAGACTTTTTGGCACTGCCAAACAGAATATTCTGTTTCTGAGAAGAGACTTTTTGTCCAAAGAAAGAAAGTGTGTAGTGCAGAAATCCATATTAAAAAAAATAAAAATAAAAAAAAGGGATCCCAGGGAAGTTCCATTTGGGTGAGAACACTGTTTTCAGTGCCTGATTCTGGGACTTTGGGATGCAAAGCTCTACTCTGGGTGGAGCAGTGCTTGAGGAGGAAAAGCCTGCTTGCAGCTCATTTTCTGGGGACTGCGAGTTGCACACCCTGAAGCAGCCTCAACCATCCCACCTTCTCCAGCGCAGTGTCAGGTGCTGAAAGGGACATTCGAGCAGGTTTTATTACTGACGGAGACTCAGACCCACTGTAATGGCCAATCAAATGGGCAGTTCAGGTTTCTCCAAGCTGGTCAGAACTTCTCGTGTCCCCACCTGGCATCACGGGGACGGTCCTCGGGCTTGAGGGGGTTCTCCTAAAACCAGGGGCGGAGCACAGCCATCCCTCACCGGAACAGCAGCGGGGAGGGCAAAGTGCAAAAAGACGAAGATTAGCTCTGACAGCCTCGACTCCGAGTTTATTTTGGCTTGGCAAGAGCACACGAGGCTTCAAAGCAGCTCCGACGAGCAGGGGCCGGGCAGCAGCGATTGCCCCGGGGCTGAAATCCGCAGCCGACCCTGCCACCGGTTGCACCCAAAGCATCAGCCCTTTAACCCTCAGCATCAGTGTTTTCCCGAATTCAGATCTGCACACTTCAGCCACCTAGATTTTTCTCCTTCCCTCTCGTTTGTTTTTAAATGAAATATTTTATTTAATTTTTCATTCAAATGAAATATTTATTTATCTGCCTCCCACGACAGGGCAGATAAAGCACAAGCACTCATCTCACTGCTCTGCACAGGCAGGAACAGCTCATCTCCTTGCTGGGGCAGGATCCGAACAAAAACAAGGGCTTTGGAAAGGAGAGGAAAGAAGAAAACAAGGAGGAGGAAAGGGGAGCAACAGATTTCAAATCTGGTATTTCAGGAGTTTACAGGAACAAGACATGAGCTTTTCACCTCTGGCCAGTGTCCTTATAGTGGCCAGGGCCATAAAACATGTGCTGCAGGAGAGCCAAGGGCAAGTCCATCACCCTGGGACCTCTGTTCCCTCAAAGACATTGGGAGAAAACTCCAATTCAGAGCAGGGGAGTCCCTGCAGACACCCCTGAGGGCAGCTCTACACCTCATGCAGACCTGCCTTCCATAAGAGCTTTTTGGTGGTGTTAAAGTTCTTGCTTCAGCCAAAACATGCCTTACTGATACCATTATCTACAAGATGATAGTGCAGGTGTTCAGTCTAAACCAGCAGAAAGTTGATTTCTTCCAAGGCCAGGTGGGAGAGGAAAGCAAAGGAACAGTACAAAGACACGAGATAGCAACCAAGCACTGGGTAAGAGGCTCTGGGTCTTCAATTTCTTTCATTATTTTATTTCTTACCACTGAACATGGCAGTGAAAGAGACATCAACTAAACAACAACAGGCACTCCACAACGGTGGGATAGGCTGGCAAGAGCCACACCAGTATTCCCACGTCTACCTCCCACCCCGGACTCTGTGGCTCTGGAGCAGCACCTTCTTCTCCTCCAACCTCTCTCCAAAACAGGACACCTGGTCCTACCAGGAGATGTGGGACCAATCCAAGACCACAGCAGTCCAGTGGTGCCATGCAAAAGCCATCTCCATCTCTGCATGCCCACCCCACCAGGAGACTGAGTGTCTGTGGCTGAGCCCCACACCATCCCCAGGGCACTCAGTGGGCACCACACTCGCTGCCCAAGGAACAGCAATACCCACAGCACCACGGTCCCAGAGCTCACAGTAATTAAGAAGCATAAATCCACAAGGAGTTACTCAGCTTAATTAGATTGAAAATTATAACTTCTATCATCTCAGCATCTTGGCATCCACTGGCTGCCTTGAGATATGCTTACACCAGCCGTGTTCGCCTGGGGTGTAGCACCAAGGGCCAGCTCCACAGCAGGCACAGGGATCACATGGTTTTATTTCTATTTTATTTTAACACCCTTTTCAATGCTCATTTGCTAGCACACATGTCAGCAGCCTCAGCTGCCCACTCACATCCAGCCTGCTTTGGCAGCTGGAGGTTTGCCTGAGCCACCTGAAATCAACCCTGTGGGGCTTTCAGAAGAAACCGGACATTCCCATGATTTTTTAAAAAGCCATCTTCAAATACATTAAGTGTCTTTTTTTGCTTTGAAGAGCAGTGACTTGCCAGGCCACGTCCCTGAGATGTAACATGTTATTTTGATAGGCAGTGGCCGTGATTCATGCACAGCACATCCTGCTTCCAGCAGCCCTGTAAGTGGTGGTTAGCACATCCTACAGCACCTCACACGCCGTGACACTTCCACCAGGGAGCCTGGGCAGTGACTCACGGGAAGGGTGAAGGTTTGGATTAGCTGGGTGTAAGTGCTCCACTGAGGCGTGCAGCCACCAAGGGAAACTCACCCTCTCGTGGGCTGCCCGTGGCCCAGCAGGATGGGAGCTGGCCGTGATCTGAAAGGGTTGGTCAACCCCAAATGTGCAGAAGACGTGTTCTCAAGGAACAGCTAAGCTGGAAGCATGTGGCAAACAGAAAGGTGTGGATGAGAGCCAAAAGGAACATCCAAAGGTCAGGATGGACACAGGTTTCCCAGAGGAGCAGGTTCCCCAGAGCTGCTGTGACTGCCCCATCCCTGGAAGTGTCCAGGGATGGACGAGGCTTGGAGCAGCCTGATCCAGTGGAAGGTGTCCCTGCCCATGGCGGGGTGTGGAACTGGATGATCACTAAAGCCCCTTCAAACCCAAACCACTCTGGGTTTCTATGACACAGCACACATCTCCTAGTGAGGATCCATGCCGCAGAAGCACCAAACACCTGCAGCACCCAGAAAAGGTAAAATCACCCCACTGGTGCCACCACCAATGCCTGTATGGGAACATGAGGAGAAGGAGGTGAGGGCTGTACTTTAAGGAGGACATGAACAGGGTATCCTACAACCTGCCCTGCACCATGCAGGGTCGGGGAGGGCAGCAAGGGGGGTTACACGGTGCTGCTGGTGATCTGCTGAAATTGCCAGAGCAGGGTCTGAAGATCCCAACAGCACCACAGCCTTCCTCCAGACAAACACAGCAGACTAGAAGTCAGTGCTACAAAGAACTGCTGGGGGAAGAACATTAGTAACCAAACCTTAAAAAAAAAAAAAAAAATCAAATGGCATTTGGTTAAAAATGGCAAAGGACCATGGCACAGCGGGATGGGAGCACACACTGCTGGAGGAGCTGCACCACCATCCTGCCACGGGCTTGGAGTCATCACCTGCAGTCAAGGGTTTATCCTGCTCGTAACAAGGGCTTATAGACCTATGTTGCTTATAGTTCTTGTACTCCTGTAGTGCATGCTGTGGCACATTTAACTCATTCCCACAACTCAGAGGTTTCAGGCAACTGGAGAAGACTTCAGACACGGACAAACCAAGGAGAGCACAGCTGGGGAAAAAGTCACATTTCCACGCTGCAGGCCCTTCCCTGTAGGGACGCTCTTCTCCAGACCCCTCTGGATACCACAGGAAAGGCAAAAAGCAGAAATACCAAACCACTAAAAGCCTCATTAGTAGAACTGATGAGTTTAACATGACCCAGACAACCCATTAAAGAGTGTTCAAGAGAGAAAAGCCATGAGAAGCCCACCACCCACCAACCCCGCTCCTTCCCAGCCCCTCCACCATCGCTGGACAGGTCCCTGCTCCTGCCTGAAGGTTCAGGCTGAGACAAAACCAACCCAACCCCACAAGATGTGTCTCACACAGAGGACAATTGCTTTACAACCAGCTCGAGACACAGAAAGCTCACAGGGGACTTGTTTCAGTTTTGCTAAATAGCCAATTTTCCCCTAAAGTGTTTTGCAAAAGTTTCAGGTGTCTGCCACAGCTTGAGGTTTAGCTGCAATAACAGCACTCATTTCCCTGACCTGAACTGAAGTTCACACCGATGTTCCTCTAACCCCCTTTCTTTGCAGAAAGGGTCAAAGATCAGACAGAAGCCCCATACAAAAACAACTCAGAGCTTCACCTACATTACCTGATATTCATTGTACCCACGGCTAACTCGGAAGGTCCAAAGTCCACCTTCATGCTCAAGTGAGGCTACTCCTGTGGACTCCTTGAAGGACAACTATCACAGTAAGAGTACATTACTCCTGTTTTGGACAGAGCTACAAATTAATTGCTGTGTAAATTAAAAGTCCAACATGTCCGGAATTGCACTGCATTACTGCAAACTGAGAAGTTTAAACATCTATATGTATAAAAATACAGTCACAAACATACAAAGCCTTTCTTCTTGGTCACCAGAAGAAATACATGAATTTGTGTTCAGGGTCGTTATTTTCTATGCCTGGTAATTGGCAGCAAGAAAGAACAACAAAGCAAAAATCCTCCCCCTGTAAATACATTCCTCAACAGCAGCCAGGCTGCCTGTAACAAATCACCTCGGTTAAACTCCTTCCTCAGGGCAGGAAAGGGCAGGAACGACTCATCCCACCCTAAGAACCGGCACAGCACTGTCTCAGACCCACTGAGGTTCCCAGGTTTCCACCCTTCACCCTGGAGTTAACCCAGCAAATCACTGCAACTTGGGCTCGCATGCACTGGGATTGCCACATCACAGTTTCACACCCTTAAAACAGAACCAGGGCAGGAATTCTTAAAAATAAGTGTTTTAAAAGAGCAAGTTGATTAATCCCAGCCAGCAAGAGGGCATACAGCTGGGATGCAGCTAATTAACCCTGCTGGAGCCATTCCTGGGGCCGTGCCCCAGCACCGGCACTGAGCTCCGCGTTCCTTGGCTCAGCGGCTCTGATCTGACCCAAGCACAGGGGCTATTAAACGCACAGCTGAGATGAAAAATTGCACAAACAGAAAAGAAAACGGGGTTATTTCTGCAGCACCAAGCCCCTGGAGCAGCGTGCCCTGCGGTGGGACGTGCACCCACACAATGCCGGGAGAGCACAGGCTGAACTCCCTGCCCATCGAGGGAGGGAAATGACCCCCAAGCCACAGCCTCACCTCCCTTGCATCTACTCAGGCCCACGGCCCCGGTGGACTGCAGGGGACTGAAGCCCCAGGCTTGGCTCTGCCGTCATCTCCTCGGTGCCATGGCGGGGAAGCCGAGGGGGCCCCGAGCTGCGGCTGGCCATGCCCTTGGCACGGTCCCCAGCTGCAGAGAGCTGGCTGGAGCAATCAGAGTTTACATTTCAATGATTTTCTCTCTGCCACTGCAGCTCATAATGAGGCAGGATCGGGAGGAGCCCGGGGATGCCGACGGATCCAGCTCCTTCGGCCAGACGGCCCCATCCTTATATAAAAATCCCAGCGTGGCTTCCAAGCTGTCCCTGCCCTTTGTGGCATGACCCAGGTGTGTTCTCATAATCTAAAATAAAGAAGGAAAAAAAGCCCCAGACCTTCAACTATAACCTGCTTTTCCTAACAGGAGCTGCAATGGCACAGCAGGAGTTCAGGAGCTCTGCAGCAGAGGTCCCATGAACGTACCGGGACTGAACCCCAAACACTCCCTGTCCCTCACACTTCTTCTCAGAAATTTGTTCTACACAATCCACAGGAAACCTCCCCTCTCCTTCCCAGCTGCTCCTCAACCCCAAACCAGCACACAGGCAAATGCTAAGGATGAATCCTCCCCGAGCCTTGCAGGATAAATCATTTTCAGAAGGTTTTATGCCAGAAGGTTTATGCCAATTCACTGACTCAATCAGTGTGTGATCGCACTGGCAGCATTTATACACTTCTGAAAAGTTTCTCCCCAGGGTCAGAAACCACCAATTCATTCCAGCTATTTTATTTAATACAACTTTAAGTGAAAACCAGAGAGTTTTCTATACCCAACACTAGCCATTAAAAGAGGATTTTTTTGATGCAGTAAGTTCTATCGCCTGTAAGAAAATACTTGGCAAATAACAGTCACTTTGCACAATAGGAGGAAAAAAAATAATATGAAAAATAAATACCCTGGTTTCTTATTCACCCAGAGCTTGCAAACCTTCCGAAGAGCATATCTGGAGCTGCACAACACCCCAGGAGCAGGAGGACACAGCTAATTCCCCAGCCTGGCGGAAGCACTATTTTGCATGAGGTTCAGAGGCTATACTTGAAAAGAACAATTAACATATTTTAAGAACCACCTTTAAGACAGCAGAACATCCAGAAGCCGGAGCAATTACAGCTGTTTTAGTCATAGGAGGAGCTTCACCTTACAACATAACAAAGGCCAGCCAAACTCTAATTTCTGGTCTAACGCAGCAAGCCGACCCTGCTGCCGGAGATGGCCCCTTCTGTGGGCGATGTCCTCGTCCACCCCTCCTGCCCAGCACCGAGCTCAGGGAGCAGAGCATCCCGTTATCCCATTCCAGGGTCGGGCTGGGCACAGGCTCACAGGGATTGGACTGCAGCTGCCTGGGCTGTAGTTTAGCTGCATCAGCAACAGGTGTCTCTGGAAGGCTCTGTCTGGAGAGGAAGGTAAGAACGCTGCATACAGGGAGCTGCCTTTGCCTCCTGCTGTTAGGTAAAGAGCATTTGAGAAACTCCCCTGCCCAGCAGCAACCAGTTTCTCTGGGCAGTGCTGCAGCTGGGCACGTCGGGGACATGGCAGGACCAGGGCCAGCCCAGGCAGCCCTAGAAAGATGTTTCTGGGGGGAACTGGGCAATTCACAGGTTGGACAAAGTTCCACCAGTCCTCCATCTGAGACGGGCTTTTGCAGGCTGGAATCCTTGATACCACTACCTGCCCTACTCCTCTTGCACATGCTGGTGGCAGCAGCTCCAGGGCCAGGTCTGCACCGCCTGCCACACACAGAGCTCCTCTTCTGCTGGGACACGCACTAAACTCCTGTTTGCTTCTGCCACAAAATAAAATCCACCGGCAGATAATCCCAGAGTCCCCAGGCAAAGCACGGGGAGTGAGAAGAGAGAATGGTCTCCCCATAACTATTTACCCGAGTGGAGTCCTACATGATTGAAGGTTGAGGCAGTTTTGGAACTACTCTCATGCTCATAATGAGGCACAGCTATTAATTATCCTGTTTGATGGGGACTATTAAACACCAGTCAGTCCTGATGTTAAAGGGGCACAGTGAGGCATCACAGGGGGAAGGCCTCCACCAGAAACTCACAGCTACTGGTGTTCCCAGCACGGGTTCCTCTCCAGTTGAAGGGTTCCTCAGGGCAATGCCCAGTCTAACACACCAAGTTCATCTGCATGATGACGAACTTACGCACCAAGAAACTACCACATGTCCGCACAAGGTCCTAGAAAATCTCCTGCAAGCATCACATGGAGGTTAAGGGCTCTCTACACAACACACCCCTGCTCCCATCGCAATTCAGCAGGAAGGAGATCTGATAATTCCCACTTGAATGCTCCAAAGTGGCTCCCCAGCAGTTTTTCTCATCCTGGTTCAAGCAGGAGGAGGAGTGACTCAGAGGGAGGTACTGCTGTGGCTGTGCTAATGCAACACCACACGTGGGATCAATAGGCTCTTAGCAAGGCAGCTGTATTGATTTGGGATCATCCACCTCCCCTTCCTCTGCACCCCCCCAAACAGCCTCGCCCCCACCCTGCCAACAAGGTGATCCAGGAGGCCCCTCCTCTGCGCTGGGGAAGTCTGCACAGAGGTGATGTGCAAGCGAGCACCAGGGCCCTCCTCAACGCCAGAGACCAACACATCTCCGTCACCCTGGGGACCTCCAGCAGCAATCAGGCTCAGCATCTCAGGGCTCTTGGGCTGGCTGTGGGTTATGAGCCTTCTCTGGTCTTTTTCCTTGTATTCTCAAAGTCACAGGAAACATTTTCCTGACGCTTCAAAGGCCAGAGCTGGCACAGAGGCCACATGCAGCAGACAGCCCAGCAGGACAGTCCTAAATTTCACCGTGACTCAGCGGCACAGATGGCCCGTGTGGGTTCAAGCCCATGGCCCCACCACCTAAGAAACCAGCTGCATCCCTAAAATGTTCCTGCAAAACAGACAGGCAACAGCAGAAGGGCCAGAGCTGAAACACCTGCTCTCATTGAGAAACTCTGTTGTTATTAAAAATAAATCTAAAATTAACAACACACAGAGGTTGTCGCCAAATCCCCACCACTTCCTCATCGAAAAGTCCCTGTACAGCAACAGGATCCCAAGCAATGCCCCAGGAGTCACCTTATACCTGTGCAACAGATCAACAGGAGTATAAGCCAAGTTAGCATAAAAAAGACAACACGGGTTAATTACCTGATCATCAAGTTAGGAATCAATTAACCAGGTTGATTTAATCAGCCCACAGATAGGGATAACACAGTGCTTGGAGCCAACCTCCCTCCTCCCCAGAGGTGCTTGCCATCACATCCATGCACTCCACCTAAGAGATGCTGTGGTCGGCACGTCAGAGCAGTTTAGCCACAGCTTTACTCCTGCTCCTCTTCGGATTTTCCAAGGGAAAAAGATTTTCCAAACTTTGCTTTTACAGTGCTTCTGAGAAGGATGGAGGTCAGCCAGCTCACAGACAGCCCCACTCCATCCAGCGGGGCTTCTGCAATTCCCACAGGTTCAAAGGAGGAGCCGCCAGACCCACATTTCATCCTGCATCCGTTTGATGGCGACAGCCAAACAAAAAGGAAGTGGCAAACCCCCCGACATTACATAAAAAAGCTGTTTGCAAAATGAGTTACAGAAGCAGAAATCGGCAGCAAAGTTAAGCCCGGGAGACCAGCACGGAGACAAAAAGTGATTCCTTGAGAGGGCTGGTGCCAAACTGGCAGCATCTCCATGAGCCGACCATGGTCACAGGAAGAATTTAAAACACTAAAATTCTCATTATTACAACAGATTGATGCTGCCAAGCACTTTTCTCGATGAGCACCTGCCCAGCGTTATTGATGGCTTTTACAGAGCACACTCCCTGGACCCCGGCTGCCCGCAGCACTCCTGAGCAGCCCTGGGAGGATGCAGAGCACAGGGAGGGCTCTCTCCATCTCAGTTATTGCTCCAGACCAGGCGGATCCTGCACTGCCTGCGAGGAGCTCTTTCATCGGGACAAGTCAATCAGCAAAGATCTCTCTGGACACAAACCTCTCCCTGGGAAGAGGGGCAGAAAGCCCCAAACTGTGTGTGATGCATCCACAGCCTGGTTTGGCCAAGGGCTGGGAATACCCAAGGATCCCACAGCCACAAAATAACAAAAAAAATTTAAAACAGGGTAAAAGCAGTGACTTTCTTGTCTAGACCTCAGGCTCTGCTTAAAAATCAGCATCTGTGACTCCCCTTACCACCACGATCACTTTTTTGGAGCAAACCTTCCCTCTGGGAAGCATCGGGCCCGTGGGAGCGTAGTGCCCAGCCAGGCCACCAGCCATGCCACCTTTCCCGGCTGCCATGAGGAAGCGGGTGCGTCCCATCGCACCCCTGCCAAGGGATCACATCCAGGAGTTGCGGAACAAAAAGGACTCTGGAAACAGGACACCTCCGAAGCGTTTCGGTGAGTTACGGCGTTTATTCTCTGATGCTGTGGTTCTAAGGACTGCATCTTCCTCCCCTTTCAGACCCGTGGCTTAGGGATACAGGGAGGAAAAATTATTCCCAGGGGATCTGGGGAGGCTGAGAGTATTTTGGCCGCGCAGGTGACGGAGCGCACGGAGGGCGAGGCCACTGCCGCCACTGCCGCGACCCGCGGGCGAAGTTCACCCTGTACTGCAGAGAAGGCGTGTGGGTGAAACCCCGGGGGACCGGGAGGCGACCGGGACCCTCGGGGGGATGCGGGGGATGCGGGGGATGTCCCCTCCGCGTCCCGCGCACCTGCGGCCGCCGTCCCGGCGGGTGCGGGGAAAGTTGCGGGGCCCCTCCAGGAGCGGGAAACAGCCCCCCCCAGGATACAAGGAACACACGGAGGCACACGCTGAGCCCCCCGCGCCCCCTCCCCGCTCACCTTGGTGTAGAGCTGCGTGGCGGACATGGCCGGGGCGGGCGGCGCTAAGCGCGGGGCATGGGGGCGGCGGGCGGCCGGACCGACGGCCGCACGGACACACGGACACTCCGACTCTCCGACCTTTACACTCGCTGCGGCCGGCCGGACGCGGGCACGGGAAGCGCAGGGAGCGGCAGCAGCAGGAGGAGGAGGAGGAGGAGGAGGAGGAGGAGGAGGAGGAGGAGGAGGAGGAGGAGGAGGCAGCGCCGCTCCGCCTCCGCCGCGCCCCGCTCAGGTATGGGGCGGCTCGTCTCGGCTCTTATTATTATCTCTTTTCTTTAAAAAAAGAGCTCTTTTTAATAAATATTTTTCCTACGTGGCCGCTTCCGCGGCGGTCTTCAGCATCCCGCCCATGTCAGGCCCCCAGCCGCCGGCAGGGTCCCCCCGGCAGCGTAGGTTGGTGCTGGGTTTGGGGCTTTTTTTACCTTTTATCCATCTTCCTTTCTCATTGAAGAAGAGTAATTAAGCCCCAGGCAGGTGCCCCTCGGTGGGTTGCGGGCATTCCATCTCCCTCCAGCCTCTGGGGATCACCCACCCTTCGGGGTGCAACGAACAGCATTCCTGGGGCGTCCTGCCAAAGGACACCCCTGTTCCTCGGGACAAGAGCACTGCCCCCACGAACCCACTGGAAATTCACTCAAGGAATGTGCCAGGGAGAGGTTTTTCTCTGTCGTCCTGCCTGGAGGTGGGTTTGGGGTCCCACCGCCACCACTGCTCCTGGGCACTGCTTGTGTGTCGCTCCTACACCGATGGCAGGAATTGTTACTTTCACAGCAACAGCCAAAAACTGATCCCAACCTGTCAATCCGTCGCCGTGCTGCTTCCCTCCATCCCACGGGAGCACCCTGTTCTTCAGTTCTTGCTTATACGGCACTTTTAGAGCCCGAGAAGGAGAATGAAATGCAAAGTATTCCTAGTTAATCACTACTGCTATTCTTTATCACTCAAGCTATTTTGCATATTAACTAAGCAGGCAGAAGCCACACTCAGCGGATCCTGCTCTCTGTCACAGTTGTTTACTCTGTCACTGGGATCCCTCCTCCCATGGTTTGAGGCTGTGCCACTCACAGGGCACCCACAGCCTTTCTTCAAAGCGATCACTGGTGGCATCTCACACTCTGCTTCCCGTCCCCTGGGGCATAAAACTCTCCCCTTTGTCATATTGTCCCTTTTCCACCCCAGAGCCTGGCAGGGAGCAGTGCTGATCTGGTGGAAGGACAGCCAGCATTGCAGATACCTCCCTTTTCCAGCTCTGATATCCTTGATGAATCAAAAAAAATTGCAGGTGGCTCTGGGGGAAGTTTGGGAAGGAGGAAAGAAGGGGATTAAAAACAGCACCATGTCTAGAAATCACTCTGGGAAAATTTGACAGCGTAATCTCTGCAAAGCCTCCAAGAGAGCTCTGTCAGGAAAACAAACCTTGCTCCTCTCCTTTCATTAAATCAACTGTAGAAACAAAATGTAGATCACTGGTGCAATTAGAAGCAAAACTTTCAGTGGAGCTGGGGTAGCAGTGATAGCCCAGAAGCAAAGCACAGCCGTTCCCATGAAATACCAGCTGGTGTCACATGTGGGTCTCCATTAATCTAAAACTTTAATTAAACTCAGAAACTAAAAACCCCAAAACACATACAAAATCCCTAAGTACATCCTAAATGCTGAGTTGCTGGAAATTGTCTCCTCTAGGAGATAGAAGCTTCTTTCCATTTGGGAATCAAAACTTGTGTTAAGCAAATTTAACAACCACTGGCTCTTAAATAGCAGTTTATGGTATCACCTCCTGCATCCACGTTAAAGGCACTTTGAGGTAAAAACGAAGTAAATACTAGGGGATTTTCCCCTCTAAGCAGAGCCAGTGGATTCTTTGCAAGTACAGGATGAGTTGGACTTTATTTTAAGGTCCTGGCCTTGTCCCTGTGTTGTAATGACACATGGAGACCCCAGGAACAGATGGATGGAGGGACAGGTGATGGCACAGGCCAGTGAGGAGCATCAGTTCCGACAGCTCTAAACATCATCAGAACAGAGTTGACTGTTGCTAAATACAACCCCAGGTCCTGAATTTTTGTGTGCAAAGATGTCCCAAAGACCTCAAATCTGGGCTTCCTTCCTCCTGGGCCACACAGAAGTCACCATGTGCTAGATCTGGGCACAATCCTTGAGTCTGGCAGTGCCACCGTACCCTGGGCATGGGGTACCACTGGCTGTTTCTGCAGCAAGAGGTCCTACCTGGGTTAAAGTAATGAAAAATTATTCCAGGTGTTAAAGCAATCAATAATTAACAAGGAAAGATTTTCCTGCAAGTACAACTGATTCTGACCAAATCCCTGCAGCTCAGCCCCAGGGAGCAGGGACCAAGCCAGCACCACGCCACAGGGCACCAGGAACTGCTCCAGAGCTCAACATCTTGTCTGTGTCCAAAACCATGACCATGGAAAGCCCTGGGGTCAGTATAAAAGCCCTTATGAGCAGATAGGTGCATGTAGAAAAGTCTTAAAGCCTTGAGAGATGCTGGGAATTCAAAACTTGGAGTGAGTCTGGGGTGATGTGATCAGGGACTGGCAATCCCAGCTCTGCCACAGGCAAGTCACCCACACGTTCCTCACCTCTGCTCTTCCTCTGCCACCGCGAAAAATTTAATTAAAAAATAGGGGGAAGAGTATTTTGCAGAGCTCTAGTACATGTGTAACTGAAGAGGCTGTAACTGCCAGGGTTTTAAATGCCAGTGGTTCTGTCTCTGCGTGGCTCAGAGCCCTGGTGCAGGGCGAGCTCACCCAGCCATGGACCAGGCTGCTTCCCTCATCAGCGGTGTCCCCGCTCTCGGTTTAATTGATGGTTTGCCTGCAGGATTGCTCACTCAGGCAGGAAATGCCACACTCAGGAGCAGCAGCTAACGCTCCTGAGGTTCCCGGGACCTGCGAGCCACAGCTCCAGATCCGTTTTGCTCGTTATTGCCTGGTGATCTGTGAGTCGGAAATGTAACGTGAGCGTTGGCCCGAGGGAGACAAAGGCACGACCATGCTTTGAAGCACGTGCTGCTTACAGTGCCCTCTTTGCCCGGTTTACTGCAAGGACATCAAAAGAACTGGAAGAAGATGGAAATCAATAGGATTAAGAAAACCCTTCAGTCTTGACAGATAAAATCGTTCTTACTGTGGCGCTCTCTGACTGTTGGGGGCAGTGAGAAGGTGCCTCTCAAGGAGGCTGCTGACCCACCCAGCCTCGCCTGTTCTTCTCGACCAACCTGAATTCTACAAAGCGCTTGGCAGTGAAGGCTTCAGCCCCAGCAACACGTTCATCAACCACCAGTTTTCTCTCAGAAGACTTTACTCGCCCGTTATCCCATGGGAATTCACTCCTGCTGAAGGCAAACTTCTTCCAGTCTGATCTTTTAATCTTGTGCAGACCTCATGTTCACTGCAGAGGAAATTTGCCTCCAGGAGCAGGAGCTCAGACACTCCATAAATGTTTGATAGCTCTGACCACCTCTTCTGAGTTATTATTTTATTAAAAAAGGAGATTTATTATGGTTCTGGATGACTCAGATTCACAAAGCTCACCAATGTGGGGTTTTATCTCTCATATCAGGTGTACCCAACAAATGTCACAGCCTTTAATAACATGCTTTAATTAATACTGGAATTCTGAATGTGCTATTATCTTCAGTTTTCAAAGAGAGGTCACAATAGTAAAGAAGAATCTACATTGCTTGCACAGTCTACTCCAGGAGTCTGCAGCAGACCAGGAAATTAATCTCTTAATCATTCTGCCAATTTGACTCAGTGGTGAGAGCACAGACCTATGACTACCTCAGCTCTCTGGACTGATTAAACTATTCCTTTATCAGGGATGGCCTTTTCCACCTGCAAAACAGGAGGAGCAGCTCTGGTGTGCTCTGTGTAGCTCTGGAGGTGGCTGCTGAAACGCACCGTGCAAGGGCTCGACATCCTGACTAACGACCGACCTCTCCCAGAAACCTTCTTGGAAATTTCCTTTCTCGGTATTTGTAGGACAAACCCTGTTTGAATCCAAGGAACAAGACATGAAGAGGCTCTGCTCTGGTCTGTCTAGTCACCTGTCGGGATGGTAACTGTTCTGGTGGACTTGTCTCTCCTTCATCTGCTGACTCAGGAGGTTTTGTCTGTAACGACAACAAAATCCCACCACACTCCCTTTTTTACCTTCAGCAGGGCCAGGTTCTTACACCGTTTACACCCAGAATTAGCTGGGTTGCTCAAAGACCTCTGATACTGTTTCAGATTAATAGATCTCCACCCGGCCTTTTTCTCCACAGGAAAAAAAGCATTTGTCAAGTTGACGTCTGCTGTAAACCAAGATGAGACAACTTTGCAGGCTGTTTATTCCTGATTTGTTCCAAGATGTCTGGGAGCTGGGGCTCCTGGGCTCTGATCCCAGCCGTTTATCAGCTCCTCTGTGCATCCATTCATGTTCTCACGTAACAAAAACACAACCTGGTTTGCCAACAGGGAGCCAGATGCTGAAAAGGGAGGTAGGCAGGACAAAAATAGTAGAGCAAGTAGTTAGTGAGGGATGGAAGTTCGAGAAGAAAAGGGTGGAAAAGCAGGGGCTGGAGGAAAGGTGGGAGAAGCTGAAAAGTGGAAGGAGAGAGGAACAGCTGCAGATAAGCAGCAGCAAAGACTAAAAAAGAAAAATGCAAGAAAGAACATAAAACGTTTCCAAATGCCATGAAGTCTATAAGCAAGAAAAGATATAAGGTTTTACATGGATTCTTCACTTCCCTCCTTTGAAAAGGACAGAGGAAAAAATTAATGAAATACACCGTAAGGAGCTGATCAAGGGCAATGCTGTGGGGAGCAGCTGGGTTGCTCCCACGCATCCTCCTCGTGTCACCCCTGCTCCTCCTGCATAAAGGGCAATCTGGCCTTTGGCATGGGGAGTGGAGAGGCCAGCGAGGTGTCCCTGCTCCCCACTGCCCAAACCCTCCTGCGGACATCCAGCCAGCTTTTGTGTTGCTCTGCCTTAAAATGTTGGTGGTGCTCCAGCCCCCCATGCCATGTGTTCAGACTAGGGTGTTGCTAGCAATCCAAGGACCCCCAAGGAGGCAGAGTTGCCATGAAAATTATAGAGAATAAACCTTTTTATTAAGACAACTCTAAATTCAGCCCTGCCCCAAGCAGAGGACTCACAGACTCGGGACTCCAGTATTCCCAGATCATTCAACAGCTGTAAGAATATATGCAAAAGAATATCAGCTCTTTAATGTCCATACGACAGAAAAAGAGATTCTTAGTTTTATATTTGATAAGGAAAATGAAGATGAGCTACCAAGTGCTTTGTATCTAAATACAAACAAAAAGACTTTGCAAATATTTTCAGTTTGAAAGGTATTTTAATAGAAGTTTGCTAAAAGTTTTCTACAAATTTTCTTAGTGCAGATTTTAAACAATGCCTGTGTCTTAGTCATGCAATAATAATACACTATTATACTGCAGAGGGCAGAGAGTATCCTGGAATTAATATGTCAAACACTTTTACTTGAATCAGATTTGTAAAAAAAAGATCTATAGGGGAAAAATAAACTTTAAAACACTATGTTTCTTGTAATGTCCAATTAAATGTTTTGAGTATCACAGCAGAGAGAGTTCTTCTAACTCAAGTGAGGTATAAACATCCTAAGGAGATGTTTTTAGAGACAACTGCATGAGCTAAAATATCACAGCTAGTGATGCCCTTAGGAGTCAGTCATTAGTGCTTTTCTTGTAGTGGGGGCTTTTATCACAGACTCGAGGGGCGTTGACAGGATGAACTGTATCCTTTCCTGGTACTTTCTCTCTGCTTCCATATTTGATTCATGTTCTCGCTTCCTCTCCTCTGCCTCAGCATTGTGGAGCCATTGCTGAAAGGCAATTTGGGACGTGAGCTGCTCTCGGTATTCTTTGGCCTTCTGTACTTTCCTGGAAATGCCAAATGAATAGGTTATTTAAGTAGTGTGGGTAAAAAGAATAAACTTTATTACAGTTATTATGTAATCTGTAAGCATTTGAACTTAGACTAAAGAACCACTCAAAGCTCCTTTTAGGTGTTAAGAATAACTGCCACTATAAACCAAATGTTACATGCTAACCTTATGTTCTTCAGAGAATTAATTGCATCCTGTTATATCTTATAAAGCAGACTGTAAAACTGGTGCTTGACCAAAAAGAGAGAAGGAACAACTCCTTGTAATCAGAGTGCCTTCCCTACCCCTCACAGCAGTGGTGAGAGGACAGAGGAGGAGGTGCTGTGGGTCTCAGTCCATCTGTGGCTTGGGCTCAGTGCTGCAGCCTGACATCCCCATCCTCCTTCTGAGGAGAACAAGTCCCTGCTGCACTGATATTCCTGGAAGTGGCTGTCACAAGAAATCATTCTTCCATTTCACCTCAGGACTCATGATTTGCTTTCACTACCCTCTGGAGAAGCAGAGGATGTCTTACATGTTCAGGCCCTTCTGGAGCAGGAGCCACACAGACACTTAAGTGCCAACAGTCTGGTCAGGACTTGTGCACTAACTCAGCAGAGCTGAGCCACAAACCCTTCCTGACACTGCTGAGTGCCATCTTTGCTAAGTGGAGCATATCCCAGCTGGAGACCAGCGCGTTTCCTTCAGAAGGGTGACATTTCTGCCACAGCCAGGAGATTGTTCCCAATAAAGCCCTCAGAGAACACAATGGATACCAGCTCGGGAAGGAGATACTCGGTTGTATCCCATGGACAAGAGCGGAGGAAGGACAGGAGTAGGAAAGGGGAGTGAGTGAGATAAGGCCCTTTGCCCAAGGCTTTGCATGACACCCAGAGGAACATTCCAGCTACTGCGTGTAAGGAAATCCTCATGCAGAGGAGCAGTGAGGCACAGAGAGCCCCGTGCAGCACTCTGGTATTTCGGTGGCTGACTGTAGGATTGTTCAAGGGATGTCTGTGGGTGGAGTTTAGCAATAAGCCTGAACACACGAGTTCTCCTGGGTAAGGAACAAACAAACCTTTCATTAATCCTCCTCCCCAAACCTCTGCAACTCGTAACTACAGCTCAGAGTATGAGGGAATGTATTTAGCAAATATGATTGCATTTAAGTCACATCATGATCCAAAAACACCACAACAAGGATATGTACCACTAGTTGCATGCTGAAGTCAGACTTAGTGATTTAATACCAACTGCAATATTACAGGTCTGCTATTGAGCAGTTTGGAACTGATGAGGTGCATAGTGGGAAAACCTCTCTGAAGAGAAGGAACTCCACCCAGTGCTTCTGGAGTTATTAGAAAAGGAAAAACAGCTTGCTCACAAGTTTAAAAGATTGATCTGCAATGAAATGAACCAATGACAGAAAAATACCTTGCACGTTTTTCTTCTTCTTCACGTTTGAATTCTCTGACTGCTTCAGCCATTGACTTCTTCTCTTCAGCAATTTCTATTTGCCTCTCTGCTTTTTTCCGCACTGAAAAACAAGACCAAAAGTACTTTTAGGAGGTAACAGTTCTGCTAAGCCTGAAGGGACAGTGAGACTGCATTTGGGCCAAGTAGCCTAAAGAGCAAGCCTGAGCTTTGTTGCTTCTGAAGAGCCACACAACCAACAGTCAAGTGTACTCTAGCTTATTTGTTTTTCATCCACTCAGAACTGAAAAGTTTTCACATTCAGAACTTCATAATAATATAAGTAATAATAATAACCATTTGCTCATGCAATCCTTACTTTACTAGGCTTTGCTCTGGTGATAGCAATGAGAAATTAGTGTAAGACCTGTAGGACTGAATTTTGGGAAACAGATTCAGAGCAGGTTCACATTGTTGTCCACTCAACCACACAGCCCATGTGTGCGGGGCCAGATGCTCTTGCCAGCAGCAGGGTGTTTTACTGCCTCTGCCCAGATGTGTGTTGGGTTTTGGGGCACAGGCAGCCAGCTGTTATCACTTACACTTCTCCTCCATCTGCATTTCTCTTGTCTTCACAACATCTCTCAGCAGCTGAAATCGAGCCTCCCTCTCTAGTTTCATTTTCTCAACCTTCTCAGCCCAAACCTGATCCCTCTCTTCCTTGAAGAGCTTCTCATCTTGTCTTTCTCGCTCTTTGTCCTTCTCCAGCTGTTCACCCAGATGTGCCAGGTAAGCAAGTTGCTCCTTTAACAGCTCTCGCTGCAAACACACAGACATTTGCAGATCTGAGTTAATTAGTTCAAAGAAGCCTTTCAAAACCTGAAGAGAGGTGGTGATTCACAGCCAATGTGGGAGCTGGGAGCCTAGAGCTCCATTCCAAAACTTGCCATGGGAGCTGGTCAGAATCTTCTACCTGGCCAGACAACAGCGTAAGGGCAGAACAAATACAGAGTCATCCCTTTCCCCATAGAGCTCAGCTGCCTACAACACACACATTTTACAGATTTTCCACAGCTGACCAGGCTACTTCACCATCACCTGCATTAGAAGCCCTGGGATCCAATAAATGTAATAAATATCACCTTCTCTAATTCTGCACCAAGGTCTAGCACTGAGTTGATACAACTTTCCTAACCTACATGAGCTTCTAAACACCTCAAGCAGAGCAATGGATGCAGCTCTCTGCTCTGTCATAAAGACCCTGAGACTCATTTCCACACTGAAGTTGGACAATCTACTTGTTTTAACTTCAGGAAATGACAGATACATCCATTGTTTCATAGCATCTCCAAGAAATTTAACATGAGGGTTTGCATCTATATATATATATAGCTATTAAATATTTAAAACAGGGGGTTTTAATTACAATAAGTTAAATGTTTACTTTCTTCTGAAGTTACAAATACTTACTAAATAAGGTCCATGAAGCAAAAAATTGTTTTCCAACCTCCACTATGTCCCTGCACTGTAAAGATTAAAATGCTCAGATGATTTATACACAATGAAATCAGCACAGAGGAACAAAATTCCAGGATTACCTGACAGACTCCCTTTCTTTAATCCAGCCTGGTAGCCTGGCTAATGGCAAAGCATGTTTTAAAGTGCTGGCTGTGGTTTTAACAGATAATGGGCTTCTGCAGAGATGCAGAGCACTGGCAGGAGGAGAGGCAATAGCCTGTTCAACAAAAGAATTGTTTCGTCCAGAGAAAAGGGCTTGTGTCTGTTCTCAGTTATATGGTGCAGTTCATGCGGCCACCAAAGATGAGGTATTGCTCCACAATTTCTCAATGAAACCCCTTACTTTTTTTTTTGTTTTCTCCTCAGCATCCTTCTGGGGGTCTGGAAGATTTTTTTCCAAGATCATCTTCTCTACGGCAAGTTCACTTTGTTTTTCTTCATCACGATGATTTTGCTTGTCCCGTACTGCACTGAGCCATGTCTCCCTGCATTCCTTCTGTTTATGTCGTTTCTGCCTCTCAAGCTCTTCATTTTCTTTCCTAAACTGGTGCAGCTCTTCTTCCTACAAGGGTAAAAGTAGCTAGTTTTTAAAACCACTGCATAACTTCACACTAAGTGATGGCTAGAGTTAGGTTAATTGAAACATTGAAGAGCAAAGCCCTGCTGACAACACAGAATTAGTCTCATCCACTAGACCTGTTAAAGCATGAACATTTTAGCATAAAATTCTTTAGAATTTAGGATTTTTATCTGCAATTATCGCATGCACTTCAATACAAAAACACTGGTGTGCCTGATGTTTTCCAAACATTTCAGGCAGATGGACAGAGTTACCTCCTCAGGGAAATCAGTATCATTGCAGCACATGTGATCTCTATCCAAGTCTTCATACACAGCCATAAGCACTAATAAATAACACAGCCACGTGTTCCTCCTGTCTCTTTACATTTTTTCTGTCCTGTGCCTGTGTGGGATGTTCAGAGCACTGCATCTCTACCAGTCACAAGGTTGCACCAAGTCAGTATTTGGATCCTTATATTCTGATGGGCAGTTACGGAATTTCTCTGGTTTCAAATCATTCCACTTCATATTGGAAACAACATTATATCCCACTTTATGCTGGAAAAATGTACAGTGAAACTGAGTTATTAAGAAAGACACAATGGAAAATGGCAAATGCATGTTTGAGATCAAATATGTATGTGTATATTCAAGATTATTTAGCCCCCCAAAAAATTCCATCATAAATCATTAATTTATAAGTGTAATTTCTGGATATCTTGCAACTGAATTAAGTCTACAAGCACAACTGCACTGAAACATAGTCATAACACAGTATGTGACCATCATTAACATTCTATTATCTCAGAAATCATGCTTCAGCTGTCTTGAAGGCACACAGCTTTTTGTTAACCTGTTTTTAAATTAAATGTCTCTTTTGTAATGTGAGTGAGTCTTCTAAAATGCATCAGCAGGTCTGTCATAAGCAGCATGTCTAATCTTCCCCATATGGAAGCAGAAGCCACATTCCCTAAGGAACATCACTTTTTATGCTGGACATAAAGCACCCACGGATTCTTGCAATGTTTCATAGCCAAAGGTGACTTTGTATCTGCCTGAACTGTCAAATTCACTTTCAGAAGCTGGTAAAACAGCTTTGAAACTCAATATACATATAATCTGAGGAACAGAATAAATAACCCAAAAAGCTCTGAACACTGAAGGTGGAAAGAAAGCAGAAATAGTTAGCAGTCTGCTGTACAAGTTGGCACATGTCTGTGGATTAATTCTGACATCAGTGAAGTTGTATGAGAGTAGCCAAGGATGGGATCCATGGAAGTTTATTCATTGGGGTAACACAATGTTGCAAATGTACAAAGAAATGGTTACCAACCATTCATCTGCAAACGAGGACCAAAGTGCTCTGGCAGAAACTCATGGAACTACAACCAGGAAAACATTAATTCAATCACTTTCCCAAGAAATCACAATTCCTTAAGGGGAAGAAAGACAGGAGGAAGGCAGCTAACGTAGCTAATGCACAAATTGCTGTCTCTGCTTTGTCATCCACTTCTGAGATATCCTGGTGCACACATATGGTCTATTGTGACAAAGATGTGAGTTTTGCTTCACTAAATAATCTATTTTCATTGTCACAGCCAGGAGAAACCTTTTTACACTGAGACACTTAGCTGTCCTGTAGATGAAACTCCTGGTCATTAGGGGCTACCAGCTCTGCAGTGACAAACTTGTAATGAGGCCATCTGCCACATCCCCCTTCTACTGAGAAAGGATTACATCCCATTTTCCATACAGAAACTCTCCTTTCAAAGAAAGCTTTTTTTCAGAGATTAAACCACTTCACCAGAAATATACCTCCTCGAGAGAGTCCAAGGCAGCTGTCTCCAGGGGATGCTACAGAGTCTTCTGTTCTAATAGTGTTTTTCTGAAAAGGCCAGTTAAGGAGCAACATTCTTTGCCTGGGAGGTTTGGCAGTGCCTTAGAAGTTGTAACAAGGAAACAACACTATTCTGTATGTTTTTAAATAAGCAAAACATTACTCGCTTGGAATAAGGACTCTATAGCTTCACAGCCAGCATTTTCAGAGCTTTAGATTCATTATTGTCTTCATTTTTATAAAGTAGTGAAGTATATGTGATGCCAGCATCAGCTTCCAGTGTCTAACAGAGCATATTGAGTGATCACCTTCTAGAAGTAAATAGCTGCAAAATGAAGACTGAGTCTGAGCTAAATGGTCTCGCATATCTCAATGTCAACACAGAATACTGAACTAGCAAGCCCCAGTAAAGCCAGCAAAACTACAGCAAGAGAGATGGAAAAGGATGAAATAAAAACAGGATAGTGGCCAAACAGTTGGGCCAGGGTAGCCAAATGTCTCCTGTGATGTGACACTCAACAGCAGCCAGGTCTAATAGGTGAGACAGTTTAGGTGCTGCTTGCTAATTTGTTTTAAAAAAATGTAAAATAAATATTTCAGCTGGGAAACAAGACTCTCCTGCTATCCTGCAGGAAACTGGAAATCAGATAACTGCAAAGATGTCTGGCAAAAGCTTAAAAATATTTCCATTTCCCACAACAGCTCTGAGAGACTTTGAATGTCAAAATCCTTTAGAGTGTCGAGTTTCGAAAGATGTATTTCACTCTGTGAACAGGAATGCCTTTGCCACAGCTCTGGAAAAGAGGCTTAGCATAACAGGACAGGCTCAGATACTAATGGAATCAGTGAAGATACAAATAAGGTATGGATTAGTCTAAATGTCTAGTAAGCCCATCATTAGAAGGGCCTTATGCACAACTCTGAATGCAGAATAATATGGAAATTACCAGCCATTCAGCCTCCTCTTTGATCAGCTGCTTCGCCTCCTCCTTGCGAGCACTGTGCACGGCCACCTGGGCACCGAGCGCATTCAGCATGTCCTGAATCCGTGCTGCCACTTCCTGCGCCTTCAGCTCCTCTTCCTGATCCTTAGCCAACAATTCCTTCTCACAGATCTCTTCCAACTTCCGCTCCTCCATCTCCTCTGCCTTTTTCAGCTCCTTCTTCAGAGCCTGCTGGGCCAGCTGGCAGTCACCCAATTCCTTTGCAAGCCTCTTGCTACAGTGTAAGCGAAACTCATCACATCGGATTCTGGAAGGCAACATAAAAGTTTTTTTAAAAGTCTCAAAACAATAAGCAAGTCTGGAAGTGTGCAGTGAATGGAGGCTCCCAGCTCACCGCTGCTCGAAAGACAGCAACTCAGGATTTTACCCCTGGTCTGACACTGACTCCTTGTGAGGCCTAAGGAACCACTGAGAGCCTGATTTGATGGAGATTTCGACATTAATGAGTTGAAGAATTCGAATTTGTAAAAAAAAATCTAAATCAGCTTCCTCACAAGGGGAAAGTGAAGAGGCAGCTCCGGTCTCTGCTCCTTGTGAGTAGGGTCAGGACATGAGGGAATGGCTGGAGCTGTGCCAGGAAGGGTCAAGCGGGTATCAGGAAAAGGTTGTTCCCCCAGACAGTGGCTGGGCACTGAACCAGGAATGGTCACAGCCCCATGGCTACCAGAGCTCCAGGAGTGTTCGTACAACACTCAGGGACAGGGTGGAATTGTTGGGGTGTCTGTGCAGAGACAGGAGCTGGACTTGATCCTTGTGGGTCCCTTCTGACTCGGGATATTCTGTGATTCTAAATGAACACACAATATATACACATATTATATACACAATGTGCATTGTTTGTGTAGCTGGACCATGTGCTGGGTGGGGTTGTGTGCATATATAATTTTTTTTAACATATAAAACACATGCACACTACGCTTATTCAAACATGTAGGTTGCCCTCTATTCAAATGAAGACTTAGAATAGGTTTATAAGTCACCTGAAAGCTCATTCATATTCAGAAAATACTGTGAGCGTGGAAATATGGGTTACACGGTTGAGCAGGAACCACTAGAAATTTATTCATTTTTTAAGTGAAGTTTTGTGGGATAATTCAGACAAGTTGCAATAAAAGCCTGGAGAAGCTAGAAAGTCAAACAAGGAATGCAGCTTTCAATTTTCATTTACTCTCTGCAACTTACGTATAAAGAGGTAATTTATCTTCAGTTGAATAACACTGAACTAATTGCAGATTCTGCTTTTATTTTTGCAAACAAAGCACTATTGAGATCAACACATGCCATCAAACATTATTTAATTTGAGCATTCTGCAAGCATTTAAATTCTGTTCTATAATCAGGACATAGATTTTCATGAAGTCAGAATGTGAAACTGGCAGACAAAGGTGAAGACCTGCAAGAGTGAAGGATCTGTAAGCTCTGTGAGGATGCGTGACAGACACATGTGAATGGTGTGAAGTGAAAAGACATCTCACAATTTCATGCTGAATGAAACCATCTTCTACAGATTATTGCAAAGCTATTTAGGAATTCACAGCAGACATCATAAGATACTGCCTGAATCGTGAACCACTTAATGGCTGCAGTAGTTACCTGCACAATATGAAATACTATTATATTATACAACCTTTAGATGACTCACCTGTATAGCAAAACTATTAAATATTCATCAGGCAACTACCTCAATGCTACTACCAATCTCCACATCAGGATGGTTATTTAATTTTCCTAACTGCAGCAATGACACAAAATCTGAGTGAATTCCATTGCCTAGGAAGAAGCGGTCTGACCACATTTTCTCCCTGTTGGCATTCAACATTTGCTGCCTTGCATTTCTCTGGGGCCAAGGGCATCTCTCACTTCATCCCCTAGGCTAAAGCACCCAGAGCCTGTGCTGGAAAGTGAAAGGCACTATACACAAACAATGAAAGGAAGAGCACTGCAGTGAAAACAAAAAGTCAATTTTGCTTGACATCCATAAGGTATTTTCAAGCTCTTCGCTGCTCCTGACTGAGAAGAAACTACCGTAATCTGTCAAGTCCCCTTTCAACCACACTAGGTCTATCTAAGATAAAACCTGCCACACTCTGCACTCTTGTCCCTGAATCCTAGGACACGCCACATCCTCTAACCAAATGTTGGGTTCTTCCCCTGGGCCTGGACTTTTATCCTCTAAAAACTGTCCCTGGAGTGAGAAAACATCCTTAGCTCAGCTTCAGAAGAGGCAGGTGAGCAAATACAGTAATGAAGGAGCCAGGGTTGGTACTGGATACAACACTGTTCAGCCTTTGTCAGTGACATGGACAGCGGGACTGGTGCACCTCAGCAAGTTTGCAAGTGACACGGAGCTGTGCGGTGCACTTGACACACTGGAGGGAAGGGATGCCATCCAGAGGGACCTGGACAGGCTGCAGAGGTGGGTCTGAGCCTCATGAAGTTCAACAAGGCCTGGGGTGATCCTGGTATCAACACAGAGTGGGTGGAGAATGGCTGGAGAGCAGCCCTGGGAGAAGGGCCTGGGGGTGCTGGTGGGTGAGAGCTGGACCTGCCCTGGCCCTGAACTCCCCCTGCCCTGGGCTGATCCCCCAGCGTGGGCAGCAGGGGAGGGGGGTTTCTGCCCCTCTGCCACCTCCGGTGAGCCCCCACCTGAAGAGCTGCCATCAGCCCTGGGCTCCCACAGCAGCAGGACGTGGAGCTGCTGGAGCCAGTCCAGAGGAGGCCCCGGAGATGCTCCCAGGGCTGGAGCCCCTCTGCTCTGGAGCCAGGCTGGGAGAGCTGGGGCTGTTCCCCTGCAGAAGAGAAGGCTCCAGGGAGAGCTCAGAGCCCCTGCCAGTGCCTCAAGGGGCTGCAGGAGAGCTGGAGAGGGACTGGGGGCAAGGGAAGGAGGGGCAGGACAAGGGGAATGGCTTCCCAGTGCCAGAGGGCAGGGATAGATGGGATATGGGGAAGGAATTCCTGGCTGTGAGGGTGGAGAGGCCCTGGCACAGGTTTCCCAGAGCACTTCTCGCCGCCCCATCCCTGGAAGTGTCCAAGGCCAGGTTGGAGGGGGCTTGGAGCACCCTGGGATAGTGGAAGGTGTCCCTGCCCATGATAAAGATGATTTATAAGGTCACTATCAACCCAAACTATTCCATGATAAGATGCTATGATTCAATGCCAGTGCAAGCTAGTGAAAAGGGATGGCTCTTTTACCTCATGTACAAAACAGAAACCAATCACTGGCTGAGCCAACAATAAAGCAGAGAGCAGCACAGGGATGTGCATGCCATGAGCCATGGCACATTCCAAAAGTGCCCCTGCCTTCCAGCATGTCAGCAAACATACTTGACGGTTTTCTTGTGTTTTACCACTGGAATCTATCTTTCATCTCCTGGGCAGGAGTTAGTGGTGATTAAAGATCACAGCACTAATTAGTATTCATGAAAAACATATTTCTCAAATGTTGTGAGGGTAACATGCCATTATTAAGATTCAGAATCTTACAGCATTAGCAATAATTGTATTACCTTAACACAATGGGTTCAAAGTTCTCTCAGCATTGAAGGAATAAAGAATTAGTTATTCTTTTCTGTGATTATAAACTAATCTGATATTTATTGAATTCTCAGAGGGGAACAGAAGTTAATTATGTTCAGCATTGTTAGAATTTTAATATAAAATAACCCTGTAATTGCTTGATTTCATCAAAATAATTCCCTCAAAGCAGATTTTACAACAAGCTATAAACATCTGCTACCCCAGATGGCTGGTTTTCTTCCTCACTTTGCTATCCTAAGCTTCTTAACATTAAAACTGTGCCTGTATGTGGCTACTTCGCAAAGACAGAACCTCCCCAGTTATTATTCATTTTATGGCTGCAGCATGAAGTTGCTGGGACAGCAACCTTCCCCATATGGATGCTTCTGATGTTACCACAAGAAAGAGGATGTGATACGTGTTTTATGCAAATTTCAAGACATTGCAATTTTCTTTTAAGACACCAATGATGAACATGCCCTCAGGCTAGCACTGGCTGAGTATCTTCTCAGACAACGTGTAGCCCTCCATGAAAATGAATTCCAGCAGGACGCTGGTAGCCCAAGGTTTGTCCCTCTGTCACCTTGTGACAAAGGGCTCTTCCTGGTTAACATCACTACTAAGAAGCTATTACAGCTGTACCCTCAGGCCACAGCAACCAGCCCATAGGGCTGCTAAAAGTGCTGCTTTTTGGTACTCTGGAATAATGTCTGACAATCTAGGTGCTGCTGTACCTCAGGTTTGAGAATCCACACCTGCAAAAGAGTGGAGCGCCTTGCTTAGAATTAAATGAAATACAAACAAGTCTGTACTAGGTTTCAGAAAGACATTCAAAACAGTTGCAAATTCATAGGCAAAGAGAAACAGAAAATCATGTGTATATCCACCTGCTACTGGATTAACTTGCCAGGGCTCCTGGGTGTGCCCCAGAGTAATG
Organism: Atrichornis clamosus; assembly: GCA_013400975.1. Lineage (NCBI taxonomy): Eukaryota > Metazoa > Chordata > Aves > Passeriformes > Menuridae > Atrichornis > Atrichornis clamosus. Next base: position 79,073 of record WBMZ01010499.1, on the reverse strand, counting down.
ATCTCCAAAGTGGGGTGTGCAGGAAGAGAATATGTTTTGTACCACTAATAAGTAACACTAAAAAGTAAAAAATAGCACTTATTTCATCTTTACATCAGCCTTTTTAATTTCTATTTTTTGCAAATGTTTTATAACATACACAATATACCAGCACAGTATATTATTATATATTTATACATTTTATAAATAAACATATTGGAGTGTTAAAAGTTTTTACAGCTAAGGGTGTGCAGTCCAAGAGGATTGGAGGCCACTGCCCCAGAGGACAGGCTGTGACACAATTACAGACTCCTGGCTGTGGATTTTCAGTAAGTGTTGGCCTCCTGAACAGCAAATTCTGCTCCCAGATCTCTGCCTCGACCAGGATGGTTTAGGAGGAAGATCTAACAGCCAGAGAAAAACAGACTTGGGGCTGCTTAAACAAGAGAAATACATGCAGATGGAGATACGAGAAGTTATTGATCTAATCAGAATCAATCACCACAGCAGAGACTTCCTTTCTCATTGGAAAAGGACAGAGAACAAAAGACTTTAAAATATAATTGTGTATACCTATGAAGACACCCGTCACAGACAAGGTGAACTGTTGTCAGCTGGTGTTTATTAGAGTTCTGTTCTTTTATAGGAACCTTAACTTAAAAACAGAAAGGGACACACACAGAGCTAGAAGAACTAACCATGGAATGTATTCCATCAGGACAAAGAGAGGGACTCTGTGCCCTGTAGGATGAAGATTCATTTGCAAAGTTACCCCAAGATTTCCACTCACAACAGCTGTAAAGTGAGATGGTTTCACTGCCTCTAAATCCTCTGAAAACCTGCAGTCACCTGAACACCAGCAGAAAAGCTTCAGCAACACTTTCAAAGGGATGCTGTGTGGTATGAATATTGCTTAGATCCAAGAGCAGAGTGTGAAGTGTAAAAGAATAATAATAGGATAAAATAATCCCATGAGACTGAGTGAACCACAGATCAACAGGGTTACACTGGCAAGACAGAAGACCTGAGACATTAAGACAGGCAACTGCAGCATGAGAGTTCAAGTATGTGTCACCAGATGATGCAGTTCAGAGGTGTGATTCATTTTGCAATTAAAATATCTAAAATTAGACATCTAAACACTAATCTACATATATGCTAAATTCCCACTCTGATCAATGGGAACCTAATTAAAGTCAGTGGAGGCTAGGGTGCAGTTCAACTGACAGGGCAGGATAAGCTTGTTTGATGCTGACATTAGCTTCCTGTAACTGTCCTGATTTCAGTGAAGTTTTAAGTAAACAGGAATTCAGACTCCCAGTGGATATAAAGACACCAACACTTAGCCACCTACCTTTAGGTGTCCACATCACAGCTCCTTGTTGTGTAAGATGAGCTACAAGTACAAAATAAAAGGCACTCCAGTAGCATTCCCTCTAAACCATTTTAAAAGTGAGTTCTAAACCACTTTGTGTGATAGAGAACAAGCCAGAAACTGCAAAAGGCAAGGGCCACATTTTCAAGCCACCATGTGAAGTCAGGCAGTGAATTCACTTCTAACACCTGTCTAAGTCAATAAACCTCACATTTAAACAAACATTTACCTATGAAATTAGTTAATCAGAGTTTATGTACAAGTGAAAGCGAGTGCTGATTTTTATCCCCAGCCTCTGCACACTGAAAAGCAGGTATTCTAGATCTCACAGTACAGTGGGAGACTGGGAAAGACACTTCAAATTATTACAATTAAGTAACATTATTATTTCTTTCATCCCTTCCTCAGAAAACCAGATTTCCAAGAACGGGACAAGGCAGGTTTCACGCCAAGGCCTCAGGTCCTAGTAAGTACCTGCAAGTCTTACTGCCTTCAATCAAGAAGACTTGGCACAGGACTTCAGTCTACATTAAAACCTTAACTGCAGATAGTAAATAAAAACACTGTCTTTTTGGGCAATCTCAATTTTTCAAGGATCTTTGACTTATTAGCTTAGTAATCATGATTTAGGCCAAATTAACCTTCCATGCACCCTGTTCACTCCAATAGCACAAAGCTGGAATAGGAATTACAAAAGGAGCTGACTTGGCAGGTGGAAGTGCAGGGATGCTCACATGGGACAAGGGGGACACACTACACTTACAAGAATTAACTACTTTGATTTTTTCCATCTTACATTTCGATCACATTCGTCTTTCCTTAGTTTATTATTGCCACCTTCTTTTTAGACTGTCACTTTATATTCACTTTGAGCAAATATAAGATATTTTTATGGAGTACCTGAACTGTTGCTCTCGTTTTTCAGCCACCATTTGTTGTCTTTCTTTTTCCCTCTTCTCTCTCAGTAATTTTGTTTGTTCCTTCATCTTTGCTTCTTTGTCCTGTGCCATTTTTTCAAATGCCTCCACCTCAGCAAAGTACCTACTTTCCTCTGCCTCCAGAAACTCACGAAGCCTGTAATGAAAACATTTAAATAAAAGCTAAATCAGTACTTCTGACAAAGGATAAAGTTTTACTTTATTTGTTATTAACACAAAATGTGTACCAGGCTCCTTCCAACACTTCTTGTAAATGCCAAAGAAGGGAACATCAAATTTTAACTCAGGGATCATTCCTGTTGTGTCCATTGAGGGAATCTTACAGCACACCATGAGTGATTCTGTCCAGGCACAGTTTAAACTCCTTATCTTACAAACCCACTTTCAAAGCTGCTTTACAGCTTCAGTCCCCCATCAATTGAATTCTTCTGATTCTCAGACTACATTTGTCACCAGCTGATAGCAATTTGATTTTGTGCTATTGTTATCCTTCAGCATAGCATCACAGAACATCCTGAGTTAGAAGGGACCCCCAAAAATCATTGATCCAACCCCTGTCCCTGCACAGACACCCCAACAATCCCACCCTGTGCCTGGGAGCGTTGTCCAAAGGCTCCTGGAGCTCTGGCATGGGGGCCGTGACCATTCCCTGGGGAGCCTGGTCAGTGCCCCACCACTCTCTTGGAGAATTACCTTTTCTTAATATCCCTCCCTTCTCCACGCATCTATAACTGTATCTTCTCTCAAACTACCGTTTGCTATTTAAGCATCACTCCACAAACCACTTCATCCTGAAATATCTTTGATGAGAAAATTATGACAAATTGACAATTTTTAAACACACCATCATTTAGCTCCCTATTAATCCCAGCAGTGAGAAACCTGGGGCTACAGAATCCAGAAAGTACCAATTTCAAGCCAAATGCGATAGACTCTCAGCAGAAAGGGACCTGGGGGTCCTGGCAGACAAGCTGAACACAAGCCAGCAATGCACCCTTGTGGCAAAGAAAGCCACTGGCATCTCGGGCTGTGGGAGGAGGAGCACTGTGGGCAGGCCCAGGGAGGGCATCCTTCCTCTCTGAGACCTCACGCCCAGTGCTGGGTGAAGTTCTGGGCTCTCCAGCACCAGAAAGACACAGCCCTAGAGGAGGGAGCCCAGGGGAGGGCCACTAAGGGAGTGGAGCATCTCTCTCAAAGGGAGAATCTCTCCTAAAGAGCTTTCTCTCCTGAGAGAGCTGGGACTGTTCAGCCTGGAGAAGAGAAGGTGCAGGTTGGGTCTTATCAATGCACAAACACCTGAAGGGAGGGAATGCAGAAAAGACAGACAGTTTCTCCACAGAAGTGCCAAGTGAGAGGACAAGGGGAATGGCCACAAATTAAAGCATGTGAAATTACAAATGAAGAGAAGAAAACACTTTTTTTTTTTTTTCTTTTTACTGCAATTGTGGTCAAATATTGGACAGGTTGTCCACAGAGGTAGAGTCTTGAGGCATGGAAATAAGCAAAACCCAAATGAACACACACTCCTAGACAACCTGCTCTAGGTGACTGCTCGAGCAGAGGGTTGGACCAGATCATCTCAGGAGGTTCCTTCTAACCTCAGTGGTTCTATGGAATCCATATACAATTCCTCTGAAGGCACATCAGACCATGGTACCAAACTGATGACCTTCACAGCTTCAAAGTCACTTGACATGAAAGAGTAACTGAGAAATTAAACCATGATTTTTTTTTCCTAAGATCAGTACAGCACAATTCTGCTCTTTTCAAGGCAGTAATATGCCTCACCTTTAATTTTTTGAAAGACTTCTGAAAAAGTCTTTTGAGCTGACTGTGCTGCAAAGTGTTACTTGTAGGACCTAAACATCAGTTGGATGTGATTGCAACAAAACCCTCAGTTGCACGAGCAATTAAAATTTCTGACACTTTGTTACCCAGAGAAGCTGTGGATGTCCAGGGCAGGGTGGGTGGAAGTAGATGACCCCTTCCAACCCAAACCACCCTGGGGTTCTGTGATTCTGTGCCCCATCCCTGGAAATGTTCCAGGCCAGGATGGATGGGGCTTGGAGCAACCTGGTCTGGTGGAAGGTGTCCTTGCCCAGAGGGTTTGGAATGAGATGAGCTTTAAGGTCCCTTCACACGCAAACTATTCCCTGATTTTATGACTGTATCAGGATACTCTTCAATCTCTTTAAAAATCAAGCAATCAAATTTTATCTTTTCATGTGGCAGACAGGAGGTTCCAGACGCCACCTACACTGCACTAGTTACTGTGCTTGAACACGTATCACTGGTGCCTGGCTCTCTGAGCACACAGTCAGGTTCAAAACAGCAGGGTCGCTGCACTGGCTACTTGTTCGCTACCTGTCTCTTCTCACATCGATCTCCTCCAGATACTCCTGCACGGCTGCCTGGACCCTCCTCTCGGCAGCCCGGTGCACCCATTTGTGCTCGCGGCTCTTGTGCCAGTCACCGGCGTTGCGGTAATGGTGGAACACCCGCAAGGCACGAGTCTGTGCTCGCCGCGCCTCCTCCCTCTCCCTGTCGGCCAAAATCAGCTCTTCAGTGACATTTCTCTTGGCGGGCTTGGCTATCTGGAAGAGAAAGAAAACGGAGAAGGAGAACGCGTGGAGACCTCAGAGCAACCTGCTAGGATCTGAAGGGGCCTACAGGGAATCCAGAGAGGGACTCTTTGTCAGGAACTGTAGTGATAGGACAAGGAGCAATGGGTACATACTCAAAGATGGAAAATTTAGGCTAGATGTAGGAAGAAATTCCTGTTTGTGAGGGTGGTGAGGCACTGGCACAAATTTTCCTGAGAAGCTGTGACTGCCCCATCCCTGAAGTGTCCAAGACCAGGTTGGATGGGGCTTGGAACAGCCTGAGATAGCAGGAAGTGTCCCTGCCCGTGGCAGGGGGTGGAACAGGATGATCTTTAAGGTCCCTTTCAACCAAAACCATTCCGTGGTTCTATGAAATGTCAGTGGTGAAAATATAAACAGTTAATCCGGGTGTTTTTCAGTTGAATTAATGACTATACAAGTACCTAACACCAAATGATGAGTTCAGGGCAATTAGGCCATAATCACAGAATCACTGAGGTTGGAAAAGACCTCCAGGACCATCGAGTCCAACCTCTGACTGATCCCCACCTTGTCACCCAGACCAGAGCACTGAGTGCCACGTCCAGCCCTTCCCTGGACACCTCCAGGGATGGGCACTCCACCACCTCCCTGGGCAGCCCATTCCAGTGTTTAATCACCTTTTCTGTGAAGACATTCCTCCTAAATTAGACAAGCCCTGCCTACACTCCCACCCCACACAGCACCGGGCTCCCCGGGACCCCTCCCGGCCGCTCCCAGAGCGTGTCCCCCCGCCCGGCCCGGCTGTGGGACTCTCCACGTCGCCGCCACTGCCCGGAGCGGAGCACCCCGACTCCGCCGCTCACCAGCGCAAAGCTCCGCGGTAGGTAGCTGGTGACTTCCCGGGATCGCAGGGGGTGGCAATCGGGCTGGGCGTGGGGCTGGGGACGGGGCGGGGGCTGCGCCGCCATGGCGGAGGGAGGCGGTGCCCGTTGCTGAGGGGACGCGCGGGGGCGGAAATGGCCTCATGGCGGCGGGGGCGCTGAGGGGGCTGCGGGGGCGGAAATGGCCTCATGGCGGCGGGGGCGCTGAGGGGGCTGCGGGGGCGCGGAATCGCCGAGGTTGCGAGAGCCCTTCCAGAGCATCCAGCGCCCCGTGCAGCCAGCACTGCCGCTGTAACTCGCACACCAGAGCCAGGCGCCTCTCGAACTCCTCCGGGGGCGGTGACTCCACTGCCTTTCTGGGCAGCCCAATGCCTGACCGCCCTTGTGGAAAAATGTGGAATATGTAAGATTTTCTTAAGAAAGGATGTTCTTTAATCGTAGAATGATAAACTCTTCTGAGTTGGAAGGGAGCCCCAAGGGGCCCCGTCCCTTTCACGCACCAAGTCAGGGACCCACAGCCCCGGGTGCCCCTGGTTGGTGCAGGGCCGGGACATGGAGCGGGGCCAGGCTGGCACGGGAGTGCAGAGGGTTTGGGTTAATGAGTCTCATCCTGTGGAGCCAGGCTGGGAGAGCTGGGGCTGTTCCCCTGGAGAAGAGAAGTCTCCAGGGAGACCCTAGAGCCACTGCCAGTGCCTCAAGGGGCTCCAGGAGAGCTGGAGAGGGACTGGGGACAAGGGCTGGAGGGGCAGGACACAGGGAATGGCTTCCCAGTGCCAGAGGGCAGGGTTAGATGGGATATTGGGAAGGAATTCCTGTCTGTGAGGGTGGTGAGGCCCTGGCACAGGTTTCCCAGAGCAGCTGTGGCTGCCCCATCCCTGGAAGTGTCCAAGGCCAGGTTGGATGGGGCTTGGAGCAACCTGGGATAGTGGGAGGTGTCCCTGCCCAGGGCAGGGGGCGGAGTGGGATGAGCTTCAAGGTCCCTTCCTACCCAAAGCATTCTGTGACCCTATGAAATTAAAATTGAGTTTAATGACAAAAATGGGTTCCCTGATCCCGCTGGTGATGGAGCTGTGTGGACCAGAGTCTCAGCTCCCCGGTCAGGACTGTCACAGGGACCTCCTGCAGCACATCCTGCTGATGGACCAGCTCCAGACCTGCCTGGGATGGAGGAAAATGGGAAGTAAAACATTGGCTGTGGATCAGCGATTGCTTCAAGCTCATTGCCCTCAAAGGAGTCACAGGAAAAAGCTGTCACTGAAGCTTTGTAGATCCGGAACATACACACACGCACTACCAAAAACTTTGCTTTCTTGCACATAATCACATTATCTTGGCTGATAACAAGTTGAAAAAAATTATCCCAGGAAAGGTCAATGTTTAACCTCGCTGAAAAGATTGTTCTCATCCAACTGGAACCTGCAGCACAGTTACTTCTGGTGGCAGCAACGGGATCCTTGCACAGTCAAACAAAGCAGTTTGATACACGGGATTTATGTGTTACACCACTATGGTAGTGCTTGAACTGAAATCCTTTGAGCTTATTTCAGAAGAGACTTAATGCTGTCACACTATTGTGACTTAGTCTTCGAAATGTTTGGGAGAGGGAAGCAACTTCACATCATGGAACTGTGGCTTTTCCTCCTGCAAACTTGTGTTTGAGTGGTAGGAGGCCTGAATTTCTTGCTATTTTATAGTTTTGCCTAGTATTTTATGGCGTGTTTAATGGGAGATGTTGCCGTAGTCTTAACATTACACAAAACCAGATAGCAGTTTTATGTGTAATAGTGTACCAATGTGCAGCACTGCCATATGTTTGAAATCTAAAAATAAACAGGCAGATGTGGATCCTCTAAACCTCCCATTCTTCTGCAAAGTCCCTCCACCAGCTCTGAGAATATTTCCTCCTGAAACAGCTGGGTTTATTCCAAAGACATTACAGATGGCTTGTGACTTGGAGTTTATTTTACATTAATGTCAGATGAAACAACAGATTCTCCTTAACTTAGATGCTTAAGAGGATCCTGGCCACTGGATTTCCTCACTGGGAATAGATATAGGATATAGGATATAGAATATAGTCTGTCCTGGATTGGCTAGATTGAATTCGCCTTCCTCTCTCTAAGGAACAGACAATAAACTTCATAGATTCATAGAAGCACAGATTCTCAGGATGGTTTGGGTTGGAGGGGACCTTAAAGTCCATGTCCATAGGCAGGGACTCTGCCAGGTTGCTCCAAGCCCTCCAACCTGGCCTGGAAGACCTCACAGTGTGTTGGGCAGTGTGGAGCAGGACACACGGAGCGATGGAGTCGTGTCTGCTTTCCCTCCCCCTTCAGACAGGCACAGCACATGGAGCCAGACTCCAAACACAGGGTGATGTGGCTCCTGGCTGGGGTCTGCCTTGGCTCAGGAACACTGATGCTGGCATGAGGGAAGGGCTGGGAAGGCGTGGAGGAAGGACAGCACATGCTGGTGGATGGAGCGACTTGGCAAACCAGATCCTGTTTTCAGGAGCAAAATCTGTGGTGGGAAAATCAGGCGAGGACAGTAGGGCCTTTCTGTTCTTCAAGGAAGTATGAGAAGTTGATTGGTATCAACTGATGAACAATTCCCTCCTTGTACAAAAGAAAGCTTTAACTTCTTCCTCTCGAAGAAAAATTAACTCGATTTAAGGGAACCAAAGTCCTCCCCACCCCTCATAAAAGACAATTTTTCCTACTATGGCTGCCTATTCTCTTTGTGTGGGATTGTGGTGGCTGCATGAGCCAGTGCTTGGGCACACCAAGCCCCTTCCTTCTGCAGGATCAAACATCCTTCTGCCCCACAGATGTCCTTGACTCCCCAGACTGGGGCTCTCAGAAGTTGCCAGTTCCTCTCAGGTTCTGAAACCCCCTGGGGTTTCCTCAATGGTCACACTCCTCATCATCTCAGTTTCCTCCAGCTGGGCTTTCTTGTAATTCTTTCTCCAGGCAATCTTCAAAGTACTAGCATAGGGAAACCATGACTCTTGGCTTTTTATGTCTTTTGAGTACTTTTATTCTGAGAGGTTTTTTTGAGGGATTTCCTGTTTGCTCAGATCCACAGGACTGGCTGAGTCAGGAACAGGAAAGTCACATCAATATGCCCAGTGACATGCTTCGCGTGAGTAGCAGAGCTCAGAACTTTTACTAAAGTATTTTAAAAATCTAGGTTAAATATAAATCTCTTCCTTCCGCTGTGGGTCACAGCCAGTACCTGCCAGCCAGTACCACATGTCGGTGTAGAGCCACACAGCTGTGGCAGGAATCACAAAACCCTGGAATGGCTCGGGTTGGAAGGACCTTAAAGCTCAGCCAGTTCCACCCCCTGCCATGGGCAGGGACACCTTCCACTATCCCAGGGTGCTCCAAGCCCCCTCCAACCTGGCCTTGGCCACTTCCAGGGATGGGGCAGCCACAGCTGCTCTGGGAAACCTGTGCCAGGGCCTCACCACCCTCACCAGGAGGAATTCCTTGCCAATATCCCACCTATCCCTGCCCTCTGGCACTGGGAAGCCATTACCTGTGTCCTGTCCCTACCCCCCTTGTCCCCCGTCCCTCTCCAGCTCTCCTGGCGCCCCTTGAGGCACTGGCAGGGGCTCTGAGCTCTCCCTGGAGCCTTCTCTTCTGCAGGGGAACAGCCCCAGCTCTCCCAGCCTGGCTCCAGAGCAGAGGGCTCCAGCCCTGGGAGCATCTCCGGGGCCTCCTCTGGACTGGCTCCAGGAGCGCCACGTCCTGCTGCTGTTGGAGCTCCAAACATACATGCAGTTTTTGTCCATCTGTTGCAGTTTCCCCTGAGAAAGCAGCCTCACACCTTGGCTGTGATCTCTCACCATTGTGATTAATTTAAAATCATGCTGGCACTAAGTTCTGCAGCCCAGAAGTTCCACAGATATTTCATCATGCAGCTTGAAGCACCATTGACTCTCATCGTTCATCAGGGGTGTCTGTGAGACGGCACGTGTTTCTGTTGCATCCATGTATCTCCCCATGGAATTTAATGGCAGCAAGATGCAAGTTTCTAGCACTGGCACATAAAACTCAGGTTATTCTTCATATTTATTTGACTCTGAGCTTCATGGGGGTGCTGAGAATTTTGAGTTGGAGGCCGAAAAGAGCTCTCTGAGCTTTCTGAGTGAATGAAGGAGGCAGCTGATGGGACAGGTCTGCGTTTGGCACAGGCTGGCAGTGTCAGCACGAAGCACGGGTCGTGCTTGGTCACTGTGGTCAGATGTAGAAGTGCAGAGATCAGAGTCCTGCCCCGGCCACGTCTGAGCCAGGCGCCACCAGACAAACACTCGTTTTTACCCCAAATCCACACAGCGGAAGGGGGTGGGAGGGAGGATCAGCTGCTCCTCTCTCCACACCCACGGGCGAGTAGAGAAGATGTTTTTCTCCTTCCTTTCTCTCAGCCTTGAAAGAGCAAAGAGCAACCACAAAAAGGGAACATGGTGTGATGGAGGGGTGAGTAATTCCAGCATGAGGAGATCATGATTAGGACAGTGTAAATATAACTAGTGGATTTACAATTTTGTTTCTATAAAGTTTCCTGTGGTCTTTCCCTACCTTCCTGCCCTAAGAGCTGATCCTCCTCAGCAAACTTCTCCTTATCCTCCCTGCATGCTCCAGGTTTCACTGGGAACACTCTCTCCTTCTGCCTGGGCTTGCTGGTACCCAGTGCTGTGAGCTGTGGTAGAAATCAGAATTCCATGCTAGTGACATGAATCCTTGCACATGAACATTCTAGGAAATAACTGCTGCCCTGCTGGGCTCTCTGCTGGCATGGGATGGAGAGCCACGCTGAGTCCCTCCCTCCCTAATCCAACTCTTGGCAGGAACAATTTCCCTACTGTAAAAATGTATTTGTTGCTGGGAAACACCTTTTTTTCACACCTGGGACAAGAACTGAGTGTGTTAACCCAGCTGGAGTGTTTGAGTTTTTCAAACTTCATTATCTGCTGGTTTTATGATATCAATAAAAGATTATTTTATTATTTTTAGCTAGAAAGCAATCTCTACTGACTGTAAATTTTCCTTCTTGTTATTTTGACATGAGTCTTTTCAGCAGACCCAAACAATTCCAAGAAATAAGATCATGTACTATTAAGATGCTTCTGCATCATCCTCACATGCCAATCATGGGAGACTGATTTTCTGTCCTCAATGCAGTGGAGGGGGTCACCAAAATATTCGGCACAATCAGCAGCTGGCACAGTGAAAAGAAGGGATAAAAGGCTGGAATCAATGGGAGAATGAGGAAAGGACAGGTTTCACCAAGGTTTTATAAACTGATGGTTCTCAAGTGAAATTGGTGTGATGGGCTTTATCCCAGAAGACTTAAAAAGTGTTTCCAGCCATCTCAGAGCTGGTTGCGGTGGGGGTTTTGGGAGAGAGGTGAGGTGCTGGCAAGCCAGTTAACTTCAGTTCCTGATAAACAATATGAAAGAAACCATGGAATAAGTAATTAGGAAATCATTCGCAAGCTGATAAGAAAATACAGAGACAAATACCAGCCAACATAAATGTGTCAAGGACAGATGGTTTCATGCTAATATCATTTCCTTCTGTGATGGGTCACAGGCCTTGTGGGGAAAGAAGCAGTATATATAATATGATAAGGCTTCTAACACCTCCCTGTGCCCCACAGCAGCTTCATCCCCACGGCCTGGCCAGAGCAATCCCTGGCCTGGGGATCCCCCACCCATGGCTTGGTGTCATGGCTGGGTTATTGCACCCAACTCTTGTGGGTTTACATTCCAGTAATAACCTGGAGGAGAGCACAGGGAATTTTTATGTGGAGAGCACATGGAGGTGGTAAGGACAAGAGCTGTGATAGAGTTTCCAAGTCGTCTTGAGGATTTGGAGAAAAGGGCTGAAAAATGGGATGTGGCACAGAAAGGACAAGAACCTGGAGCACCAGGACAAGGAGGAATGGCTTCCCAGTGCCAGAGGGCAGGGTTAGATGGGATCCTTCCCTGGGAAGGAAGTGTTCCCTGTGAGGGTGGTGAGGCCCTGGCACAGGTTTCCCAGAGAAGCTGTGGCTGTCCCTGGATCCCTGGAAGTGTCCAAGGCCAGGCTGGATGGGGCTTGGAGCCACCTGGGATAGTGGGAGGTGACCCTGCCCATGGCAGGCGGTGGGACTGGATGAGCTTCAAGGTCCCATCCAACCCAAACCATTCTGTGATTTCTGGGATTCCATGACACCAGCAGGGTTGCCCACCTGGGCAGGAATAATTGGGAGAAGTGGGTGGGGAACAGCTGACTTGGAAGTGGTTTGTTTGGCAGAAGTAGATGATCACGAGGTGGGAGTGAGTCAGCAAGGCCTCGGCACTGCAGGAGAAGGCAGAGACCCGTGGTGATCTCTTCAGCACAACCCTCGGGGAACACACTCCTTGTTTCCAGGCATTTCAAAGAAAATGAAGCTTAGTGGGAGAGAATGAGTTCTGGAAAGCAACAGAGCTGACAAGTTATTTGGTCTAGCAGGAAGAAAACTAAACAGAGAGATTTTCAGATACATGGTCTCATGTGCAGAAGGGAATTTTATCTTTACATTGTTGTTGTCTGTTGGGTAAGCAGAAATGTAAAGATCCTTTTCCTACCATGTTACAGCTTCCAGTACAAACGTTGAGCCATATTGCTAAACATGCAATAAATAAGTCAGGGGGAAACCTGTTGGTTTTCCACCATGTTTCCTAAACCGATTTCAGACTGAACACAGCAAACCCAACCTCCTTTGAGGCTTTGTTATCAGGTTCGAAAGTTTTAATAGCCTTTTTTACCCAACTCCTTTCCAAACCTTACTGTGAAAAGTCCAGCTTACTGCTATTTTAAAATCCCATGTTCATCAGGAATCTCTTGATTTTAATATTAATTTGGTGGAGAATGGTACAGAATATCATAGCCAGGGCTGTCTGTGGCAGTTGGAATACGTCTCTATGGGTACATCCTTGTCCTGGCAAGTTACTTTCTAGATCACCTTTAATGAAAAATCAGCCGTCATTAATTTTAAATAACACTTTGTCTTAAACAAAGTGCATGAAGGTGGTAACACTTTTATTTAAAATCTTATTTCATTCTCAATGTGAAACTACCATTCTTTTATGTCTAATTAAAATAGTGAACTAACAAGTGACAAAATTGGAAACAATATTTGGATATTAAAGAAAGGTAAGGTGTGGTTGGGGTTTGGTTTGGGGGTTTTTTTGTTTGTTTTTTAATTCCTTTATATTTCATATTAAATGAAACTTCAGAATTTGCCCTTGCATTCTCATTCAAAATATTTCCCCCAGATTACCAATTATTCCTACAAAACTAGGGTAAATTGTTTCCAGGTGATTTTTCACTTTATTAACATGTCTGCCTGCCACACTGGAAGGAAAAGTGAAAATGCTTACTTTTTTTTTTATTATTAAAAAATACTCTATAGTTATACACTCTGTTAATATTTAGTGGTGTAATGGAAATTACTATGGCAAAGACAGGCTTGCTGGCAGGAGGAGATCTGTCAGCAGTCCTCAAGGTCTGACTTTGTGCTGATATTTACTCTCAAAGGAATTTAATTTTGGATATCAGCTTCACCCCACTTCTGCATTTCTCTTTTTGGCAGCTGGCACAGACCCTTCTGCTGCCTTTCAAAGCACCTGCAGCTCAAATTCATGGGCTGCGGGCAGAGACTGTCCATAGTCTCCTGTTCTGTAGTTTCCTGCTGGAGTTCTAGTTCAGGACATCCCCTCCAGAATCCATCTCCTCCAAAAGACACTGGCTCGCAGCAGTTTTGCTGGCAAGGGGCAATGGCAGGAGACTTGTTATCAATGCTTCCTGCAGCCCAGCAGAAAGGTGGGTTCAGCTCAGTTCACACTGCCAAAAGTCTGCTCTGCAAAACAAACCCCGGGCTGACAGTCCTGCACCTCCAGCCGGTTTGTAAAAGAACGAGTCTTGGCTGATGGAAATAAAGCGACATTTGCACCCCTCTGCAGCCACCGAATTCCAGCACCTTTCCCTGTGGCTGCTCAGCCTCACATTCCAGTGGTTGGGATGTACTGATGAGCATCCAAACAGGTGTTGTAGAGTCACAGAATCACAGAATGGTGTGGGTGGGAAGGAATCTTAAGAGTTCCCACCACCCCCTGCCAGGGGCAGGGACACCTTCCGCTATCCCAGGTTGCTCCAAGCCCCGTCCAACCTGGCCTTGGACACTTCCAGGGATGGGGCAGCCACAGTTTCTCTGGGAAACCTGTGCCAGGGCCTCACCTCCCTCACAGGGCACAATTCCTTCCCAACATCCCATCTAACCCTGCCCTCTGGCACTGGGAAGCCATTCCCTGTGTCCTGGCCCTCCATCCCTTGTCCCAGTCCCTCTCTAGCTCTCCTGGAGCCCCTCGAGGCACTGGCAGGGGCTCTGAGCTCTCCCCGGAGCCTTCTCTTCTGCAGGGGAACAGCCCCAGCTCTCCCAGCCTAGCTCCAGAGCAGAGGGGCTCCAGCCCTGGGAGCATCTCCGGGGCCTCCTCTGGACTGGCTCCAGCAGCTCCACGTCCTGCTGCTGTGGGAGCCCAGGGCTGGGGGCAGCTCTGCAGGTGGGGTCTCACCTGAGGGGGCAGAGGGGCGGAATCCCCCCTCCCCTGCTGCCCACGCTGGGGGATTAGCCCACGACATCAAGTCCAGTTGTTAACCCAGCACTGCCAAGCCCATGACTGATCCACATATTCCCACTGTTCATGGAGCGTGTGGTTGGCAAGATGGGCTTCAGAGCCAAACCAGACAGGCTGAGAAGGGCTGGATGAAGGGAGACAGCTGTGGATTAGCAATCTTGGAAGGCAGATCTGACGGAAAGTGCTCTGCCACGAGAGCTTTTCACGGGGTGCAGTTTAACTTCGCTGGAAAGTTGCAGAAGTTAAAAAAAAAAACCCAAACCACGCCGAAGTCAACAATAATTTGCTTTGACATTTGTTCCCGGCACTCCCCACCCCCCTCTTGGAAATCTGCCTGGCAGGCCACGGGGAAACGCGTCCCGTGGGTGGGCAGGGCAGGGCAGAGCCGAGCAGGAGAGGGCGGGCCGGGGGCGGCCCCGCGGGGGAATTCACGGCCGGTGCCGCTGCACAGCCCCAGAGCTGCTCCCGACATGGACTGCGGAGTCATCACGTCCAAGACCGTGCTGCTGCTGCTGAGCCTCGCCTTCTGGGTACCGCGGGGATGCCGGGCTGTCCGGGGCGGCGGGTGGCGGGGCTCTGGCACAGGGAGAAGGGGCTGTGCGATCCCGGCTGTCCCACAGTGAGCCGGGCATTTAGCTCGTCGCTGTGCAGGTGACTCGTACATTTCTGTAGGAAATCCTGCTTAGATACTTTTAAAGCACAAGGAGATTTAAGAGCTTAAGTTTTTAAGAAAAAAAAATAGGGTCAGACCTTGTTACTACTTTTTTTTTTATTTCCCTTTGTGATGTGTTGTTAATGTAGCAGGGTTTTCAGTGGTGTTTTTAATTAAACCTATCTACAACCTCGTTTTGTGATGGGAAGCAAATGGAGCCACATGACTGTGTGGGGCAAAGGCATTACATGGGGGCTGTGCCTCACATTTGAGACAAGGAGTCTTGGGGGGAGGAAAACAGCTGAGAACTTTGTTCCAGCTGTGTCCTTGACACAGTTACAGCTTTCCAAATCACTTCCTCAATAATTATTTACAAGCAACAGAAAAAATGAGGGTAGTTTGTATACTTTTTAGCCTAACTCCTGTTGATCTGGGGGTGTCAGCATCAGAGGCTCATGGCATGGCTGCCTCGTGACAGGGACAGCAGGGCCTGTGGTTTGTGGCTGTTCAGAAGAGCTGGTGATTACTCTGATAACCAGTCTCAGTCATTTCCCTTACATAGGGAAGTTTGGAAAACCCCCACCATAGCCGTCACCAGCCCCAGGACTTGTGGGGCCCCTGACTGCTGTCAGAGAAGGGCCCTGTCAAACCTTGTGTGTGTCAGTACCGGGCTTTGGGGGTTCACAGCTGCTTTGTAGCACCTGGGTGTTCTCCAAGCAATGTTTTGCCAAGGATGCTTCCAACGTGCCACTGGCAGCTGGAGAGCGGGGGTCAGGAGCTTTTCCACCCGGGTTGGGGCTCAGCATGGCAGCACCCCTCGCTCTGCGAGCAACGGGGAAGGCTGACGCTTTCCCTCAAGAGGAGAACCAGAGTCTTCCCCTAAGAGAGAAGCTACATGAGGAAATAAAAAATACAGCAAAAGAGTAAATACTGCTTGAATAATCCCCGAGGCCTCGTGGGGTGTGGTGCCCTGTTTCGTCAATACGGGACTTGCTGCTGGCTGTGGTGAGGAGCTCGTCCCCTTCGTCCCACGCCTCCTTTACGGGGGCTCCACACAGTTCACTGCTGCATGTGCTCCACGTACCTCCTGTGCCACTGGCACGGACAGAGCAGCAGGCCGTCCGCGGTAACACGATCTCACCTGTATGCTTGCTTGGTGCTGTTTTGGTTTTTTCTTATGAAGTAGCCATAGAGAAACTTTGGAGCATCCCATTGTTTGTATGTGGAAAGCCCCCTGAGCTTCAGAGCAGGTGTAATTCAGGTTAGCATTGTTGCTTGGTGTTGTAAAAATGAAACAACACCCCTATGTATCCTCCTAGAAACATCTCTGGTACTTTTCCTTCTGTCGTAAGGGAACTCTCTAATCACGATTGAAGCTATTAGGTCATCTGCATCTGTGGACTGCCAGTAATTATCCTTCTGTACAGTATCCTTCTATCTGTAGCCTGTGAATTTGGGGTGACCCGGACCAGCCCTTTGGGTTGTTTTTTATCCTAGTAAGAGCCATGCTGCCCAGAACCTGTGGCATTTAGGTGCTGCTGCCACCATTATGTGTGGTAATCACATTCCAGCAGCAGAACTGCAGAACCTGGAATTCTGGTTTTAGGAGGGTGGAGACGGAGGGACTGATTCTTTTATGCTCCTTCAGAACATTTCCAACAGTTAGGACTCTGTAAGTACAAGGCTCCAGATGATTATGAAAACACAGGATTTGCAGAGAACATTAGAGCCCTTCTCTAAGGAGTACTTCGTGTCCAGACATTGTATGCTGCAGATCTTTCCCAGCTTGGAAGTGATTATGGAAAATAATTCACCACCTGCGTAGTCAGCAGATGGTGCAGATGTGGTTCTTTGACAGAAGTTATTACTTAAGAACATCCTAAAAAGGAAAAAAATCCTGTTTTGGATTTCTGATTGTTATCATTGGGCAGGAGGGAAAAAAGTCAGATCTTCCAGAATGACAAATGGAGGCTTCCTCACTGACGTGAAAAAACAGCTTCTCTCCTAAACACCAGGCTCAGCACCATATGTGCGGGTCCTTCAGCTGGTGGGGGATGTACAGGTGTGTATAACTCCCCTAAAAAGTCAGTGATTAAAGGTTGTTTAATTACACAGTTATCACGGGTGGTGCTTCAAGCTCTGGGAGTTCTGCCCACCTCCAGCTCTGCTCTTTAGCACCTACTAATTAGGTCCAAGTGTGTGGTTGTTTCGTTGGGTGGGTGTTGGCTTGCTCCAGGTGAAGACTGGGGGCGCAGGTTTAGCTCATGGCATTTGGAAGAGGCAGAGGAAGGCTCAGAGGAGACTGCGATGTTCTTGGCAATGTCTTTTGGGGGGACTTGGCTGGGTGGGATGAGATGATGATCTTTTTGAAGGAGAGAGGGGAAATGCTTGGAGCTGCTCTTCTGCCTTCAGAGAGGCTTTGGCACCCACTTGTGATCCTGGGGACTAGGAGATGGACTCGATGATCCTTGTGGGTCCCTTCCAACTCAGGATATTCTGTGATTCATCACCAAAAGGCTACCTTAGGTGTTTCTGCAGTGAAAATCCCGTTTGCCCAGATTTCCCACACACTTAAGCAGAGGTGGGCCCTTCCCCAGCCTTGCTTCACTTGCCCAACAGCAGGGAGGAGGAGAAGCATAAGTTACTGCCCAGGGTGTTTCAGCAGGAGCGGGGCATTTGAGAGAGCAGAATTTGTTCTGCTAACAAGAAGCACTGGAGCAGCACTGATGCCTGGCAGGATGTGCTCTCTCTACCTGCCAGCAGTGAAGCCAGGCTTGTATCTCCCCAGCTGACCCCTAGTTGCCTCTGCACCCACCCAGGGCTGGGTGCATTTGGGCTGGTTACAGGCCATTCGCTGACTCTTCAGGTGACCCAGCTGGGGTTTGCATCTCTGCTACCACGAGGTGTGAACTACAGTTCTGCGCTGCAATTTGACTGCATCAAAGATCCAGAATCCCAGAATGGATGAGACTCTTGGGAGTCATCCAGTGCCACCCTCTGCCATGGGCAGGGACACCTTCCACTATCCCAGGTTGTTCCAAGCCCCGTCCAACCTGGCCTTGGACACTTCCAGGGATGGGGCAGCCACAGCTGCTCTGGGCACCCTGTGCCAGGGCCTCACCACCCTCACAGGGAAGACTGCAGATGGTTTCAAGAGTCATTCATTGACAGGAGAATAGAGAGGGGCTTTACCTCCTCACAGAGTCCTTGTGGAGAATGTCTCAATGCTACAAAGCTTGGCTTTCCCTGTTTTCCTTCTCCACCCTCTCCAACACACTACATCAGGTGGGTTTTGCAAATATATTTGGATGTGTGACCCATGAGTTTCCAAGAGGCATGAATCAAATGTATTTTGGTGTACTAGTGGCATAGAATCATCATAAAATCCCAGAATGGTTTAGGTTGGAAGGAACCTTAAGCATCATCCAGCTCCAACCCTCCTGCCATGGCCAGGGACACCTTCCACTAGACGAGATTGCTCAAGTAATCACAATATTGTTGTGGTTCACTTTAAGTGATTTTTAGTAGTTTAGAGGGATAAACATACCCACAAGAAAAATTCCTGCATATATGAATGGTTTGAAATCACTTGTGCCGGTGATGGGTGGTTTGGGAATGCTTACTCTGAAGTCTCAATTAGAGAGAAATCAGGATACTTCAAAAACAAATAAATTTAAAAACCCAGTGAGGAAGGAAATTTTAAATCATTTTTTAGTGAAAAATGTAGTGAATTGCAAAGATTATGTTGAAGATTATTGATGCTAGAAACACCTGAAATTTTAGGGATGGAGGTATTCTCCAAAATCTGTGTGTCTGTGACCTGTTTCTGAGCTTTCCTGCATCTTCTCTTAGGCAAATCCTTAATCCCACCTGTAGCTGCCTGCTTTACAGGAGGACAGGCAGCTCTGCCAGGTTTTCATGCTCTGCCTGGTCCTGGCAGGGAGATGGGAGAACTGTGGAAGCTCCCATCCCTACTCCTGCTCGGGGAAGCGATGTCGGTGGCCTGCGGGGTTGGCCTGGCTCCATGGTAGGAAAAGCTGCTTCACCAAGGGCTGTATTGATTTTGTTTTCTTTTTAGCACATCCAGTGAGTAAAACTGGAGTTGTTCATCCAGTCCTGGAAGGGCTCAGGACCAGACTTCACTGCAGACTTGTTATTCCTGCTCCTCTGATGGAGCTGTTGGGTCCCCTGGGACTGACGGGAGCGATGAGCCGGGGAGGTCTGGGGACGTTTCAACCCAGCATGAGGAGTGTTGGGTGGGAAGGGGAAAGCGGTGGGTTCATTGTGGGTTGGAATTGGATGATTTTTAAGGTCCCTGCCAACCCACACCATTCTGTGGTTCTGTGATCTCTAGCTCATTGCTGAACAGTGAGATAAGAGCAGCCACATGATCCAGAGTGGTCACAGGATGGGGCTGATGCCAGGGCCAGGTCTGGGCACTTTGATGTGATTGTCTTGAGCATGCCTTGAAAGGGTAAAGTTCCTCTGTGTTTTGAACTACTCTACTCAAAATCAGGAAGCAGAACTTAGCTGATTTTCAGGAAAATGGGTTTGCTGTATGTGTAGGGGCCTCACAGACTAAATTAAAATGAAGATGCTGGTGCTCTGGGGTCAGGACAGGGATGGGAAGTGTTGGGATGGTGATGAGGATTCTGCGGAATAAGCTCAGTCTGACTGTCCCCAGTGGTCCCTGAGGCTGTGGAAGGACCTGCTGGATGGCCAAGTTGTGTATCCGTCCCTAAAGAAACTTCAATCTCTTCTCAGGTCTCACAGTTTGCAAAACTGTCTCCAAAACCAGACATCTGTTGTTGACAGGCTGAGGAAGTTGGGGGTGATCAGGGTGGAGAAGAGAAAGTTGTGTGGAGACCACGTAGCTGCCTTACAGTGTCTGAAGGGGGCTACAAGGAAACCAAAGAGGAATTCTTCACCAGGAACTGTAGGGATAGGAGAAGGGGAATGGCTTCACACTGAAAAGAGGGGAGAATTAGGTTAGGTATTGGGAAGAAATCTTTCCCTGTGAGGATGGGGAGGCCCTGGCACAGGTTTCCCAGAGCAGCTGTGGCTGCCCCATCCCTGGAAGTGTCCAAGGCCAGGTTGGACGGGGCTTGGAGCAACCTGGTCTGGTGGAAGGTGTCCCTGCCCATGGCAGGGGGTGGGACTGGATGGGCTTTAAGGTCCTTCCAACCCAAACCATTCTGGGATTCTGTGATTCCATGTTGTGGAAGTGCCTCTGGTAATTACAACTACTCTAGAGGTCCCATTTTGTTACCTCTTTAGCAAGATTTAGGATTAGCTCTGCTGTGAGTTAGGTGCACCTTGGTTTAGTTGCAGGGTCTGGTGTCTGAGCCTGGGTCAGGTGATTGGGAAATTAGGGTGGTTCTGAAGGCAAATATTGAACTAGAGGGTCCAAAACAGCCTGGCACTGGCAGATAAATCAGTCTGTGCTCAGCTGAAGTTACACTCAGTGCAAGCTCATGCCCTGCAGTCTGTATTTGGGGATAATACAAGTGAAAATGGGGGTTCTGCTTTCTCCTTAAATGTGGTCCTGTTGCCTCAGGAGGTGCATTAATTTCGTGAGTGTGATTAGCAGCAGCACCCTGACCCTAAGCAGGGGTCTAAGCATTAGAAGTCATAGGATTTGGGGCAGGATTCCTTGCTTTGCACTGCTGTGCAGTGTCTCCATGAGGACATCCCACCATCTATGCTTTCTAGGGTATGTGCTGGCTTTTAGGGATGAGAAAATAACCCTGGAATTAGGCTTGGGGAACAGAAGAAAATCTGCTGAAACACCTCTAAGGAAAACATTTACTTAATATAACTTGAAAATAAGCCCACTAAACCCAGAATCCCCTCCGAGTGTGTGGGCGTGCAGCATGTAAAAACTGCAAGATAATGTTGGTTTAGGTTTGAGGGTTTTTTTCTCCTGCAAGAGAGACATGGGTTTTCACAGCCTTTTGGTAGCTGCTCATTGTTTTCATTTGAGGAAGAAAAGAAAAAATCATACCTGCCAAGCAGTCCTGTGGTGTCTTTTGCAGATAGGCTGAAACACACCCTATAGTTGTGCATCACGGCTGAATATTGAGGGATTACATACTTTGAAGAGTCTCCCGTGGCTTGGTGTAAGTTTGCTCAGAACCATTGTCCTGGTTATGTCCCACCTCTGCAGCTCACATGAGGAGATTGTGATTTTAAGGCTTTAGCTTGAGGGTAATGACTGGCATGAGATCAGCAGGAATTCTCTCCTGGGGTGGTTGGTGCTGCTGGAATCAAGGGCAGCTCAGTAGGAGCTCGCAGCTTTGGCGCTTTTTGCTCCAGTCCAAAGCCAACTTGCTGACTTCACTAATTTTTATTATTTTGTAAATCAATGTTTTCACAACTCAAGGGACTGAGGGAACACAGCAAATGTGTGTACTAATGTGAGACCCCATCCTGCCTCCAGCCCTGGGCTCCCACAGCAGCAGGACGTGGAGCTGCTGGAGCCAGTCCAGAGGAGGCCCCGGAGATGCTCCCAGGACTGGAGCCCCTCTGCTCTGGAGCCAGGCTGGGAGAGCTGGGGCTGTTCCCCTGCAGAAGAGAAGGCTCCAGGGAGAGCTCAGAGCCCCTGCCAGTGCCTCAAAGGGCTCCAGGAGAGCTGGAGAGGGACTGGGGACAAGGGCTGGAGGGGCAGGACACAGGGAATGGCTTCCCAGTGCCAGAGGGCAGGGTTGGATGGGATATTGGGAAGGAATTCCTGTCTGTGAGGGAGGTGAGGCCCTGGCACAGGTTTCCCAGAGCAGCGACTTTGCGTGCTTCTCGATGACTGTCCTTGCCCAGAGGATGCTGTTTCAGGTCTCGTCAGTGGTGCCCAGTGACAGGACCGGAGACAGAGGGCACAAGCTGAAATGTGGGATGGTCCCTCTGAGCATCAGGAAACCCCTTCTCGTTGTGAGGGTGACCAGGCACTGCCACAGACTGCCTGGAAAGGTGGTGGAGTCTCCATCCTTGGAGATGGTCAAACACCATCTGGACGTGGTCTTGAGCAACCAGCTCTGGGTGGCCCTGCTGGAGCAGGGGCTCGGACCAGGGGATCTCCAGAGTTCTCTTCCCATCCCAGCCATGCTGTGACCTTGTCGTGCACCGGTGCCTGTCCAGCAGTGGCCGTGAGCTCTGTGTGACCAGGGGCTGCAGCAGGTGATGGGTACCTCCGCTCCTGATGGGCCAGAGCCAGAGCCTGCCCTGTGCCAGGGGAGGCTCAGAGCCTGCAGGGATGGACACAGCTGTCCTGGGTGAAGGCAGGGAACACGTGTGTGACAATACCTGATGTATCATTCAGAGAAATGAGTACCACAGGCAGGGCAGGAAATGCAAACTGAAGCCAGGAGGTCCCTTCCAGCTGGCAGAGTTTTATATCTGGAATGGGAAAAGGGAGAGAAAACTGCAAGTGGGATGTAAGGTGCTGAGCTGGGGTCACTCTCATTGCTGGGGAGAAACCAGCTTTGCCCTTTGGCCAAGGGAGACCATCAGGTCTGGGCAGCTGTGTGTTCTGTATGGGCTAAGGGGAATTTTAAACTGGTTAGAATGAGAATAAAGTGATGAAGGCTTTCTCAAGAGTGCTCAATGCCTTTGTTTTCCCCTGAAGTCACTGGAAAACCTGTTGCTTCCATGAGAATGGAGTAGTGCAGCAGCCAGGGAGGACTTGAAAATCTGGTAGTGAATGGGAAGGATAAATCTTGTAGTAGAATAAATCAGCAAGGGAGCCAGAAAGTGATTCCCCTTGCCATGCAAGCTGGCTGTAGGGTAGTAAAATATGTAATTTATGGAGAAAATGTGCACAGCCTTTCGAGCAGAGGATTTACCTGTCTTGGTAAATCAAAAATGCTTTTTGTACACAGAAAAAAGCCCAAACAAAAAAAAGACATGGAGTGTCTTCTGTGTTAAGGAGGGGATGGGCGGCTGTAACTGAGACCAGTGTTGCTGGGGCTCGATTGTAGGTATGAGGGGCATGGGGGCAGCACAGCAGTAATAACTGTAACTGGCAAAGCAGTAATTGAACATGACATATCCCACACTGTCCTGTGGCAGATTGAAACTGCTGAAAAGGTGACAGCATCCCAGTGAATGTAGGGGTTGGGTGACTTTATGCAAAGATACTGGTGAAAAAAGTGGGTTTCAAGCCTTAAAATTAACTCAAGCACCTCTGAGCTGATTGTCTAATGAAGAATTAGATGGCAGTGGTTCAGAAAGAGTTTGGGTGGACATTCACGGTTTTTCTTCCTCCAGCAAGTGTTTGCAGTAGCTTGCTGCACAAGACAGCTGCTATTACTGTTTCAGGAAAAATGGTATTATTTATCTTACTCGTCTTTGCCGATAAAAAAGTAATGATATGGGACAAAGTCCAGCCAGCCTGAGTTTTGTGCTGTGGTGGATGTTAGTGCTGGCCCTGGGAAAGTCCCATTTGACTTATGTCTCATGGCCTCAATTTTTCACTGTATAGACTGCATCTTGCTGGACAGACAGGGTGAAATTGGAATTCACCTTGTTCTTAAGCTTTTCCTTTTAACAGTACAGCTTTGTTACTCTGTATTTTTAATTGTTCAGTCTTTTAAAAACAAAGTCTTACAGCAGTCCACAGTAACAGACTGAGTCATAGAATCAACACTCTGAAATTGGAGGATGCTGGGACAAGCCTTTAAAAAAGTACCCAAAACTTCCAACGAACAGACATTGCCTTTGAATTTCAGAGTTAGTAGCTTGGCTCCTTTGCTGTACCTTATCTGGGTTTGGCAGGGGACAAAGAAGCCTGTGCTGATAACTGCAAATGAACACAAAGCCTCTGTTCTCAGCCATCACATAAGGCTGGCTTATGAAAACAAAGAAGGTGAAAAAGTATCTGTTGTGCCTCAGTGATAGGAAAAAAAAGAAATATATATATATATATATATATATAAAATTTGCATCTATTTCAGAGCAGTGGTATAGAGGAAACTTTAAGGGGCCCCTCCTATGGCTGTGACACTGGTAATGTGTTGTGAAGTATTTGCATGGCTCTCTAAAAGGGCAGCGGCTTATGGTCATCAGCATATAAAAACAGTGGAACACTAAGTAAAGGTCTTGTTGCATTTTAAAAAATATGTAAAATCTGCTCTTTTCCAATGTCTGTCCTGTTCTGCCTCAGTGAGACAGCCCAGGCTTCTTATACCCACCCTGTGCCCCTCTGTTTCGTGGGCAGGACTGAATGTCCACAGTGCTGTGTGTGCACTGAGCAGTGAGAGAGCTCCAGCTTGGTGTACATGTACTGTGTACAGCTGCCTCCCTGCCTCAGCCAGCTGGGCTAAGCGTGGAAGAGCTTGGTGAGCCCAGGCCCTGCCCAAACCTCAGCCAGGGAAAACCTGGTTGTTACAGCCCAGCTTCCTGCTCACTCAGCCCCAAGGAGGTCATTTTTCACACTCAGATAGTTTCTCTGCTTTCTGTCAAGCACATGGGATATGAAGAAGGGAGTGATTCTGGCATTAGGTCCTGGAAGGGTGCAAGCCGTGGTGGGTGAGGCAGCAGAGGCAGCTGCAGCTTTGCCACCCAGCTGTGAAAAGGGGTTTTCTTGCAAAATTTCCTTTCACATCATCTTAAGGAAGCCATCAGCGTTGTAAAGAAACACCAGCAGTTTCCTGCAGCCATGGTGACTCAGTTGGGGCTGTCTGGGGAGCACGGCGTCAGGTGTGGGTGTTCTGCTTGCCGTTGGAGGACCAGGGGAAGTGCTTGTCCCATACCCACCTTGTGTCACTCCTTGGCTGCCTGTGCTGGGGTCTGTGCTGGCTGCACTGGGCCAGCCCTCACCCCTGCACTGCACAAGCCTTCTGTGCACTGAACCTGGCTGAAAGCAAGCTTCCCAGCAGGAGACCAACAGAAACTGTGAAGAACGATAACAACTTCTTGTGTGAATTTCTTGGAATAATCCTACTGTCCTTGTATATAATTTTACATGGGTTTTAGAAGGTGTTTGACCAGTCATGAAGAAGGAGATATTTGATTTATTCATCCTCAAAAGTAATTGCTCAAACTGGCCTTTGTGTTTGTGAGATTGTTGGGGGGTTTTTTTGAGATCCAACAGAAACCTGTTTAATCAGACATACTTTAAGATCTATCTTTAGCAGTGCAAAGGACTGGTACTTCTAGGAAAGTCCATCTTAGTACATCTTCATCTTAGATGTAGGAATGGGCTATAGGTTTTGTATTATTGGGGTGAAAAATCCCTCCACTGGATTTTGAATTTGCCTTAAGTTCTGGGAAGGCTTAAGGGGAGCATTTTGATTTATGTTCTGAAATATTTTTTGTCTTTGCTGTCAGAATTTGCTTCTGGGACTCATCTGCAAAAATAAATCAGGGAAGAGATCATTAGCTGTGATGCCTTCCACTCCTGAGTGGCTTTGCTCTTCAGGCTTCAGAGGTCTTCCCACTGAATTAAAAACCATGGGTGAAGTGGTGGTATCTCACTTTGTGGGGAAAAACGTGATCTTCCAGATTAAGCCAGATCTTTTCCCAGAGACTTCTATTTTTGCCTCATTACACTTCCTTTTTCTGCTTGGAAGCAGAAGTTTGGAAATTTTAACAGACTTCTTTCTGATTTCGTTTTGTCTCTGACTAGAAACCAGGCAATCCTGAGCATTGCAATAAAACCTACTGTGAAAGTGCTTTATGTTTGATGTCCTTGAACTTAACACTGGAGCCTCTGATGTTGTCTTGCTGTCATGGAGTTTTGCTGGTTCTGGCTTTAGGGGACTTCTGTGAATTGTCTTCACAATTTTTTTTTCCTAGTTTGTGGTAGCCCTTTACTTGCAGCAAGGTTGTTCTTAGTTTCCCACAGTTGACTGGTCTTCACTATTTCCTGTGCTGCTTCCTTTGCACTGCTAGTTGAGCACACTGGAAATGGGTAGAAAACAGGGAGTATGAATGAGGAATGAAGAATGTGCCTGTTGTCTAAATTGCTTGCAGACGGATAGTGGAAATATTGGGGGATTTTTTTGTGAAAAACATCTTACAGGAAGATTAAATTATGAAGCAGACTGTCATTAGACTGTCCTTGGAAGTACAGGACTACTGGTGACAGCTGGGACTGCAGGTTTGTAGAAGAGCAGGGCTTTATATTCTCCGAAGGTGAACACCTTCCACATTTACACACTCAGTAAGTCACAAGGCAGTTTAGTGGCACACGTTTTGATATGACATTGCTGCTGAATGTGGGTGACTGATTCACTTTCTGAAAACATGGTTTATGCCTTTTTGTACTCTGGCTATTCAGTCTGTTCTGCCTTTTCTGTGATTTGGGGTACAAACACATGTACTGGATATATCACCATGTTGTGTCTGTGTTCATGGTGGAGGAGCTCTGGGTACCCCAACAGCAGCAGGACGTGGAGCTGCTGGAGCCAGTCCAGAGGAGGCCCCGGAGATGCTCCCAGGGCTGGAGCCCCTCTGCTCTGGAGCCAGGCTGGGAGAGCTGGGGCTGTTCCCCTGCAGAAGAGAAGGCTCCAGGGAGAGCTCAGAGCCCCTGCCAGTGCCTCAAGGGGCTCCAGGAGAGCTGGAGAGGGACTGGGGACAAGGGATGGAGGGGCAGGACACAGGGAATGGCTTCCCAGTGCCAGAGGGCAGGGTTAGGTGGGCTGTTGGGCAGGAATTCCTGTCTGTGAGGGTGGTGAGGCCCTGGCACAGGTTTCCCAGAGCAGCAACTTTGCTTGCTTCTCCATGACTGTCCTTGCCCAGATGGTGCTGTTTCAGAACAGAGAATAGATGGACAGACAGTGCATCCAACCTTCCAGGCCAAAAATACAGGATACACTTTTTGAGTCACACACCTCACTCTTTTTGTGCAGTTGAAGGCAAAGCATGATGAAGGTGACATTTCCCCAGCTCCACCTTTAGTGCTGCTGCCATTCCAAGGACTTCTGTCCCACTTTCAATTCAGGAATGTAGTGTTGGAGGAGGAGAAGGTGAGGTTGCTCCTCCTCAACACGTCACTCCTGGTGAAGTGAGAAGGCAGTGGTGCCCTTTGAGATGAAGTGGTTGTCATCCCTTCCCTGCATCCCTAAAAAGGGGTGGGAGGGAAAAGCCAAGGTTGCTCTAGACCTGCAGACAGGACATTAGAAAAGAGATTTTCCTGAATAAGAGGAAAAATGAAAAGAAGCTTTAGGAACTGCTTTTATCATCAGCACTATCTGAAAACCCAGTGCACATGGAGAAAAAACCCAAAAGCCTATTGAGAATTGGTGATCCTATTCCTTTTCCTGATGTCCCACTTTGTAGAGGACCTGCAGTATCTGAGTCCCAGCACAGCAGGATCTTGCATGGCATGTGCTAAATGTTTCTGGCTTCATCACTTGGTGCATCTGACCGCAGTAATTCTGAGGTACAGTGTCCAGGAATGCAAGATTATGGGATGGGAGCTGTCTGAAACAAAGGATGTTCCCGCATTTGGAGGTAATTGAAGGGCAGGCACCAGACAGGGCTGGAAGGGAAAGAGCCAAACAAGATAAAGGAATTAGCAAGTTCTAGCTCCAGCATGAGGAGTGTTTGATTTAATTAAAATGTACAGTGCTGGGGGAGGTAACGAACTGCTCCAGGGCTATGTGATTAAATCCTGCTGTGACCTGTTGAAAACAAACAGGCTGGTTTCCCTCAAGTTTCCAGAATGTGAAGGCAGAGCATGCTTCATTTTACCTGTGCTGCAGGATTATAGAGGGTGGATGAGCTGTCCTAAGACTTGAGAGAGTTGGGTTTTTTGATGCCATTGGTGAGGTTTGGCAGGGCATGGCTGAGTCTTCCGGTGGTGTTTCCAGGGCTGTACCCAGTTCTGTGGATAAAAGTCTTTGGTCTCCAGGGTGACAATCACTGGTGCACTGTATGTTAGGCTCAATCAGGAAAACATCCTTCTGGGAGAGAGATTATTTTAGAGGCTGCAGAAATCTGCTTCCTCCAGGAAAAGGAGGGACTCTGTTTTGCTGAGACCAAGTACATTTGTGCCTGCCTTAGTGGTTAATGCTGTTGTGAGAGTGGGAAGGATGAGTTTTTCTCAAAAAAAAAAAGCACCCCAAACCACCAGTTCATCCCTGTGTTGATCTGATTCCTGAAAATCCAGTGTTGGGTGGGATGTCGGTGACCCTGGGTAAGGCAGTGTGAGCTTGGCCTTCTGCAGAGACACTGATGCAGATCTATAGACCCCAGGGCTTCAGCTTGGCTGAAGTGATGCCTTATTAGCAAGGGAGTGATCCAGTGAGTTTTGTCTTCCCTATGTTCGAGTTGAATGCGTAGCTAGTTTAGGTAATAGTTTCAGATGCAGCATTTTCTTCTTCTGGCTCTTTGCACATTGTAGTCATTACTTCTAAAGTCACAATGTTAATTGCACTATTAAAAAACAGTCTGTGATTAGTTCCCAGGTCAGATGCTTAATAAATAACTGCTAACCACTTTCCTCATTGCATTTCAGGCAGCAGCAGCAGGTCTCAGCTATGTTGGGGCATACGTCATTAACACCTACAAGAGCTATGACAACTTCCTTCAGGACAAGTACGCCCTGCTGCCAGCCGTGATCATTATCTGCGTGGCTGTGGTGATGTTCATCATCGGCTTGATCGGCTGCTGCGCCACGTTCCGCGAGTCTCGGGTCGGCCTGGGGCTGGTGAGTGCTGCAAGCTGGTGTGTGTGTCATCTGCCTCACCCTGTGGCACCGTGTGGGAGGTGCAGGGCTGGGCCTCAGGATGCGTGAAACAGAAAGTAAAAGATTGTTGTGAGGTACAGTAGTGAAGCACTGCTGGTTTGTGTGAGTTATGTACTGCTGTGACGCTCTGATCGATGGCCAGTGAGGTGCAGGCTGCATTATGAGTGGCACTGCCCTGCACAAACACCCCCTGCCATGGGCAGGGAGTCTCATGCTCTGCCTCAGCTGGCTTGGTGAAGACGAGTGGGGAAGCAGGAAGTCCTGAGGAGCTATGTGGTGGTGAGGGAACAGGAGATACAAATTTGCAAAGCAAGCAAACCAGATGTATACCTGCTTTTCTGCTGACTTTAGTCCTCCGAGTGCTGAAAGCATGCCTCGACTTCTCCTAGAATTACTTTTCAAAATATAGAAAGGTTCACTTAGAGTTACTTTGAGCCCCAGGTCATGCCCTGAAGGTGACGTGAGCTCAACAAGCAGCGCACAACTCACTTAACTCAGCTGCTGGTTTATCTGTGCACTCTCCCCTTCGCCATCCACCTTGTGCTGTTTCGTAGGCTCTTCACACAGGTCACGTCATGGCAGCGTTCAGGAGGCTGCCTGCATCGGGCACAGAGCCTGTGGAGCCACAGTCATAGTCTGGCCACGCTCTGCAATCCCAGAAAGGTGTGGCTTGGAAGGGACCTTAAAGCTCATCTCATTCCATCTCCTGCCATGGGCAGGGACACCTTCCACTACCCCAGGTGGCTCCCACCCTGTCCAACCTGGCCTTGGACACTTGCAGGCATGGGGCAGCCACAGCTTCCTCTATTCTAAATTATTTTCTGGAAATTATTTTGATTGGAGAGCCAACAAGAGATAATAATCACTTACCACTATAAATTAATGTGAAGTGTACTATGCAATTGAATTCAAATGCTGTGGAATTCTTCCTTACTGTCTCTCTCTTTTATTTGCAGTTCTTGGCCATTATCCTGGTTATCTTTATTGCAGAAGTGTCCGCTTTTGTCCTGGGATTTGTTTACAGGGAAAAGGTAAGCAAAGAATTAGCATCTTTGTCCCATCCTAAAAGTAAAGAATAAACCTTGCATTGTTAGATCATTCCAGTATATCCTTTTTTTTTTTTTCTTTTACTTCATCCCCTATTCTGAAACCTGCAGAGCAAGTGGGAATGGGGATGTCTTTGTTGAGAACATGTTGAATGCATAAAGTACCTGGCAGGCATCACAAGAATCTCTTGAGTGGGATTAAACAGTTGTTGATGCTCCCAGAGGAGAGGTTATCCATCAGGGGAGGAAACCTTCTACCCAGGAGCATGATTCTGGTTACGTGCTACATGAACTTTATCTAAAATGTTGCTTGATGTATTTTTAATTTTTTTTTAAATTTACTTTTCACCCCTGACTTAGTTGGGATACAGATCTTTTGCAATTTCCACCAGATAAAATTTTCAGCTCTCATGTTAAAACCATCTGTGTTTGTTTTCCCTCTCTAAATAGGTAAAAACTGATGTGCAAGGTACGATGCGCTCAGTCTTTGAGAAGTATGATGGGAAAAACCCAGAGTCTACAGTTGTGGATTACTTGCAAGAACAGGCAAGAAAATACTTAAATTGTCCTAAGAATAATTTGGGAAAGAACAGTTGGGACATAAACAAGGAACTTAGGCTGGGAAAGGAGGGGAGAGTATGAGTGGGGTGGTATCCTGGAACTCAGCTCTGTGTTTATCATCTGATTCTCCAGGGCAGCTAAAGGTGATCCCCACTTTGCAGAGTTGGTGTTTTCAGGCTCCTGGTATGAAATTTATGTAGTGAGGGATCTTGGTGATATGAGTGGCATTTAGATCAGACCAAATAAGTATGTATGAATAACTGCTGCTGAGAACACTGCACCATAAAATAGCAAGATGATGGAAGATTCTACTCTGCAACTTGCCACCTTCATACCAGAGCTTTCACAAAGAATAAACCAAGAAGGATGTAATAATGCATGAAGGAGGTTGATTTATTATATCTATGATTGCCTTCCTGAAGCACTACTGCTTGTAAATCTGCTGCAAACCAATGGCAGCTCTGCCCACTATGCCTAAGAGAAGTTTAACTCGACATGAGCATCCATACATATGAAAATACATAATATATATAACTAGTTATGTAACAGTAACTACTTTGTAACTGTCCCGTGTTTGGTAGCTTCACTGCTGCGGGGTAAAGAACTACAGTGACTGGACAACCACACAGTGGTTCAATTCCACTGGGAACAACAGTGTCCCTCAGAGCTGCTGCCAGCAAGATGCGAAGAACTGCACAGGGCATCTGGATCAGCCACAGGAACTCAACACGCGGGTGAGGATGAAGGGCTTGGTTTCACAGTTTGCCATGCTTGTTTCAGCCAGCCAGAACCGTGGAGGGAAGCACGTCAGGCAGAGTTCAGGGATATGCCCTGTAGTTGTTTAAAGAGATCTGGGGCAGGGGAAGACTCATCTAGGATTGACCATGCTTAATCTGGAGGATGAAGATGCTCCCAGGGCTGGAGCCCCTCTGCTCTGGAGCCAGGCTGGGAGAGCTGGGGCTGTTCCCCTGCAGAAGAGAAGGCTCCAGGGAGAGCTCAGAGCCCCTGCCAGTGCCTCAAGGGTACCTGTAAGGAAGATGATGTCATTTTAGCAGGACCTGCTGCGATAGGACAAGGGATGATGGTTTTAAACTAAAAGAGGATCAGTGTAGATCAGATATGAGGGTGGTGAGGCCCTGGCACAGGTTGCCCAGAGGAGCTGTGGCTGCCCCATCCCTGGAAGTGTCCAAGGCCAGGCTGGATGGGGCTTGGAGCAACCTGGGATAGTGGAAGGTGCCCCTGCCCATGGCAGAGGGGTTGGGACTGGGTGATCTTTCAAGTTCCTTCCAACCGAAACCATCCTGTGATTCTATTAACTCCATTCCAGGTTCTTCAGTCTGGGGCATAAGCCCCTAAATTAACTTTTATATAAGATACCATTCATGGTCTTCCTGGCTCCGAGTTTTGGGCACTTCTTTGAGTGACCTGAGCTAGAGGAGATTCAGACACAGCAAATGTCAGTGAATTGCAGTTTGTCAGTACCTCTCCTCATGCAGCAGAACCCATCCGGTCTGGAAGACAAGAATAGAGTCCCTCAGGTCTGCAGTGACTGGTTAGACAGGCCTTACAAGGCCCTGCTTCCTTGCGAGAGTTAGGGAGAAAAACAAAGGACAAGATTCCAGTAGAACGAACACCATTTAATTTGTTTTTACCTATCTCTTTCATGGCAGGGCTGTGCACAGGAGGTGGAGTCTGGGCTGCAGAGTGTTATCAGCTATGCCATGCTTGTAATCCTGGGGTTTGCCATCGTAAAGGTAAATGTTTCTATCCCTTCTCTCATGGAAAATAGTAGTTTGCCCTGTGATCTCAGGGCTTTGTCCTATTAGTCTACAGCTTTTTTCTGGCTCTGAAGTAGACTCAGTTCTCTGTTCCTCACTTGTGTTTTTCCAACTGTCTCCATTTCATCTGCCTAACAATAACGGGAGGGATTAAAAAAAGATAGTAGGGGATTTGGAATGGAAATTCAATGGAGAATCCATTGTTTCATAGAATCACAGAATCCCAGAATGGTTTGGGTTGGAAAGGACCTTAAAGCTCATCCTGTTCCACCCCCTGCCA
Source organism: Atrichornis clamosus (assembly GCA_013400975.1). NCBI lineage: Eukaryota > Metazoa > Chordata > Aves > Passeriformes > Menuridae > Atrichornis > Atrichornis clamosus. The sequence continues at coordinate 46,649 of WBMZ01010499.1, read as the reverse complement.
TCGGCAGGGACACCTTCCACTATCCCAGGCTGCTCCAAGCCCCGTCCAACCTGGCCTTGGACACTTCCAGGGATGGGGCAGGCACAGCTGCTCTGGGACACCTGTGCCAGGGCCTCACCACCCTCACAGCCAGGAATTCCTTCCAATATCCCATCTATCCCTGCCCTCTGGCACTGGGAAGCCATTCCTTGTGTCCTGTCACTCCAGGCCCAAGCCCAAAGGCATGCTTAAATATCTGGGATAACTCATTTTATTCCAGAATAATTCCAGGCTTTCCCCACGGTAAGATAACTAGTACCTAATGTGAATTTATTAATTAATGGACAAACCAGAGAGGAAATACTTGAGCTAGAACTACTACTGGAAATTGGTATGCACAAAAATAACACTTTCTGTAGATGTATTTTCAAGTGGTTTTTTTCATACGATGAAGTCTTCTGATATTTTAGTCTGATGACTGAAACAGAAATACAGCAGGACTAAGTCTCTTGTGCACTCTTTTCCAGTTCTTCGGCATGCTGAGCGTCTGTGTGCTTACTTGCAAGAAGGAAGAAAGTGGATATCAGCCTCTTTACTCAGGGGTGTTTGCTTAACAAACTGAAAACAGTCTTGCTCCTGATGATAAAGTTGACTTGTGACCGTACCACAGCTTTCTGAAAGGTTATGCTAAGTTTGGATTTGTGACTTCAGATAGCACCAGATGGTGTAATAGGGTCCAGAAAGAAACTTTCTTCTGCCCTTCTTTCCTCTGCCCTGAAAACACACAGCAGAAACCTTATTTTTTAATCAGTAAACTAGAGACCGGAGGAAGGGTTTCAGTTGTCTGCACAAACTTCAGATCATTGCCATGGAGTGGCTTAAACAGCAAAAGAAACTTTTGAATGCCAGGTTTAAGTATTCTTCATAGGCATGGGGATTTTATTAAATTTTCTTTGTCTCTGATTGTGCAGTTTGTGGTATTTTCCCCCTTTCTTACGGTGATGTTATTCTGTTTACTGCAGAGGTTTTTAGTACAAGACAACCCCATGTTTCAAGTCTAGAACAGGCATTTGTGTGGTTGTTTGGAGAAGCTAGCAAATGTGAACAACCCCAGGTTAGGAAGGGATGTGTGTTTTGAGCTTTTGGGCTCAGGACTCTCTCTCATTGGCTTGTTTTTAATCTCCTTCTTAATTAGTGACATTAAAAATTCTTTATGAAGCAGGGCTTTTGAACATGTTTCTTTCCTCCTTTTTCTGTGGTTTGCTTGCACAAAGGCCATGTCAGTCCATTTAACGTGGAAGTTGCCAAAGTTTTTGGGATGACGATGGGAGTTACAGGACACATTGGCATGGCTTGGTGTAGACAGAACTGCTGGGGGATTCAGTGCTGCATTTCTGCCCCATGGAAGCCCTGACCATGTTTCTCTGCTAAAAAATGTTTAAAAGATGCATTCTTGTACAAACCAATTTCAAGAACCTGCTATAGCTCTGCATCTGCCCATTTTCTTTCTCCTTAATTCTGCCAGACACAGTCACTTACTTCTTGGATTGCATTTCTGCTTTAACATGGTCCTTCTTTAACTTGTTTGTATGTTAATCTGTTTATAAATTCTTTAGGATTTTGGGGATAGAGAATGGAGGGAACTGTGAGCTTTTCTGTACCAGGGAATTGTGGAAAAGCAACAGAGATTGTGCTGATTTTTTTCCTTGGAGAGATAAGCAGCCTGTCTTAACAATAAACCTTTATATTTGTAGCTAATTAGAAAAAAATTAACTGAGGTCAATGTAAGCTGTTTAATTATCTCCATCCCTACCCTGAGAGAAAAAAAAAAGCAATGGGTGACCATATTCTATAGAAGACACACCAGCATGCACCACCATTATGTTGCAAACTGACTTCATTTTTATTGATGGCTTTGTCTTCTGTTAAATGCCGAAATAAACTGAATTTATACAACCAAATAATAAATGCTGTGACGGTTCGCCGGTGCTATCTCAATTCCTGTGGGGAGTAAAGTTCTCTGGGGCGGAACCCGAGTGGGCGCCTGTCGGAAGTGCCTCAGAGATCCCGCCCTCCGCCTTCCCTTCCCGCTCTTCTCAGCGGTCCCGCTTTCCCTTCCCGCTCCCCTCAGTAATCCCGGCTCCCATCCCGCCTGGTTCCCCTCAGCAATCCCACGTTCCATTCCTGCTCCTCTCAGAGATCCGGGCTCCTTCCCTGCTCCCGCCCTTTCTGTCCCAATCCGCTCAGCAGTCCCCCGCCTTCCGCCTTCCCCGCCCGGCTCCCCTCAGCCATCCCGCCTTCCCGCCCTTCCCTCTGCGTTGCCCTTGATGTCTTCCAGTTTTTTCTTGCCTTTTGTAAACGTAGCTAAGTCAAATTACTTCTGCAAGAGGAGCTGGCTTAATGAAGGAAATAACTTGTTTCAAGCGGTGCGTAAGATTACATAACTCAAATAAAAACGCATTAGGTGGGCGGGGAATATGCGCTAAGTGGGCGCGCTCATGTGAATTTTACTGTGCAAAAGATGGAACTTTTGTACCCTTTACGGGCTCATTTGTGGAAATGTCCTCCTTGCACGCTGCGCTGAATAAACAATGTCTCCTTTCTAAACTGTTCAGAAAGCTCCTAATCGACAATACCCTCATCGCTCCCGCTCCCCTCAGCTCTCGCCTTCCGCCCTTCCTCCCGCTCCCTCCACACGATCACAGAATTACTTAGGTTGGAGAAGATCTCTATGACCATCGACTCCAACCTCTGATCCCCGCTTTGTCACCAGCCCAGAGCAGTGAGTGCCACGTCCAGGCATTCCTTGGACACCTCCAGGGATGGGCACTCCACCACCTCCCTGGGCAGCCCCTTCCAATGCCTGACCACCCTTTCCCTGAAGAAATTCCTCCTGATGTCCGACCTGAACCTTCCCTGACGCAGCTTGAGACCACGTCCCCCTGTCCTACCGCTGGCTGCCTGGCAGAAGAGGCCGAACCTCACCTGGCTACAGCCTCCTCCAGTGCTCCGCCTTCAGCCCTCCCCTCTCTGCTCCCCTCAGCCTTTCCGCCCTGTTTTCCCTCAGCGCTCCTCCTTTTCCGCCCGTCTCGCTGCCCTCAGCGCGCACGCGCCCGTCCCGCCTTTTTCAACGCTCTGCTGCGCGCGGCGGGTTCGAACGAGCTCGCGGCAGCCGCTACCGCTTCCCGCCCCAGCGAGGACTCTGCCGGCGCCGGGAGACGCCCGCGCTGCGTCCGGTGAAGCCTGAGAAGAGACGGGCGCTGCCTCCGCGAGCAGCGGGTGACCTCGATCCCCTCACAGAACCCCGGTCCCCCTTCGCGTGTCCTGATTCCGCTCGGGTATGGAGGGCGGGCAGAGCGGCAGGTTTCTGTCGGTTGATTTAACAAGCGCGGTAGTTGGCAGTGTTTTAAGCTAAAAGCGAAATGAGAGCTTTTTAAGAGTTTCCAGGTGTGAGCCGCCGGAGGGAGCTGTGTGAGCGCTCAGTGCCGGGCCACAGTATTAAATGCGGGGGTTTTACACGTTTTATAACTTTCCTTTTTAATTGATTATTGTCTACAATAGAGTTAATAAATCTATTACTGTAGACTATATAGTAGTCGATATATAATGGTCTTTTCAGTGCCTCCAGACTCTTAACAACTCTGCTAACGTTTTCTTTCGTTTATTTGCATTTTTAAAAAAACATACCACTTTAAATATCAATCATTGGATGTAGTCTCCCTGAGAGAGCCTTCTAAAACTGCCTTATATAAACCAGGTACTTCTTGGTTTTTGTAGTAAATTCCCATCTCCTTTGTTAATAGACACTTCGGTATAATAAGGGTGCTCCTGGTCTCCTGAGGAATCGCTGCACTGATATCACACTGCATTTATCTCCAGAGTTCTGGGAAATTTATTGTCTTGTCTAGTGCCAGTCACTTTGTGCTTCCTTTTCTGCCTTCAATTCAGTAAGATAAAAGGGAATTACTACATTTACTGTTTCATTTAGGTTCCCTTAGGATCAGGGTCCTTCTAAAAATACTACTTTTATGGATAGTATATGCAACTTGAGTATTTTTTAAATTCCTGCCTTTGTTTTTGTTCCTCCTCAGTGTGCCAATGGAGAATATGGCTTCCCCCAACATGCGAGATTTATGGTCCCGTTTCAGTGAAAAGATTTTAAGTATTAAGAAGTATTTCCATTTGAAAAACACAGGTATACAAGAGTAAGGGTGGGGTTTGGTTTGCACTTCACTCCAAGAAAGACATTAAGGGGCTGGAGCATGTCCAGGGAAGGGAACAGAGCTGAGGAAGCATGAGGAGCAGCTGAGGGAGCTGGGAAAGGGGCTCAGCCTGGAGCAAAGGAGGCTCAGGGGGGCCCTTCTGGCTCTGCACAACTCCCTGACAGGAGGGGGCAGCCAGGGGGGGTCGGGCTCTGCTCCCAGGGAACAGAGACCGGAGGAGAGGGAACGGCTTCAAGCTCTGCTTCAAGCTGATTCAGGTTGGACATCAGGGAAAATTTCTTCACAGAAAGGTCTGTCCAGCCCTGGCACAGCTGCCCAGGGCAGTGGTCCCCACCCCTGGAGGGATTTAAAAGCTATGGCATCTGGGGACACAGGTGGCCTTGACAGTGCTGGGGAAACAGTTGGACCTGGTCTAAGAGGTCTTTTCCAAACTAAATGATTCCATGAAGTCTAGGTACGAGAAGGTTCCATGAAGGTACAAGGCTGACAGTTGGAGCTGCTGCTCTGCTGAGTTGATGTAGTGCTTGGGGAGCATAGAGTTAGGTAATCGCTGCTTGTGAAGAGGAGGGAAATTGGGTCTTGTCTTTTTCTTCGTGACTTAATGTTCTCTCTTCCACAGGTAAAGACCCATTCTTCAGACCTACGCTCAGTAAAATAAGGAATGAGATTGCCCTCTTGCATGTTCTCCTGGATAAAATGGAAGCTGAACTTAAAGTGCAACAAGAACTGAAGGGCTTGCTAAAAGTAATCTTTTTTCTTTTCCTGTTCATAAAATACTGAAAGATTCAATTAAATCTTTGATAAGTAGTTGGTTTTTTTCCTAGATCCTTAGTGATATGTTTGTATGCATGTGCTTACAAGAGAAACTGGGGCTTGGAAAGTCTTGGTGACGATTTATTGAGCAGTTCTCCAGCACAGTGAGCATTAAAAATTGTATTTTTCAAGGTTCATATATAGAATCATAAAACTGTAGAATGATTTGAGTTGGAAGGAACTTTAAAGCTCATCCAGTTCCAATCCCTGCCATGGGCAGGGACTCTTTCCAGTAAACCGAGTTGCTCCAAGCCCTGTTCAGCCTGACCTTGTACACTTCTCTGGGCAGCCTGTGCCAGGGCCTCACCTCCCCCACAGGGAAGAATTTCTTCCTAATCTCTAAATTAAGTCTGCCTTCATTCAGCTTAAGGCCATTGAAATCACGTCTTTGTCATTGGTCTTGAAAACATGTCTTTATCATAATAGATACTGTGATCTGAAGAGCAGTTTTACTCAGACATCTTTGCAATAGCTATGAAAACTAATTAGAATGTTTATCTACTGTTCTAGTGTGTGTTTGCAGTGCCTTCCTTTGTTGTGTTTTGTGGAACGGTTGTTTTGGGAATGTAGGTGAGTTTAGGGTAGTACCTCTTCTTCACTACCACCATTCTGCTGCCCAGACCTTGCTAAGGGTGTATTGTTAAAGTTGCTTTTGCCTGCTCAAATTTCTCTGACATTTTGAGGGCAAGGCAGACACTCCTTGCTTTGTATCTTTACTAGTTTCTCTTGGGAGATTATGGGGTAAAGAGGTAAGATGATGGGGAGAGAGTAAAGGAAACCTCTTAATAAAGCTGAAAATTAATTTAGTATTGCCCTGATTTTACTTGCTTGATGTTAGTAGGTTCAGATTTCTGATATTGACTCATTAATTTCAGGAGGTCCAGGAGACTGCTGAGGCCATGCAAAGTGAAGCAGAGCACCTCTCTGAATACATTCCACTCGTTGTGCCTAAACCATCTCAGAGCTGGTACGTGGGACATGAGCCTGGAGGATTGGGCTGCTCCTGGCAGTGTCCAGCTGCAGAGTTGTTCAGTTTTGCTCCTTTCACTCTTCATTAACTGTGCAATTTTGGGAGCCAAGGTTGTTGTATGTATTGATTCTATAGTTTGCTCTTGTCCAGGCTTGTGCTGGCACCCTAACCAATCTATCAGGTAAAGTCTGTAAAATACCAAGTTGTTCAAATGGGAACTTCCAGTGGTAGATGTGATGTAGTAGAAAGCAAGTGCTTCTGTGAGTCTGAGCATCCCTTGCTTTATAAAACACACTGATTTTATAACTGCAGTGCCTGTGGATTAAAGGGTTAGTGGCCCAAATGCTGGGTAACTAGAACTGAATTTCACCACTGCCCTTCCAAATACAATTTTAAAAAATATGTCCTCTGACTCAGTCATCTTTCTGTGGGACTTTGAATTATGGTTGTAGTATATTTGTTCTCTTGTCCCTGCAGCAACCTTGTATTTATTTCAGCTAGCTATGACATGCCCCTGTTTTGGAGAGGGCTGTGGTAAGAAGCTGTTCAGAGTCAAGTAGCTCAACTGTTTGAGAATGACAAGTATGTGAAATAACAGTTGTTTCTCAGAAGGCTTCTAAGACGTTTTAACTCTGGCTAAGTTGCTCATCTCTTGCTCTGGTCTGTTGGAGTTGCTTTTTACCCTGGAGTGATGTTCGTGTGTGCCAGGTGGGGGTCGCTTCCAGAATCTTAGTATGTGGGGATCCCAGAACTTCTTTCCAATCTCGTAGCTTGTCAGAAGGCAGTGCATTAGTCTGTTTGAATTCAGTGCTTCCAATATGTGCCCTGAATCTACCAGCTTTACTTGGTCTGATTCCTAATGCCAGAGAAGCCTCAGTCTCAAAACATTACAGATGTATTCCAGCAGAGTAGAAGATAAAACATGTGGAAATAGGGTTCCAGAAGAGAAAAATGAACTGTAATTTTAGTTGGTGTGTAGCAGTATTTTCATTGGTGTAAGTATTGAAACTATTCTTAGCTGGTAAAGGGATGACTTGTGCAGAAGCTTTTTTCTTATTGCCACCCTTTAGACATGAACCCTCAGTTTGGGAAACAGCCTCTCAAAACGTCTCTAGAGCTGTCTTGTTCCTTTCCAATTTAGATGTTGCTTTTTGTACGTGTGTGTAAGAATTGAAGTTCTTCAGAAATTACCACTTGGGTTCTGCCTTCCTGTCGTAACTTTCTTAATTTAGGAAGTCCTTTGTCTTAAGTTTGTGTTAGCTCTGGGAAATTGTTTAGATGCAAATGAGGCTTGTTTGGTGTTTGTGCCACCTCTGATATCAAAGAGATTTTTTGGGATGTTGGTTTCCCTTCCAGTCTTGTCCTGCATGTGATGAAGAAGTTAATTGTGATACGACTTATCTGGTTCTTCCTTTCTGGAGAGAACCATAACACGTAAAACCAACTAAGGTTTTCTGATAGTTTTCTGCAGATTGTGCTCTGCCAGCTCACAGCTGCTGTTCTATCAGTGTCAGTTTGTTGTTGTTTTTTCTTGACTAATAATACATCGTATGTTAATGGCATTTGTCAAAGCACACTTTCTCCTTTTGTCCCCATTTTTTCACTCTTTTCTATTCACTGTGTTGTGCAGTGGAGGGTCAAGGACGTGCAAGACTTCCTAATTGATCAGAATCTACTGTATCACTGTGAATATGTTTTCAGGCCTCCTTCCCAAACCTTCCTGCACTGGCCTCCATTTCTGTTCCTCTATGTCCCCAGCTGTGTGGGGCTGTGAGTACTGGAGGGCTGTTGAGTGAATTTCATGAGATAATGCAGAGAGCAGAGCAAACACTTGAAGGCTGAGACAGACCTTGAAATCCCTGGGAGAATGAAAACACCCACACAGACAAACTGAACGATTCATGGCTTTAGCTGTTGTTTCTCTCCTGTGTTCTTGGTTTTTCTGTTCTTGTTTACCAGAGGAATCTCACTGAAATAAAAAGCAAGTTCAATATCTCTCAAGCCTTTTGTTTCCCACGTGTTTGTTGAGAGCAGTTTCTCATTCCACCAGAGCCAGATTTTGTAAACAAGCGTCAGTTCTCTCTTTTCACAGTTCAGGTCAGCGGTGAACTATGTCTGTACCATCTCACTGCAGCAGTACAGGGGCAAGGGAGTGGGTGGGAACACAAAGCAGAGGTGCTTGAGGATGGGGAATCATCTAGAAAAGGTTTGTTGCAGTGTGATAGACAGCAGGAGACCAGAGTGTGGGAGGAATGAAGTTTCAAGATGTGAACTTGCTTCCCCTGGCTCTTGTGTTTATCCTTTCATTCCAAGCCCACCTCCAACACCACCGAAAATCTGCCCCCCTTCCCTTTCCTTCCTGTTTGCTGACATTCCCTGCTAGCTGCAGACTGCCGGGATTAGTTTTGTTGTTGTTGTTCAGACGTAAACATGTTTTTCAGATAATTACATCTGAGTAAGTTTAACTGCGGGTGTCCTGTCTTTCAGAAGAGCTCTGCATTGTGTCACGGTGCGGAGCAGAGCTGCTCCTGTCCCTGTGTCACCAACCGGGCACTTTGGGAGCCCAGCAGGTGGCACTGGCTGTCCTCTCTGCAGCACTTGTCTTCCTCGGGGACGGGACACGGGGCTTGGGGGTGTCACATCGAGTGACACCTCAAATCCTGGCCCTGGGGTCGACAGGTGGGGCACTACTCGGCTGTTCACTGGCCATGGGACCCCACATCAAACAAGGATCTCTTGTGGGAAGGTCAGATCCAAGTGGAGGATCAGTTCCTTGTGCCAGGTCAGCTCTGTACTCTGCCTTAGTTAATTCTGTTGCACATCCCAGTAGTGTCCATATGTTTTAATGACAGTGGATTTGGCCGTATGTATCCTCTTTGCTGTCCTGCTGAGGAGGAGCGAGGGGGGTGGCTGGCAAATCCCTCAGGGTTTGAGGATCTAAGCTGAGGGTTTAGAGGAAGGCTGAATTTATAAAAATAATGCTCTAATAATCAGGAATAAATCAGCAAATTCTTTGACCTTTGGTATCTTGCCTAAAAAAATTTTTTAAAGTATTAAAAAAATCCCAGTCTACTGGGTGGTGTTGAATTTCTTTGCTTCAAAAGTTTAATGGATGAGTCAGGCTTCCCAAGATTTGAACTTGTTTCAAAGAGCTGTGAAGTATTTCAAATCTGCCTGCTAAGGCTGCAGCTCTGTGCTGTGTTTTATCTGATAAAAAGCCAAGCCTTGTGTTGTGTGAAATGTAACGGTACATTGAATTCTGAGCTGCGCCGTGCTGCATTTGGACTGCTTCCAGCTCACCTGCTAGCAGCCTCTGTAGCAGAGAAACCAAGAACTGTAATGAAATCAGCTGAAGGATACGACTTGAAATGGAGTAGGCTTGCTTTATTTATGTTTCTTTTGTGAAATATCATTAATTGTGTTCATCCAGCCTAACAGATGGGCTGGAACTTAGGTCTGTGACTAAGCAGACTTGATAATGTAGTGGAATTCTCCTTACTACTTACCAGCTGTTTATGCACTTAATATTCCTTCATTTTACAGCACCCTTCAGCCTCCTGTGAAGCATGAAGAACAAACAAAGGTTGTAGAACTCCAAGGTGCAAAAGACAAACCTGCAAAAGAAAAAGCATTCATTAAAGAAGTAGCATTAATAACCCCAGAGGAATTTGACAGCGTTCCTGCGTAAGTCAGTGTGGCTTTCCTTACACCCTGTCATGTCATCTTGGCTGGCAAACACAGGTTTGGGAAAGTGACCTTTTGCAGAACTGGAACTGACAGAGATGGTTTGAAATTTTTCATAGGGTGAAACAGGATAATAGCTCCAAATAGTTTAAGTGCAACCCTAGCAAACCTGAAAATTGAATAAGTAGAGTTAATCAGGCTCTTTTTTATGTTGGTATTGGGAAGATCAAAACTAATCAGTTAAAACACAAACCTCTTATCTCAAAAGTCACTGTAATGTTATGAACAGAAATTTATTAGATAACAGGTGAATTCTCATCTTGTTTTGGGAAGTTAAGAAAAAAGCCATCATCTCATAAGATGAAAGGTTTGTTTACGTTTGTATGGAAAAATAATGATAAATGCTGGTTTTTTATTTGACCCAACTATTGGTTTCTGGAAACTTCAGGTCTTGACTTAACAATCTATTTTGAGACAGGAAAAGAAATCAGACTTGTTAAAAGCAGAAAAACTCACTCTGCACTGAAATTCCCAAATTTCTTGAATAGAAAGCTGTGAGTATTCTCCCCTAGCATCAAGACCTGATTAATGGATGTCCTTGTCTGAAGTCTATCGTGTAGGAGTAAGTTTTCTTAAATGGCATTTTGGGGGCACGGGTAAATATTTCTGCAGAAAGAAGAACTTTCTCTTGATGCCTAGGGCTGAATTGTTATTGAGACTCCAGATTCACTGTGTTCCCTTAAAATACCTGTTTCAATAAGAAATATGTTTTTGAGTCTGTATTTTACTTGAGGCTTTCCAATAATTTTTCCTATAGCTTTCAAAGTTTTCAGGTGAGTAATGTCCATTTTCTTCTTTATCCTGAATGTTGAGATAAACATAAAGGACTTCTGGTTATTTCTTAAAAGAGCATGCACCTGGTATTTTTATTCTGCAGGTCACCTCAAGTACTTTGTGGATTTACTCCCTGAGGTAGTTCTCTCCTGGTAAAATTATGGGAGGATAAAGCTGGAGCATGGGAATTTTTGCTCCTTATCTCTGCTATGGCAAGAGAAGTAGACACAGACCATTCCAGACAAATAGTGTTTTAACTTCCAATTAAAACTATGATCTTCCACACACAGTACAGGTAGTTGTGACACTTGGGGACATGGGTTAGTGGTCGCCTTGGCAGTGCTGGAGGAAAGGCCGGACTCAAGGATCTCAGAGGGCTTTTCCAACCTAAAGAATTCTGTGATTGTCCTTGAAAGTGGAAGGTTTTCCACTGCTGTTCATGAGTGTGGAGGACGGGAAGAGGGGCCAGGTGCATCCTCTTCCTATTCATTACAGATTCACAAAATCACAGAATAAGCTGAGTTGGAAGGGACCCATTACAGAAAAGGCTGCATCTTAGGCTGTGCTGGTAGAGCACTAGAAATAATTTTATTCACATAGGAGAACCATGTTTGTTCTGTGGAGGAAAATTTACATGAATTTACATAGATCTATTAATCTACCAGTATTTCTGTTGCCTGGCAATGTTGTAGTACAAGATTGATGGAGTACTTGCAATCTCACATACTGATAGATCAAATCTAACCAGCAAATATTTGTCACCCAAATTTTCTTACACCAAATGTATTCTCTTGGAAGAATGAGATTTTTGGTTCAGATCCCAGATCTTCAGGTGAGCACTGGCTCATGTAGGATCCTGGCTGGATGCAATTATCTTAAAGATCTTTTGCAACCCAAACCATTGTATGATTCTGTTCTGTGACCTTTTTCTACCTGCTAATCAGGGGATACTGCTGCATTTTTATGCAGCTCTGGTTGCAGAGCTTTGTGGCTGTGCTGCTACAGGGCTGTGGTAAGCCTGACTGAGCGATTTAATAAAGCACAACTGTGCATATGCATCACGTGTCTAAATACCATACCAGCTGGGTATCCTGGGGTTTGCATCTGCCAAGAGTCCCATTCCTCTCTCCCTTCCTACCACAGCTGTGGATGGGAGATGGTAACTGAAAAATCCAGGTTGTTTTCACCTGCTTTGTGCTGAACGTGAAGGAAAATCTATTCCTAACACCATCAGGCCATTAAAAGGGACACACAGCCTTCAGTGACTTCATAGGACTGGGCAGCAGGTATTTAACAAAGGTACATGCTGTGTTAAGGGGCGGGTCTGGAGCACCGTGATCAAACACAGCACTTTGCACAGTAAGAAACTTGCAAATTATCTTACCCTTCAAATCTATTGCAGGAAGGCGCTTTTTGGAGGAAGATAAAGGACATTTCACAGTACCTGTCTTTGTTAACTTTTGAGTATGAGGCAAAGGAAAATGCTTGCTTTATTCTGTGTCTAGAGTTCTTACTGCTTTCTAAAATTTTTGCTGCTTAAAATATTTTAGAATCTGTGCATTCATTATAACTTTCAAGACTCAGAAGATGGTGACTTGGGAGAATATATGCCTCTTCTAGCATTTTCAGAGAGCAGGAGATGGCCATTAGGAGGTTTATCTCTTTTAGAGTGGTATATATGTTATATATCAATGTTACTCTTTTCTCTGAGGAACACAGCACTGTGCTTTGGTTTTCATACCTATGGAAAAAATGTTTTGAAAAAGGGCTACTGTGGGTTAAAAAAAGAAATTGGATCACTTGGGTGTTATGAAAAAAGAGGAGACTTCTGAATTTTATTGCTTTTGGAATAGTGAAGCAGGTTTTAAGGTTATTTTAAATCTAAATTAAATGGCTGTATTTGGAACTTCTCAATTTTTTTTATAGTAGTGTATGTATGGACTGAAATAAATGCCAGCATTAACGGGTTTGCTAGCCATGTTTGGGTAGAAACATGCGAAGGCTATGGGACAGCTGGAGTTTTTATGATCCTTAGTTATGCACAGAATGAAAATTCCGTTTGGTTTTGACGGAGTTTAATTTCTGATTAAAGCATCTTGGATGCCTGAGGGCCTCTGAAAGAGCACTCAGTTCTTAGGTTTAGGCAACCCAATCCTTCTTCTCTGTTTCAGGATGAACTGAGGTGCTCCCTTGGCTTTTTGAAGTGTGTTCACTGTGTGTCTGTTGATAGTGGGAGCACAGGAACTTAAATACAGGTGTTTTATACCTCTGGGCTTAGCCTTCATGGCTCTCTGCACATTCCCCTGTGGCTTAGGGAGGCAGAGAGAGCAATAAATAGCAGCTAATGTAGACAGGCATTGCAGTGGCTACAGGCTGCGTTTACGCTGTGACTGCATTTCAGGGGTGGTAATACTGCTTTTATTAGGGAGCAAAGTAGAGCGTTTTTATAACTACAAAATGGCTGCACCTACAACTTTGAGTTATTACCAGTGTCAATAAAGTTGAAAGCCAGCTACAAGTAACTTAGTGGCAACTAAGTTTGAAACTCAGTGTGAAGGCAGAGCAATTGCCTTGAATTCAGGAGTTTTTACACAGCTCCTACAGGCCTGTCTCTGTGGCAGGGACTAGCTGCTGTTGAAATCCACTGCACTTATTTTTAGTTGGCAATTGTAGAATGCCTGCCCAAATTCTGGTTTGGAATACTGAACCTGTAATTGATTATCTACTTCTGCTTGAAGTTCTTTGTATGGTCTCCAAAGACTGAGCTAGTCCATTCAGATTAAAACAAGGGAGGAACTTGCTGTTGACTGATGTTTTCAGTCTTACTGTCCTAAAGCTTTTAGCCACCTGCTCTACTGACCTAAAGCATTCATTCTTAAAATGAATTGTAACCCTTTTCTCAATTCCTCACCTCTGCAAACTGATACTGAACCAAAAGCCAACAGGCAGGCTTGGTTTGTTGCAGCAACTGAATGAAGGCCACAGGACAATTCAGGTTGCAAGCTTGGCCTGGCTCTTACTGCCATTTTTGGAGGGAGGTTGTGTTGTATTTAACTTACTGCTTGTCATTTGAGTTTCAGATTTCATTTTTATATAATGACTTCTCAGTTTGCAGCACAGTTCCTTTTCCTTGAAGGCATGCCTTTACATCTATAAATACTGAATAGCCTTAGTTGCAAATATTCCAGTGTTCTAGTATTTCCACATCACTTTGTTCTTTATCTTCTGTGCTTCCTGTACCTCTGGGCTGTTATCAACAGATCTTATTCTTCTAGTACTAGTATTATGAAATGCTCTGAAAGTTCAGAAGTGGATGCTGCTGGTGCAGAACTGTATCTGTGCAGCTCAGTAGGCTGCACCATCAAATATGGAAGACAACACAAACCAACAGTTCTTCAAAAGACCCCATATAAATGGCTGTAAGATCAAACACAGGTTATTTCTGGTTATAATATGAACCAAATTGTGCTGCTAGGCAAACATTTCATTTCATGCTGTTTTCTGCAAAGTTACTTGATTTTCCTGTGTTTGTAGTTGAAGTGGTATGCTGTAAAAGCAAACTTTATCTATTTTGAAAAGCTTAAGCACTATATTTTAGTTCTTAATTTAGCTTTCTAATATTTTGTCTTTCTGGTTAAGGTTCTGTCATGACTTTTTTACCTTCATGATTGTGAAACAATCAAGGAAATGAACAGAATTAACTACTACATTGATTCATTAACACAAAGCAGGAGAAACTGCCTCTAACTAGGAATGGCTTGTTCAGTTAAGGCTGATGAAAGAGAAGAATAAACACAGAACTTTGTGACTTTCTGGTTACTGATTCTTATTTGTATTTGTAGGTATATGAAAGGTCGTCTAAGATATGATCAGATTAATGCAGTTATTCAAGAGATGAACAAGGCTGTGGTGAGCAAGTACAAGATCATGCATCAGCCTTTGAAAACTGTGAATACAACAACCAAAACACTCTACTACAGGTTTGTTGAAGAAGAAACTAAAGACACTAAAGGTATTTTTTTTTCTTTGTTATTACCAAACTTGTAACGTTTGGATGTTGCACATGTGTAAAAATACTGGACTTTTTTCTAGTATTTTTGACTGAAGACTTATCCTATAACTGATTGGGTCACTTTTTTAATGTTTTAATTGAAAGCACGTCCCTTTGGTGGTGTATCGTGGCAGAAACTTTGAGTGCACAAAGATTTAGTTTGGAATCTTACTACAAGTTCCGGAAACTCCTGGTTTGATAACCAAACCATACAGATACGTTTTCAGCTAGAATGAACATGAACTATTAAAACTTTGTTCTGAAGTTGGGAAATCTGGCTAATCAGTTGTGCTGCAGTGGCTTTGTGGAAGAGACAGATCTGTCTGTTAGACTTAAGGAGTTTTCTCCTCATAGAAGTATAGAGGGAGTGAAAATGAACCAAAATACCTTTATTTCCGTAGAAAAGCAAGTTGTACTTACAGGTTAGTTTTTCCAAAAATATGTGGCCCAGTAAATCTCTCATATTAAAATCTCCTTTTTGGCTTTCCTTTCCTCTTGAGAACAAGTTTGTAATTATTCCTGGAGGGGTGTACTGCACATGTCAAGCTTGGTGATGTCCTCAGAATGCCCTCATGTTTCCCAGTTCAGACACAAGGAGTGGAGCAAACACTCTTGAGTCTCACAGAAAAAGAGCTTTCTCTGACAACACCATGGCACCCACCTCTCAATTTTTGCCCTGGACAGGCTGCTAGAGCCTCCACCCTGAGCACTCACTCAGGAGGCACCGTATGACTGCCACTTTTTCTTCCTTCCTTCCTTCGGTTTTCTTGTTGTTCAAGACTCAGGAAGTTATAGTGAGGTGATAACATCACTGACTTCTGGATTCTAAATGCTGCTTTTCTGTAGGGAGGAAATTCTGACCTGATGGACATGCTGGCACTTTATTTTGCAACCTGTAAGATAAATATAGAATCACAGAATGGTTTGGGTTGGAAGTAGCCTTCAAGATCATTCTGTTCCAACCCCCTGCCATGGGCAGGGACACCTTCCACTATCCCAGCTTGCTCCAAGCCCCATCCAGCCTGGCCTTGGACACTTCCAGGGATGGGGCAGCCACAGCTGCTCTGGGAAACCTGGGCCAGGGCCTCACCACCACCCTCACAGCCAGGAATTCCTTCCCAATATCCCACCTATCCCTGCCCTCTGGCACTGGGAAGCCATTCCCTGTGTCCTGCCCCTCCATCCCTTGTCCCCAGCCCCTCTCCAGCTCTCCCGGAGCCCCTTGAGGCACTGGCAGGGGCTCTGAGCTCTCCCTGGAGCCTGCTCTTCTGCAGGGGAACAGCCCCAGCTCTCCCAGCCTGGCTCCAGAGCAGAGGGGCTCCAGCCCTGGGAGCATCTCCGGGGCCTCCTCTGGACTGGCTCCAGCAGCTTGTCTTTCTCATGCTGGGTCCAAGGGCTGGACACAGGACTCCAGGTGGGGTCTCAGTTGCCATACAAAGGGCAGTGTAGTAAAGGACTTTATTAAAAGCATTCTAAACACATGCAGCTGGATAACTTCATGTGACTGGCTTCTGGTTTGGCCTCTGATGGTTTGGTTTCTCTTTAGACATGTTTTGTCTCAGTTGAACAACAGCTTATATTAATTTTGGGTTTCTTAAAATACTGGCTTCATCACTTTTAATTTACAGCATATTTTTGGTTTAACTGTTCCTATCCTTAGGACAGTAGCAAGGAGTTAGAGCCTGTGGTTGTAGAGGAGAGGCTGAACACACTAGAAGGGCCCTGCTGGGCCTGGAATGCTGCTCAGTCTGCACCAAGATCCACAGCTGCAGTGGCAGCGGCTGTGGCCTTGGCTGCAGTGAAGAAGCCATTCTAGCAACTTGAGAAACCTACAGCTAGTCAGAGAGAGTTTTCTGTCAGAAAGTTGGGGGGTTTTAAGTCTGAAAAATTAAAGTGCTTAATTTCTTCAAGTGCCTTAGAAACAGTCTTTATTTCTTGTTTATCTTGGAAAGTTCAGTAAGGAAACTAGGACATTCAGCAGCTGATAGAGTTTTTGTATTTGTGTGGTAGATGGTTTTGTTTAGGTTTTTTTGTGACTAATCATCTAAAAAGTCTAGAGAAAAGGTCTGGCAGGCTGTCAGATGGTTCTTATCTGGCCAGCACAAAATTATTAAATGTCTTTATCCTTTGCATTTTTCAGGATGAGGTTCTGCATTCGTTGATTTTTTTTTTCTGCCTAAATCTCTACTGTGAGTGTCTCTCTGCTTGGGATTCCCTCAGGTTCTCAGCCTGGGCTGATTGCCTGCTGACCTCTTCCCGTGATTTCAGAATGAGAGAAGGTGCTGCCTGGTTTATCAGGGTAGCTTCCAGCCACTCAAATGATTGAGTTAGTTTAGCTGGTTGTTTAGTGCATGGACTAAACCACCAGCCTTCATCCACCTCTGACTTCTTCATGAAAATGATCCTGCTATGCTGAATGTTGCCACCCTGGATTCTGGACAAAAATAACAAGAAGCCTTGTTTTATCGAAATTCAGGACGTTCTGATGCTCCCCCAGGTGTAACAGACTGTGAAGGCAATGTGCAGGTTATCCCTAGCTTCCCAATGCTGGGTGTATTTCCCTGTTGCTGGAAGCTGTAAATGGTCTCTATCCTACAGTAGTTGTGTTTAATCAGTTCTTTTTTCTTTTCCTAGTAAGCAAACTTGCCACTTCTCATCTCTATGTGTATTACAAGCTCTGAGATTTCAGAACAGTTCCTTTTTGGGGAAAGATCTCTAGATTTTGACAGTTATTGTCTCTGGATGATTCTACTTCCTGTTAGACACGTGTGTCACTAAGTGTCATGAGTGGTCCAGTCTGTGACAAAACACGATCTGTTATTTCTCAGCCATGTCTAAGCAAGACTTGGGGGGACATTACACTTTTAAACATAATTCATGGACCTTAGTTCTTTACTTCAGCTTAGTTCTTTACTTCAGCTTCAGCTTTTCACCTTGGATCAGCTGCTTTCCAGTTAAACTGGAAGGACTCTCCAATAACTTCGTAGGAAGATGACTTGTTCCATCTTTTCTAAGATGTCGTTGCCTCTACCTTAAAGATAAAGCAAAGAGGGACAATACTATCTTTTTTCAAGCTAGAACACCACTACCCTTGTGTCTTCCTTCTCATCAGAGTCAGAAGCGTGGTGCTACACACTTCCTTCTACCTCCTCTCCTCAAAGATAAAGGGACATTTCCTTCTTACACCTCAATTAGCACATCCCTGGTTTCAGATTGCTTTTCTTTCTTGCAGTTTTGTGAAGGCGGGTGGTTAAAATCTTGTGTCATGCTACAG
This sequence comes from Atrichornis clamosus, assembly GCA_013400975.1. NCBI lineage: Eukaryota > Metazoa > Chordata > Aves > Passeriformes > Menuridae > Atrichornis > Atrichornis clamosus. Next base: position 28,821 of record WBMZ01010499.1, on the reverse strand, counting down.
GAAATATTAAACCTTCAGTCATTTAACTAGATCTATAATTATCTCCTATTTGATCAGTGGGCAAACACTGAGTATGAAATCACAGCTAATGAATGCACCTATGGAGTGCTTAGATTCAGGGACTCGTTTGGGTTGGAAAAGGCCTCTAAGATCACAGATTCTGTCAACACAGCACCATGTTCACCACCACCACCAGTGGGCACATCCACACATTTTTTGAATGCTTCCAGGGATGGTGACTCCACCACTGCCCTGGGCAGCCTGAATTTTAATGAGAATTTGCTTATGGAAGTAGTCAATCAAATACAAGAAGGGGTGGGCTGCCAGCTCTGATGCAGAACATGTGCCATTTTCTTAGAGACACGGGGACAATGCTGTTGCAAGTGGTTAGTCTTTTTCTGGCATTTTCTTGAATTATGAGGAATTGATCTTTTCCAGATCTATTGGGAGTCAAGGAAATGGTGGGCTGCATAGGTCTGACATATGCAGGGCTCTGTCCTTTTTGCAAAGAGCTAATTCCAGAATTTGAGTGCCTGCTGGGAGACAGAGCTCACTGCGTGGGGCCTGTGGATGTCACAGTGTCTGAACTTCATGGCAATGCTGGCAGTTCTCTTTCTGATGACAGATTTAAAAAGTAGAACAAAGTTCCTGAGATAGTGTGAGGCCATCCTCCTGCTGATTGTAGTTTTTCCCTCCATGTGTGGAATTATGAAGAAGAGGCTGTACTGTTACTTGTGAAATGTTAAGTGTATCCTACAGCCGAGTCATTTCTGTAACAAAATCGTTGGTTGTTTTCCAGGGAAATTCTTCATTGTAGAGGCTGATATCAGGCAATTCACTGCTCTGAGGATGGATAAGCGTTTTTACAGCATACTGAACATCTTGAGGCACTGCCGGAGAGTGAAGGAAGCTCGTGGTTTGGGGCTTGTACGGTACATCATCTGTTAGTGAGCTTCCTGCGTCTGCTTGCCTCAGAGAGCCATTCTACCCGTGTTTTTTTTCTGGAATGCACTAATGGGTACTCAGGAGGGGTTTTCAGACATCATTCCCAAATTAAGAGTAGCAATGCCAAATGGCGAGCGGTTTTAATCACTTTTTTATGTCAGGACATGAAAGTAAAATTCTCTGCATTTTAATAGTGCTTCTTTTGTGTTTAGGAGTTCCGGGCTTTGTTTAAGACTCTGTAGCTACTCAAAGAAAGCATTGTATTCTTTTTTCTTAACTAATGTCTCAAACCAATTTCCAGATTTCCTTTACTTAATCTTTTGTCTTTTACTAATTGTATGTTTCAGAGTTTTCTGTATCACTTGAACAGGAATATCTGAGGTGGTCCTAGGACTTCCAGATTGATGATGGGTAATGCTGTTAGTTGTGTGGTTTTCAAACCTCCTCATACAGCCTGATTTTTCCCTCAGATTTTTAGATTGGTCTGAGACAGTAGAGCAGTAGGGGTTTTAAGTGAAAATGTTGACATTCATCATGAAAATACAGGTCAAACTTGTCCTGTTTTTCTTGCAGCTTTTGTTGTAGAATGTTGCTTTCAAATGACTTATTACTGTTTTAAGTTTCAGGGTAGAACTATTGTGATACATATAAACTCTGCAAGTGTTAAAAACTGTTTTGATAAAACAAGCTGTGTTCTTTCTCTTCTATGAGCCTATATCTACTGTTATTCTAATATCTCATCTGAAATGCCTTCTCTTGTACCCTGTCAGTGTTAAGATGGAATGTAATGAGCAAAATACTGTAAATGACCTGTGAATTCCATGAGTGCCAGTTGAGTCCGTCTGTTTTCTGCAAAGCTTATTTTGTGTAAAATAAAGTGTAGAGATTTGCTTCCATTAATCATCAGGTTGTGATTTTTTAATTTGTTTTCCCTAGCTTCATGTACTCTAAAGAGTCTTTCAAGGTTCAGAACTTAAAGCTTTCTGTATTATTTTAAAAAATCTTCTCACAGTGCTGTTGCACTGGCTTGCCTTCTATTTCATGTTTTGTTTTGACATTTCTGGGTGACCTGCTCCAGAGAGTTCCTCAGTTAACTTGTGTTTGCTTCTGCTCCCCTCTGGCCTTGTGGCTCCTCAGCTCTCCAGCCTGCACTGGAGGAGAGCCCATACCTGCATGTACCTGGAAGGAGGTCTCTTGGACGTGGGGCTGTTTCAGGATTTGCAGCACATTGACTCTTCTCCATCTGCAATTTACTTTGTGATTATGTGGCTTTAAAGTGTGGGGAAGAAGCAGGAAGAGCCTCGGCTGGGCCCAGAGGAACCATATCCAAGAAAATAGTGGGACTTTGTAAGGAAAGGTCTTTGGTGTACCTGGCAGGCTTTAAGAAGAATTTGATGGGCAAACCAGACTGAGACAGGTGTCTGATGTTTCAATTGCTGTTATAATCAGGGGAAGATGGTCAAGGCCAGGTTGGGCGGGGCTTGGAGCAAGCTGGGATAGTGGAAGGTGTCCCTGCCCATGGCAGGGTGTTGGAATGGAATGATCTTGAATGTTCCTTCCAACCCAAACCATTCTAGGGTTTTGTGGGAGACCCTTTCTTAACCATTAAAAGTTGCTGTCCTCAAAACATTTAATTCCTTGCTGAAATGAGATGGAAGTATGTGATTGTGTTCATTGCTGATAGAGACATTTTTATATTTAAGTTGAGGCTGAGAGAGTGCCATTTGCTTGTGATGGGTGTTAAAAAACAAAACCTGATAGTATGCAACAAAACCTTGGGTTTGCCTATTGGCTGTAAAGTCCTGACAGGTTTTTTCTGTTCAGGTGTTACTGAATGTATGAAAAACAAGACTCAAAAGATGGATGCAAGCGAAACTGGTTTATCAGTTCACAACCCTCAGTTTATACACAAAGTCCTTAATTCTAAAAATAGCTTTGCTTTCAAGTCCCTTGTTCAGTTGCCCCTGTCTCTTCCTCCTTGACGCTATTGTCNCAGTTGCCCCTGTCTCTTCCTCCTTGACAACTCGCTATTGTCTCCCACAATTTACCTGCAACATTCCTGCACACTGTTACCCTGTTCGGTTTGCCTTTGTTCGTGTCCTGGTCGTTATGGTCTGCCTTGCAGCACACGCAGGTCTTGGGGTTTGTGCTGTTCGCGGGTTAACTCTTCATCTCCCCCTTTTCTAAAGGCTAAAGCCACCATTACCATAACCTGTTTGTGAGATTTTTGTAGGGAGTGTATCCTCTTGTTCGTAATTAACAATAATAACATGATGGATAAAATTACAACGCATCCTATGCCCATAAACACCCACATGCATAAGTTTGGGCCCAAAAAACAATTCTTTGGATTGATCCAAGATAAGTCATTTTTAATCTTGGCAAATGTATTCTGTTTCTGTAACACTTGAAACTCTCACAATTGCCTATTCAGCCTATCATGTAATGATTGGATGTCAGTTTGTGAGGTCAAATCAAATGCTCCTTGTAAATGTTTTTTAACACTAAGCCAATCATGCTGCCATTCATTCCACAAAAGTGGAGTGACACATAAAATATTATGTACATGTTCCCAATCACAATATAAAGCCAAACGTGTTTTTGGGCCTCTAGTCAGTCTCCATATCATGGTGCTTTCCAAAGCATCTAAACGTGCCATTATTTCTCTATCAACACGTTCCTGAATTTGCAATTTTTGGGTTACATTTGTTAAGGCTGTTCCCACTTCACCTGCTGTGTGAATAGACTGTGTTAACACATCTACTGCTACAGCAGCAGTGGTCAAAATAATAATCACTGATACAATCGCAAAAATGAGACACCCCAGGAACCAGGTCACCCATTTCCTACTATCAGTAATTTCTACCTGCAAAATCTTAGCAAGCTGAGACAAACCATCCTGTCCTTCCCATTGCTGAGTTAAGTTGACGGGGAGCCAAACCTGCGCTCTTCGTCTAACGGGATAAGGGCACTAGCATTATCTACCTCCAGCCTACAAACTCAAGACTTAAACCTAAAAGATTCAGCAGCTATATGATAAAGACTCCCCTCCGGTGTTGTGTTAGGATGACTAGCCAACACAAATACATAGGGATGAGTGGTACAGACAACTACATCTTCATACCTACGAAAGGTCAAATTAACCATAGTCTGATTAGCTCCAACATGGACAGCATGCAACATATTCCCAAAAGCAGGTAACGCTATTCTCCAAAGATTTTTATGTATTCATGAGTGGTTGTATTGAATTACAGGACCTGCCATTCCACCATCATGCCAGCCAATGCTGTTATCTGCCTTTGTGAATGGGGTGATTGTCTCATGTGTTATTTTGTCTCTAAATATGCCATGTGGACCCCAGTCAACAACTTCCCCAAACTGTAAATCTGTTGTTGGCGTCTCTGACCTCTACAAAACAACCACTCAAGCTGCTTGCTTGCTCAAGTTAAATGACAAGGATATGGGGGTGGCACGTTATCAACGGATAGATTCAATGATGAAAGGATGGCAGGTAAGGTAATCAAGATCAAATTATTCTTAAGATATCCATTTTGCTGGACTTGAACACTAAGTTAAATTGGCAAGAAAAATTTACACAAGACAAAGGCTGATAACCAATAACATTCCAGGACAAACATAATCCGTAAAGTGGATCAGATTAAAACAACTGGTTGGTAGCGAACTCATCGTGAATCACTTGTTCCTGCCCAGGAAGCCGCACCCCTCCCAGCCCTTCCGTCCCGTTATGGCTCACTGGGATGTCGACATCTCCCCATGTCAGGAGCTCAAACAACGGAGGGTCCAGAACATGGGCTCAATACAAGGGCTCGATACATGGGCTCAAACTGTTCCTTCAGTCAGAGATGCAAAAAAAAAGCAACCAAACCAAAATCATGCCGCCTTCCAGCCTTTGCTCCTTCTGCAGTGGGTTTGATGTACTTTCAGGCAGCCAGTAGTGTCCTGTGGGTAGAGAAATGCAGCCATAACCACGTCCCCGTGCTAACAAGGGCACAGGGCCTACCCACTGCCCACTCTGCAAATCTTCATAGCAAACAGGTGGTTGAGAGTCCAACAAAGCATTATGACAAAACATTCTTTCACTTGCTGTTTTGTTATCAAATCTGGAAATATTCAAAAAATTTAAAACAAATGTTGCTTTGTCCAATTGTTCCTAAGGTGTTATACCCAGGGGATTGTCCCTTTTCTGTTTAAAAAGCATATTCTTTAAAAGAGCACGTGTGTGTTCCACAATAGCTTGTCCTATCGAAGAATGGTGTATGCCAGACAAGTGACATATACCCCAAGAGTGAAAAAAGTTTTTAGTGATTGTGAGATATATGCAGGACCATTATCAGTTTTTATCACCTTAGGGACTCCTAAGGTAGTAATGGCCCTCAACATATGCATAATAACATCTCTTGCCTTTTCCCCTCTCTGAGCAGAGGCAACAAAAAATTGGGAATATGTGTCAACTGGCCCATGTACTTATTTTAAGGTACCAAAAGATGAAGTGTGTATGCCATACATTTGCCAAACCTCATTGACACCTAATCCTCTCGGATTTGTACCCACTGTAGTAGGCAAAGGTGTCAATTGTGCACAATCAGAGCAAGAATGAATGATTTGTCTAGCTTGAGAAAAGGTGAGATTAAATTGTTTACTTAAGGCCTTAGCATTCTGATGATAAAACTCGTGACAATTTTGCCTGTGTGATTTGATTGGGGATTGTTGCTATCATCATCAAGGCATCTGCATTACCTTCCACAAGGGGTCCAGGCAAGGATGAGGGAGACCTAAGGTGCATAACATAAAAACAATGAGATTGGCATCGAACATAATCATATAAAGTAGATAATAATAGAATCAGATTTTTGTTGTGAACCTCTCTTAAGAAGGAGTGTTCAACACGGTTTAAAATGTCAACCACATAAAAGGAATCCAATATGAAGTTTAAAGGTTCATCCTTAAACAATTGGAAAGCCTCTACAGCAGCTGCTAATTCAACCAGCTGTGTTGATCCCGGTTGAAAAACCACAGAGTTTTCCCAATACCCTGTGGAATTTTTCCAGGCAACAACCGCTCTTTGAGTTTTCCCAGAGCCATCAGCCCTTGCTCCAGGCAGGGGTTGCAACGATGTCAGAAAACGTGCCTGTTGAGGAAGATCTTTTAAACATTGCAAAAGTTTACATTTTGACGAAGAATTAATAATGTTTCCCAAGCAATCTGTTAGTGAGGCCTGTAAAGGTAATGATTCCCGAAACATATCCTGAAAAGTGTCTACAGGTAAAGGAATGTGGATGTGAGAAGGACCTTGCCCACTTAGGGTTTGGCATCGCTTTCATCCTGTGGAAACAGATCTAACAAGCATGTCAAGTAATGTGGTTATCATTTTTGAAAACTTGTGAGGTAAAAATATCCGTTCCAGCATCCACAACTGCTGCTTATCATCACTCCATTGAGCTATCAACACATAGGGTTGAAATTCTGCCAGAATAACAAAAAGTCTTAGTGGTAACTCTGCCTGTGGTCAAGACACAAAGGATGTTCGAATCTTATCAGTCACGATTTGCAGTGACTTGCGGGGGTCTGAATTAAGTTCACGAGGAGATGTTAAATCTGTGTCTCCCTGAAGTAAATTGAATAAGGGAGATAATTCCTCAGTGGAGATACCAAGAGTAGGTCTAAACCAATCAGTAATTCCCGATAATTTTTGCAAATCACGTACTGTTTTAACAGATGTCCGCAACACAATGGGTTGAGGAACAATTTTCTGTTCAAATAATAAAAACCCTAGGTATTTCCAAGGTGGGACAGTCTGAACCTTGTCTGCTGCAATACAAAGGCCAAATTTATCAAGGGAAACATGCAAAAAGGCAAAACAGTTTTGTAACTTAACAGAATCATTTGCTGCCAACAGTATAACATCCATATAATGATATAAAAGCATCACTGAAAATTGTTGCCACACCGGCTGTAAAGCACTTACTACCACAAACGGGCAAATGGTAGGACTATTTTTCATTCCTTGTGGTAACACAACCCAGTGATACCTCTCTATGGGTTCACTGTTGTTCAAGGGTGGTAATGAAATACGAAACGGGGCACTTCATCAGGGTGTAATGCAATCGTGAAAAAAAAATCTTATAAATCAATAACCAACAATTCCTAAGTTTCAGGGATCATTGCTGTATTAGGAATCCCAGGCTGCGGTGCACCCATTACTGCATTAATGGTTCTTAAATCTTGTACTAGTCTCCATTTGCCAGTGTTTTTTGGGATCACAAATATTGGAGTGTTCCATGGGCTAGCAGAAGGGACTGTATTTCCCAAATCCAGTTGTTCTTTGACCAGTTTGTGTGCTCGTTGCAGCCGTTCTCCTCAGAGGGACCACTGATCTACCCACACAGGATGATTCGTGTTCCATGTGAGTTTAAGTCTTGGCTGCACATAAGTGATCCCTTTCAAAAATTTGTTTTCCAAATCAGCCCCCACTGTGATAACAAATCCCTTCCCCACGGTGTACCTGGGATAGGAAGTACATGTGGTTTAAGCTGTGCTTGTTTTCCTTCTGGCCCATGTACTGTGAGTTCTCTCTGAGACTGCTGTGGTGTTTGCCGGCCTCCTACACCTGCGACGACCGCTGCTGGAGCTGTGAAAAGCCACGTGGATGGCCACTCACGTTTGTTGATGATGGTGATGCCCGCTCCAGTGTCCACCAATCCTGTAAAAGGCTTGCCACCTATAACACAGGTTAGAAAGGGTTGCTGTACCAAAATAAGTTTAGACCAATAGATGTTAGGAGCCACCTGTACTTCCAAAGCCTCCAGTGCCCCTGTCAGCACTGACGGGTGGTATCCATTGCATGTCCAGTGATATAGGGAGTGGTATCAGTTGAGCAATGCGTGATCCCACTGGAATTGTGCACGGTGGGTTAGGGGTCCAGGCCATGATCTTTATTTCCCCCCTATAATCAGAGTCAATAATTCCTGGTAAGATAAAAAGTCCACTTTTAGATGATGATGACCTCCCAAGCAACAGTGCACGGCCTTTGAATGGAAGGGGTCCATTCAAGCCTGTGGGTATAAGGTGAACGGGTGTGTCATTTATTGAGGTTATTGTAGAGACTGCCAGGTCCAGGCCAGCACTGCCTGGGGTTCCTTTGGTGTAAATTGGGCTGTGTTGGATAGTTGTGGCAGGGTCCTGTTTTGTTGAGGGGCACTGGACCTCGCACCCCCTTAAAGTTTCCCTGCTTTGTCAGAGGATTGCCATCTTTGTCAAACTCAGACTGGCATTGATTGCTCCAGTGATGTCCTTCTTGTTTCGGGGGCACAGCTTACTGGGTTTCTTATTCTGCTGCTTATTCTTTGGGTACTGCTTTTGCACATGACCTTCCTCTCCACATTCAAAATATTTAATTGCTGCCCAGACTACCAGTAGCTGTTGAGCTAAGGCAGTCGCTAGCAACTCTGCTTTAGACTGTTCTGAACCAACATATGCACGGGCTTTGATGAAATCAGTTATTGAAATGTCAGGCCGATTTTTAATTTGGTTTTGTGCTTTATGACAATCAGTATTAGCATTCTCATAGGGTAAGGATTTCAACAAAACTTCTGCCGCAGCCGGAATATCAATCTGCCTGTTTATAGCCACTTGTAAGCAATCAATAAATGCAATATAGGGTTCCTGGGGACCTTGTCTTATGGTGGAAAAGCCAGGTTCAGTCTAGTTAGTGTCTGGCACTCTTTTTAGAGCTCTTATAGCCAGCCCTTTCACTTGGGTAAATATCTCTGGAGGCGTCTGCAGCTGAGCCCTTATGGTTGCTGAGCTCCATCTCTGGCCAAATGATCCCTTGTAATTCCAGTGTTAGCAGTGTTCATGTTGGGCAGTGCCTGATTTTGACATAATTCTTCATATTCAGTCCACCACACTGAATATTGCCCTGCTGTCATAATCAATTTAAATAAAAGTTTCCAGTCAATGGGCAACATGACATAGGTTTCAGCAATATCTTCTGCCAGTGCCATTGTATAAGCTGATTGAAGACCATTTTACTTCATAGACTTTCCTAATTCCTTCACCATTACATACGAAAATTGCTCACAACGAGGCTGATTGTTTCAATACACCATGGGTATAGCATGGAGTAGCTCAACATCCCCCTGATCCAACACCTTTCTCTGGCAAGTATCTAAAACGTGTTTTGGCTCAGGGGAAAGTGAAATCCCGTAATCGGAGGAGTGCTGTGAGGGTACATAAGGTGGAGGGCACATAAGGCGTTTTCATATCTCTGTTACTGGGGGTGCTGCAGCGGCCGCAGCCCGCACTGGCGCTAGAGGAGAGTGTAAATCAGGCTCCAGTTCTGGGTCACTAGGACCTGGATCCAAGGGATTATCCTCCGGATCCTCCCCATCAAAGCCCTCTTCCATTTGCAACAGAACGGGATCGTGCTGTGAAGGTGGTGCTGGCCGCGCAGCTGAGGGCGCAGGGGTTTCTGCGGGACGATCTGTGGCTGCGCGTAGCGCTTCTCCCGCGTCACGGAAGGATTGCAGTGCAGCCTAAACAATGCTCCACGTAAAAATGTCATCAGGATTAACCTCATGGCTGTCCAATCGACGTGTCTGCAAGGCGTCGCCCACTCGTTTCCAGTGATGGAGAGCATACGAGCCATCGGGCGGATGCCAAGGGCAGTGAGTCTTTGCCCGTATGAGCAGCTGTATGAGGTTCCTCTCCTGTAACTTGAAACCCTGCTCCTTTACAATGTGTACCAAACAGTCTTTACGGAACCTTTCGACTTCAGTTACGTTACTGCCCGTTCTGAGGGGAAGCCTTCCCGGCCCCTCGCTGCGCTAACCTGCTTGTAGCCGGCGATGAAAGGACGGCCTTGGCGATCCGTGACGCTCTCTGTTGGTCCGGTCGGGCTGTGCCACAGGTCAGGATCGCCTCAGCCAAACCCAGGTCCCTGTTTGGGTGCCATTCGTGGCGTATGAAAAACGAGACTCAAAAGATGGATGCAAGCGAAACTGGTTTATCAGTTCACAACCCTCAGTTTATACACAAAGTCCCCAGTTGTAAAAACAGCTTTGCTTTCAAGTCCCTTGTTCAGTTGCCCCTGTCTCTTCCTCCTTGACAACTCGCTATTGTCTCCCACAATTTACCATCAAGGTCAGCAACATTCCTGCACACTGTTACCCTGTTCGGTTTGCCTTTGTTCGTGTCCTGGTCGTTATGGTCTGCCTTGCAGTCACATGCAGTTCTTGGGGTTCGTGCTGTTCACAGGTTAAGCCTTCAACTGAACAGGGTTTTTTTATTTTTATTTTCTTAGTATTTGTTTCGGTCTGGGTAAGCTTGGTTGCTGCTTGAATTTTTTGGTTTTTCTCCTTTTCATGCTTTGTTGTGGAGATTGCAGTTTTTGCTCAATTAGATGTTGGTTAACAGCTTTCAGTCTGTTACTATGGAGTTTTTAATTTCCTAAACTATTTTCCTTCAGGCAGATTCTCACAAATGTGCTCAATATTTTAATTCCCTCTCTTAACATTATGTTTTCCTGCTCCCGAGGAAGTCTGCCAATGCATTGTGGTCACTTACTGTGCCCTTCCACTTTTCTTCCTCCAAAAGTTCACGCTGACTTGTGAGCTGGAAAAGAGCATCACCCAGGTGTCCCAGGGGCTCAGTGAGCACCTGTCTCCTGCCTTGGACGAGCTTTTTGGTTTTTCCAAGGCATTTTGGGGACAAAACATTCGCCTCCAGGAGTTGCCTCTAAAGATGGCTACTTTGGCAGTATGTTTACTAATTTCTGCCCGGCCAGTGCTCCCCGTGCCACTGACCAGCAGACAGTGGGCAACAGCACTGGGCAACAGCACTGGGCACCAGCACGTGTTGGAGACAGCCCTGCCAGATGGTTTAATTTCACACCCCTCCAAAATGCAGCCAGTGAGCAGCCTCCCAGCGCTGCCTCGTGCCCCGCCAGCCGCCAGCATCACTGGTATCAGCATCTGAAAACAAGGGAATGAAACTGAGGCAGCACAAATGTAATTGCCTGATATGCGAGAAGGGAGCTGTGATCTTCCCACAGCCGTAATCTGTTCTCCCCAGGACACAGCTCAGTCTGTGGTTTCGCCCCCGTGGCTCTCTGCCCCCTGGACAGTGGGGCTGTGCAGAACGGGAGAAGCGGCTGATGAATATGTATTTCCTGGGCAAAGTTGCCTCCTGGGCTGGTCCAGATAAACAGAGAACCCACAATGTTGGTGATAATCTGATGTGGTGGCTGTGTTGGGCAGAGATGAAAGCAGTGTCTGTTAAGTTTGGCCATGTGGTCAGAAATCAAACCCAGCCCGGTTGCCCTGTGCCTGGTGTGGGGGTGGGAGGATGGGAGAGATGCTGTTTGGCAGTGAGAAAGCAACACTGCCTGGCAGGAACAGGACTGATGAGCTGCTGGACTGTGCTGCTTGGGAGAAGAAACAAACCACACGTCCCGGGGGAGTTGGCTTTTGTGCCTGTCTGAGACCCACACATGCCTCTAAAAAGTTGAGATAAAACCAAGTTGCTTTTTAAACTGCTCTTTGTTCCTGCTGCTTTGCTGTTTTGTTGGTTTAAAAAATGAATCTTTTTGTTCTCCTCAGCTCCTCTTTTGAAGAGGCACTAATGGAAATAATTATCTGTAGAAATCCATGCTCAGAGCACTCGTACCCCTGAGTATTTAGTGCTGCATGTTGTTTCAGGAGGCAGTGATTTCCATCTGTGAGAGCACATGTTCCCTTTCATAGTGCCCACGAGGAGGAAGAGAAGAGGAGCATTTCATGTCATTCATGGATCTCTGCTTATGGGGAGCTAATACTGAACAGAGCTGGTAAGAACTGTGTAACAAAACTGGGTAAAGAAGAGAGTTGATACTGAGGGCTCTGACAGAGGAGTCTCTGAGCTGGAAAAGGTTTCTCTCCCATGCAAGGTTTTATCAAATGACCCTCTGAATCGTTCTCTTAATTACAAAAAAAATTGGTGCAAAACCTGCAGTCTAGCATGGTGCTTGCTGTGCCTCGTGGGACAGCATAATCCAGACAAACCACAGTGATTGCAGTCATAGGTCTGCAATGTGAAATTTGGAATCTCTGTCTGTCACAACCAGCATAATATATATTCAAGCAGTTACAAAGCTTAATACCTCATAATTAGGGTAATCGTTTTCCACAGTGAGGTACAAAACAATTGTGCTTTATTATTAAGTGGCTGGGGTTTTTTTAATCTAACTTTTGTGTCACACAGAATTTCCTGGGAATTGGGACGCAATTAAAATGCAGGAAAACCTGTTTAAACAAAACAGCTTTAAACATGCTGGGGTTTATGTATAGGCAAAGGTACTTAAGCATTTTATATGTACAGACAGAGCCGTGGGACAAGTTTATTTCTACTTGTGTTGCTTTCAAAACTAAATAAAACTCAGTATTTCGGGAGCTGGGATTAAAATCATTTAAGTGTATTTGTACTTCGACGTATCAGGTCGTAGCCTCAGCTTCCTTGGATGGAGAATTGCACTAGGCAAATTTTTCCCTTTCTTCAATTCTTCATGAATTTACTGAATGCAGATAAACCAGTGGAACCTCATAGTGTTGAACAACAACACAATTTATTTTCTATTCCAGTTCAGTAGTCTTATTTAATTGATGTGAGATTAATAAGTGATGATGAGTCCGGGGCTTTACGTCGCTTTGTGTGCTGAAGCTGCTTGGTCTCTCCTGGCATAATTTTGAGGCTGTTTCATGCTTCGTAGGAGTTTTGTGGATTGATCCATTCCAAGGTTTGCCCTTTTCTTGTCTTTTTTATTTTCCCTTTCCCCCGATTTCAGAGGGAATTCGTTCACAGGAGAAGCGCGGCTCTGTTCCCCCCTACCTTTTGTTCTGGCCAGCCTCAACTCACTCGTCCCTGCTGATGCAGCTTCTCCTGCCCTGTGCTGAGCAGCAGCATTTCAGGGATGAGCTAATGCCTTATGTTTGATATGTATGCAGCAGCTGAGAAACCTAAATAATTAAATTTCCCTGTGGCCCGAGCAGGCCGGGAGTTGGATGAGCGTCTTTGTAGACGTGGGCTGTGCTGCCTTGCAGGACCTGCTGGCGCGGCGGTCGCGGCCTGCGCGCTCGTTCCTTAACAGAAACTGCCCCGCTCACCGTAAATAATTCAGCTGTGGCTCAGCACGTCAGGGCAACCTCTGGGAGCACACCGAGGTTGCTGCTACGTGCAACCTCTGTTTTTAAAGCAGCAAAGTGATCCTTTCTGAGCAGGGGGAGACCTGCACCTTCCATCTGGAGGGTTCGTTTTGCGTCGACGGTCGTGACTAAGCATGACTTAGTTGTTGTGCAAGTCTGAGATTTATTCAGACTACTCAAATGATTGGTTTAATAATCCATATTATCCTAGTTGTTTTGGTAGTCTGGGGTTTTGTGATGCTTTCAGCTGTGTCACAGGTGTGCAGGGATGTCAGGAATACTGAGAGTTGCTACAATACCCACTATGGGAGCGTAAAAGTGTTAAATCCCTGTCCAGTTAGTCATGGATTATATCTGGGCATCTCTTCCTTCTCAGTTACAAATGGATGCGATGAGTTATCCAGACATTCAAGGTGCTGTGTTGGTGAAATTTGTTAAAATCCAATATCCAGACTTCCCTGCTTCCCTATCTCATGCATCTAACGCTGCCCTCGTGCCATGTCCTGGGAAGATGGCAGGCAGAGATATCCATGGGAAAGAGAAACTTTGCAGGTTGGGAATGAGTAACTTTGCAGGTTGGGAATGAGCTGGCCAGCAGTGGTAGGTCAGAGGAGACGTGATGGTCACAGCAGACCACAGATTAAAGCAGGAATCCATTTGTGTGGTTATGGCAAAGTAAGCCAATAAATATAGATAAGATCTGGGTTTACCAAACTGCTAGAAATGCAAAGCAGTCAGTCAGCCTCCTAATTACAGGTGGGGACTAGGCTTGGACCTTTTCTCTGTGGGTTGCCTGTTAAGACAAATAAAAGAGAAACTGTAAGATGGAAGTGAGGATGGCTGAAAAGGGATGAGAGGGAAAAGTAAGGAATTGGGGTTACTCGGTGTGGAAAGAGATGCAGAACCTTTAATGGTGGGTCCAGGTTTACCCTCGTGGGCCTTGAGGGTGATAAAACTTGGGAAGGTGTGAATGCAGGAGCACAGGAGTTGCTCTAGGTTGCACCGAGCCTGCAGCAAGGCCTCAAGGACTTCCTCATCCATCCTCTCATACATGCAATTTCAGAGTCTACTAGTTCAGGCCAATTGTTCCTTGAATGGGCTTGCTCCTCCCTTGCAGTGGCAGCAGCGTTCCAGACGTCCTGCCCTTCCCTCTGCAAGATCTGGGGAAAAATTGCAAAGGGAGAAAAAGGCCCATTAACCTTTACCGTCTGCCTTTTCTTGCTGCAATCCAGTTGGTGTTTGTCTTGATGGTGATAATTACACAGAAGTATGTAACTGCAAGACAAATGTTTAATTAAGAGCAGGTTTGTTGCTGGTCTCTTGTCTGCTTCCATCTGGGAAGAGCGTGGCTGTGCCGGTCGTCTTGGCAGCCTGGATCGAAGTTCTGATGAGCCCATTCTGCACCCCTGCTAAAGAGGAAGGAAATAAATGAAATTAAAGGCTTAATGGGACCCTTCGTTCCCTGCTGCTGCCATAAGAGTTTCTAGTTTCTCAATAATACTTTGAATAAGACCCACATCTTTTGATGGCACCCGCTGTGAATAAACCAGGTTTATTTTATTAAAATACAGAATTTGAGTTGGTGTGTCCTGCCCAGACAGAGTTTCTTTGTAAGGAAAACTCTCTTCCAGATGATTCAGTTATCTGCCTCCAGATGAGCTTAAATCAAAATTACATTTTCCAGCACTTTAGCCATGGCCAGTAATGTATTCCTCCAATATCCTAGGAGTCAGAATGCTTTTAAACCAAAAAAAACTTGGGTTGAGAAGGTTCCTTGTTCAAGCATGTTTGAATAAATAGGTTGTAAATTCTCAGCCTGTGCTGCCCCTTGGGAAGACCCACCAATGTGAAAGTGGCCCTGTAACGTGACTGCACAAAGGAATGGCATAAAAAATATTCCTCCTCCCATCACTCGGGTGCAGAGGGTGTTGGGGCAGAGCTGCCTCCCTGCCTTGCAGTAACAGCAGTGAGCATCAGCTGCTGAAATGATTCAAACATGATTTCCTTCTGGGAAATCACACTGATCTTAATAGAGTTTTTTAATTAAATATTACGCCGACTGTTACAAGCTGGAAATGCGCTGGGTGTTGTGTTTATTCTTTGCAGCAGCGTTTCCTTCTGGTTGTCGCCCAGTTGCTTAAGGAGAGAAAGGCTCGGGATTGCTTCCCGCTGGGAAACAGCCCCGGGAGCTGCCCACAGGCTGCACCCAGGAGGGTGGGATGTGGGAATACACATATGAGCAGCTGGAGAAGTGCTGATCCTGCGGTGAACGGCTGGAAGGTCTTGCCGCAGGACACATCCCGAACCCAGGGGTCCTCCTGGTGAACTAGCCCCACCGAGCCCATCACTTCTCCCCGCCAGGCGACCGGGAAATCTGAGAACGGCTGGGAGTTTCAGCACGTCTTTGCCCGGCTGACGCTGAGGTGGGTGATTAGGCGGGACAGCAGCCACCTCAGCGGACCTTTACAGCCCGATGAGCCGAGCCCGGCCTGTTCCACCCCGCGCTGGCGCGTCCCGCTCGGGGCCCCCCGCGCTCCCGCGGCAGCGGCGGGCGCATACCGCGGCAGCCGAGCGCCGGGGCGCCGGGACAGAGCCTGGGAGGTGCCATGGCAACATCTCAGGCGGGAGCTGGTTGGGTATGGATGCACACGCACAC
Source organism: Atrichornis clamosus (assembly GCA_013400975.1). NCBI lineage: Eukaryota > Metazoa > Chordata > Aves > Passeriformes > Menuridae > Atrichornis > Atrichornis clamosus. The sequence goes on along the minus strand of WBMZ01010499.1, from coordinate 13,023 downwards.
GCCAATTAAAATTTAAACAGCCTCTGATGCGAGGAGCGAGCCCGTGGGGTGGGTCCCCGGGTTATGAATAAAATATAGGGGTATTGAAGGGATGTCTGTGCTGGGGGGGAGGCCAGGCTCCAAGGCTCCTCCATCCCTGCCTGGCCCCATGGCTGCGTGTTCTACCCTCCTGGAGGTGTTTGGAGGTTTTGGGATGCTTTGGCTGCTCCATCACCGGCAGTGACGTGCTCGTGGGGATTCTACCTGTGTGGGGATGAGCTCTCTGTCAAGCACCTGTGCGAAATACTCAGCATTTATCGCCCCCAGATTGTCACAAATGACTTGAAGTTACTGTTTTGTGCTGCAAGGTGAACCAGAAGGGGTTCTCTTGTGATTGTGTGTGAATGTTAATGCCTTGAGTGGTTCCTGAGCATGGGTTGGTAGAGTTATCCCTGTTGCACAACAGGAAGATGAGTTGTCAGGGCACTCAAGCACTTTCCAAGGCCACACCACGAGCTGATGGTTAAGACTGCAGCACAAATGCTTTGTCCCTGGCTGCCACCTCCCCACACTCCCCTGAGCTCTCACTTTGCAAATTCCTTTCTGAGGAGTGATGCTTTTTGCTCATGGGCTTGACAAACTCCGTGTTAAAACCACTTGGCTCCACCTTTGCTCCTTCAGTTTGGGAAGTCTGATGTTTCCACCTTAACAGAAGCAAACCTCTCTCAATATCCAGCTTAAATCCAGCCATGGCAGAGAAAAACCTCTTGTCCTTGTGCCTGGCCTTGGAGGCTGCTTAGTGCAAGCTCTGACCCTGCATTTCTCCCTCTTCTTCAAGCCACACCTGCTCTCCTTCCTTGTCCTGCTGTCTCCTCAGCCAGGGATGCTGCTGCCAGGAATTGGCAGGAATCTGCCTTCCCGCTTTGCTCCAGGGGATGTGATGGCACCATTTGTAAGGCCAAACATTGGAAACCCAACTCTTGGTCATGGACACCAGGCTGAAAGTCGTGAATCTTCGATTCTTCAGTTAGCAATGGTTTGCACTCTTCAGTTTGGGTCCTCATCTGTGCATTTTCTGTGATTTGGGGTTTTTCTCTGTATTTGTACAGTTCCTCTGGTTATTTTTCATTGGGGTTTTGAGGTCCCTGTGCCCAGAAGTGGGGAAGAAATGGGAAGTAGGTGAAAACTGGGAAATTTCCTCATCTCAGTGGTTCCCTGCCTTCAAATCCCATGCAGATGCTGCTGCAGGAGGTCTTCCCTCTTCCCCATGTGTAACCATGTGCCTCTGTAGTTCTCCTGCCTGTGCTTCAGATTTGCTCCCTTGTATGTTATTTGTCAGCCCCATAATCAGATGTTCTTATAAGCCTTGGGAAGCTCGCCTGGAAACAGAGTGGAGGAGAGATGTTCTGCAAAATATTATCAGAAGCATCAGAAAACAGCAAAACAGCCTTTCTTTTACAGGCTGGAAGCACGCAGTGCAGGGGTGGGGGGGGATGCAAACCTGCAGAGCTTTGTAGAGCCAACTTTTGGAGCAGATCAAGCTTAAAACGCAGGGTTTGGAAGGCTTTGCTCAGCTCACTGCAGCCACAGGCTGCTTTGATGCTGGTTTCGGTATCTTCATCCATCTGCCTTCAGCTGGGGCGTTTTCATCCAGTCAGAGCTGAGGTCCCAGCTTTTTGGCAGCATGGGAAGAAGCCAGGCTGCCTTGCATGAAGGATGGGGAGTCCACAGAGGGAATTCTTCCCTTGGTGGCTGGGGAAGACAATTCCTATTTTTTTTCACCTCTACAAATTGCCACTTCAAGGCATGAAGAACATGGAGACAGGTGATAAAGGGATGATAAGATGGCTTGAGCAGCACTTCTTATGCTTTGCTTCCCCCAGTTTTATTATCTATCATCTAAGCCTGGTGTGGCGTGACACAAAAGATTTACCACAGGTTTTCTCAGCCCCAAAGCAGTGAGGAAAGGAACTGAAACTCTGACTCCTCTCTGCACCCACATCTGGGGGATGATGCCTGGGAGGGGACCTGGGCAGTGGTGGCAGCACTGGCTGCAGGGGGGGTTCTTGCAAAGGTGGTGAATCCTAATTTATTCCTATCTCTGACCCCAGATGCAGGCAAGCGAATCCCCAGCGACCACAAAAATCATGCTTCATTCCAGCTGAGCCACTTCATTAAAAAAAAGCACCATTGCTCCAAACTTCACCCAGGTCCAGCCACTGAAGGGCCTTTCTTGCTTGGTGTGGCCACCAAATCCTCCATGTTCTGACCCACAGGTGTGTCCTGGGCTTCCAGGCCCTTGGTCCCTCTGGTTCTCTGGCTTCCTGCATGTGCCCACAGCAGCCATCAGAAATCTGATCTGTGTTTTCAGGAGTCTTCTTTATTCTCCTAAAACCTTAATTAATTTTCTCTGTGTGCTCTTGCTGGGCCTAATATCACTTGAAGAGCTCACTTGTGTGAATTACCTTGACTGATGGCAGCACCCAGACACAAAGCTCCTCAGCCTGTTCATCTCTTTCACAGGAGCATTTCCAACCTCTTTTTCTCCTTTGCTAAGGCCGAGCTTTGTCTCAGCCGGTGGGAGCAGCAACCCACAGGCACACAGAGAATATACAAATCAGTCACGGAGTTCCTCAGGTCACGAAACAAAATTTCCCTGGCTGAAAAAATCAAATTACAGGTTGATGGGTTGCACACAGAGGTCTCTGAAACCCTGCAGTGCCTTCCTGCTGCTCGCGCCTGGTCATTGGTACTGTGGCCTTCAGCGGCAGCGATGCTGAGGGTCGGTGCTGGGTGTCTCCTGCTGGCGGCCCTGCCTCTTTCACCACCAACTTGCCCAGGCTCCACCTGCTGTCCAAGGACTGCCTTTGGCAGAAACTCTGGCAGCTGGAGTCTCCTCCAGCCCAGAAGCTCCAGTTGGCACCAGTGGCCCAGCTGGTTATTCTGGTTTTGTTCTTCAGCTGGCAATGTCTTGCAAGCTTGGGAGGGCCAGGGAGGTTGAGCCAGCACTGGGAAAGCCTTCAGGGCTCTGTGTGTCTGTGTGAGCTGGGACTGATGCTCCCCTCAACTCTCCTAAAAGCAGCCCTGGCTGATACAGACCCTCTCCCAGTGATGAACCATGTCCTGGTGAAATTGAACAGTCCTCGCCTGTTCTTGGGAGCACCAAGAGGAAAAGCACGGCCGTGGGAGCCTCAGTCTGACGGTAGAGCCCTAAGATCAGCTCTCCCTCCGGCACAGTTGTGAAACCTTTGCCTGCAGACACCTGAGAAAGGAGAGGCTGGGAGGGACAGTGCACACGTCCCACGCAGCAGTGGCACCACTGCAACGACCAGTGAGGACACACCAGCCTTGCTGGCTTATTCCAGGCACAAAAGCAGCGGCTGGAGCCCACCAGGGGCAGACAGCAGGGAGATAGATGTGTGCAGGGGAGTGAGCAGCTGCCTCCACGTCCCTTTTGGACGACTCCTTCAGCAAAATCCGGCTCCAGGGACCTGTGAGGCAGGCGGTGACTGGGATGCTCAGCCCAGCCCTGCCCCGTGTACCGTGCCTGATTCCGGGGCTCAAGCCCTCCCGTGATGACCAGGGCCCGCCAGCCTTGCCCGGGCCCATGAGGCTGGGGCAGACCCGGCTGCGGGCAAGGGCGGCTCACAGCTCTGTCGTCTTCAGCACCTCGGCAGCAGCCGCATTTTCCTGCGCTGCCGGCGCTGCTGCCGGCTGCCACGTGCCAGCCATCCGCAGCGTCGCTTCCCGCGTCCCACCCTCGAGCTGCTGGACGTCCCACCCTCAAGGGGAACGGAACACCTAAACTTCATAAATGCTTGTGGTTGAAAGGAACGCCAGAAGTCGGAGTCCACAAAATCTCGCCAAGTTTTGTCAGTAAATCACGCACAAATGGCATGGAAATTGGGGTGTTAGTCCCTGATATCCCAAAGTAAGCACACAGCAGTGGGTTTTGGACAAAGGAGTAGGGTTAGTTGCAGGGTATTTGCATCTGCTAGCTTGGGGTGGAAGAGAGCAGCTCTGCATCACTGCTGACCTCGTCCCTGTGAACTCTCGGCTAAGAACAACTAGAAAAGGCACAACAGTAATAATTAAAAGCTAATTTCCCAAACGACCTTGGGCATTATCTCAAACCTGCTCCCTGTGCAACATCCAGATGCAGGTCGCAGACAAACTCGGGTTGGGAGAATTCTCTGCAGGGGGGTTGGTGTCGGTGTCAGCTCCTTGGCCCCTTTGCGCTCCCAGCTTTGGAGTGTTTGGGGTTGAGCTGTGAATTCAAGCTGCCCCCTACTAAAGGTTAATGCAGATAAATGCTGCTCAGCTTCAGCATGTCTTGGGATCAGAGAGGCTGGGAGGTTGGACCACTTCCACTGCTTCCAAAACTGTTTCTTACACTTAAAAACACTATTTGCAATTGAAGCAGCAATGCAGGAAAATGGCCGGTCTTGGGGGAGGTAAAACAATACCGTCTTGCTGTGCTCTTGGCATTGGTGATTTCTGACGTTGCAATATTCCCAAGGCGTTGGATCTAAAGCACAAAGGGCCGGAGGGGGCCTCATCTGGGTTGTCCTGGGAGGGGACAGCACCTCCTGGCACACACAGCGCAGCCTTCCCCAAACAGGCTGCTGAAGGTCGCTCGAGAACTTGGCTTGCACGTGTTCAAACAGCTCCTGCATCATTACCATCCATCAATCCCTCTGCCCTAGCCCAGTCCCTCAGACACCCACTGAGCCTGGTGCAAAGCCATCCTGCTTAATTGGGACCTCAGGGAAGCAGTTCCCATTCTGAAGCATGCTCTGTTTTAATTAATGGGTAAAATAATCTATGAATAAATAGGAAGACCATGACTAACTCTCATTTTTATTTCTCTTCTGCTTCCCATGCTTGTCCCAGACAATTTGGAGCAATGCCTTATGAAAGTCCACACAATGGATAACCTGGCTGCTCGTTTTCTGCAGGCTCAGTCCTGCAAACCAACAGCAATGCAAATGCTGGGAGCTGGTGAAGCACATGACTAGCCAGGTGAGCAGGTGAGTTGTCTCTGGAATAGCTCCTTTGTTACAGCTAAGTTGGGATCCTGGTGTTGCAAGGGATTTTCTCCAAAGGGTGGGGGAACAGCAGCTTTGAGGTGGTGTTCTTTAATCTGGGCATCACCTGGATCTGACACGCGGGGGACAGCCATGGCGAAAGAAAGGCATCTGCTTTTAGAAAGAAAAACCCCAGTTTTAAAATAATTCCATAGGTTCTCTCTCTTGTGGTTGGATTTCTGTTGTGGGTACCATCAGGAGTGCAGCTGATCCAGGCGCCTGTGTCCACAACTGTAGTGCTGCAGGCCCTGTGTGGGGCCTGGCTGCTGTGCTTGGGCTCCCCTCGCCCACTCGGTGTCCAGGGCTAAACCAGGAGCCCTGGGGACTTGTGAGCAGGCAGAGACTGCACTTTTAATTAGGACCTTTATTAATGATGGAGGTGCCAGGATAAATGCCTGGTGTGGCTAGCGGGGAGGATGCTGGGCAGGGCAAGGGAGGGGACGCGGCGGTGTGCGGGAGCTCCTCCTGCTCGGGCACGCTGGTGCCAGCGCTAATTGCCCGCGGCAGGCTGTCTCCGGGCTGGCAGAGGAGCTGGGAAGCACTGTGGCAACATCTGGGCTCTCTGAGGCCGTGCCTGGAGCCCCCCACTCGTGGGGCTGGGAGCCGCGGGACGCTGTCCCCTCCGGGGTGCCCTGCCTCCGCTCCCGGACGTGCTCGGTGCGTAAAGGCTGCTTACAGTGCACGTAAAAAATGACAGCAGGAGGTGAAAATTGATGGGAAATGTGGGTGGGCAGAGAATAGCTGCTCTAGCAGCATCCCCCTGTGCCAGGAAGCTGTGACAAGCTCATTCCCAAGGATTTACAAAGGTGACTGCCTACGACATGAGAGAGACTTCATCTTTTTTCTTTGTCTTGGCAGTTTTAGGCCAGTTTAATAAAACAGAAGGAAGAGGAAACCTTCAAGGAAGTTGACGCCAAATTGATGACAGTTTGGGAAATCAAAAGCTTTGCTCTTGACTAGCTTTGCTGCCGGTGAGGTGAAGGAGCACGCTGGGATCCCTCACAGCTGCTGTGGCAGCACTTGCCCCTCTTGCCCTGGCTTGGAGGTAGGTGGGTGCTCTGATACCAGCATTAAATCAAATGTGATGTGGGGAAATGGAGCAGTTAGTGAGTAAATTGTTGTTTCAGGATGCCAGGAGGCCTGGTGCAGCTGTGGGGACAGGGAGCCGGGCAGCAGGGACAGGTTGTGTGGGCACAGGGCTTGAACAAGTATTTGCAATAAATAGGAAGAAAATGGGTTGTGCTGCTGACATGGCTTTCACCACACAGACCCAGTCCCAGGAGCTCCATGTCTGGACATCACATCTGCTCACCGCTCCATTGTCCTTCACACCAGCTGCTCCACGCTCTCCTCTGCCACATTATCCAGCCCTGGATTCAGTGCTGCTCCAAAGTATCTCCCACCCTTCCTCCTCCATGCAGTTCTCCATTCCTCGCAGGGCGCTGGAGGAGCTGGCAGGGCTGAGGGCAATACTTCACCTGTGCCTGGCGGGTTTTGTGCGCTGACACTTCCTCCTTCCAAGCATTCCCGTTCCCAAGAGCTCTGTTAGGAGCTGTTTCCCTAGAGGACAGCCCACGGGAGTGCCTTGGCTCCTGCCCTGGTGCCCAGCAGTGCTCTCTGCCCAGAGCAGGGGTCTCACGGCGGGCAGGGCAAGGGGGGCAAACGCCCTCACGCACAGCCAGCTTTGCCACAGCAGAACGAAGCTGGGCCGGGGCTGCAGCAGCAGCTCGCTCCCTCTGAGAGACACGAACCAGCCCCGCGACCCGTCCTTGGTGTTCTAAAGGTAAGGAACACGGAAGGTGTGACGCCTGCTCCGAAGGGCTGGCGTTTGGCTGTGAAGTGCTGGTTGTGGTGGGAAGGGGAAGGGCACTGTGCACCGGCAGCGCTGGTGGAGCACCACAGCGTGACGGGTGCGGGCGTGGGGGGCTGCTTCATTCCATGCACCTGTCCCCACCAGCCAGGATTTGCCTGCCCAGCTGCTTTGTAGGCACCAATATTGGAGTATCAATTTGATTTATAACACTTAGGGGAGAAATCACAGTGTGCATGAAGGATTGAACAGCGTACATGGCGAGCCAGAGTGGTTTTCTTTCCCCAGATTGACACTCACAGCACTTTCCTGTCCTGCTGTTTTTAATTTCCACTTTATTTTAGTATATTAGTCCTACTCCCAGGCAGCTGATCACACATTGCTGTCACACATTCCCCTGGAGAATTCATCTCTTCCTGATGGCATCAGTGCAAACGCAGAGTAATTTCAGAGTTGAGACTAATCCAGGGCAATGCAACTGGACCACTCAAGATGTTTAGTGATGTCTAAACCACCACCAGGGCTGTACCAGAGCTCTGCTAAGCAATGCGCCTCTTAGTAACAGGTAGGGGGAAAGACGTATATGCATTATTAAATGTCATTTTCGTTCTGTGTGCTAGAAATATAAACTGACCTTTATGGAGGTTTGAATATGAAACACGGGCATGGGAGGCTAGCTCTGCTCCGACCATCAATCAGCCTCTCTTTCGGTATTCTTGTACATCCTTTTTCTGCAAGAAAGGTTAGCAAGTCAAAAGAGCTTTTTAAATATTTTATGTTGTCCTTTCATTCCAGCCTCTGTTTAGAGGGCTGTTAGCTCGTTTGAGGTTGAGGCGATGACTGAGGCGAGTGCTGTACCTGGCTCTCTGGGCAGTTCTCTGTGACTGCCCAGCTGGGCTGAAATCAAAGAATCACAGAGTCCTTTAGGCTGGAAAAGCCCTCAGACCATGGAGTCCAACCACTCCCCCAGCACTGCCCAGCCCACCAGTCCCCAGGTGCCACATCCACACAGATGGGACTCCAGGGGCGAGGACTCCAGGGATCACTGCCCTGGGCAGCTGTGCCAGGCCTGGACAGACCTTTCCATGAAGGAATTTTCCTCCTGATGTCCAGCCTGACCCTCCCCTGGCACAGCCTGAGGCCGTTCCCTCTCCGCCTGTCCCTGTTCCCTGGGAGCAGAGCCCGACTCCCCCTGGCTGCCCCCTCCTGTCAGGGACTTGTGCAGAGCCAGAAGGGCCCCCCTGAGCCTCCTTTGCTCCAGGCTGAGCCCCTTTCCCAGCTCCCTCAGCCCTCCTGCGGCTCCAGCCCCTTCCCAGCTCCGTTCCCTGCCCTGGACACGCTCCAGCCCCTCCGGGTCTTGCTCACAGTGGCCGTGGTGGGGCAGGGGGTGTTTGGGGTGCTCCATCCTGGCTGCACAGAACAAGCAGGACCTCGGGTGAGAAGGAAGGGAGCCAATCCCTCGCTGTGTTTGCCACCCTGGGATCCACGGAGAGCCTGTCTGGACAATCACTCCACTGATTAGCTCAATCTGCTGACGAGGGGTCCAGCCTGGACGCGGTCATTCTCCAAGGGATCCCATCAGTACTGGCCGCAGATCCCCCGCAGCTCCCCTTGCCCAGCCCCGTGCTGCTCCCGCAGAGCTGGGATTTGTTTACTATGCACCAATTTATTTCATTTTCAGTTTAAAACATAAAAACTACGTGGGTTATAGCAACATAATTTGCAGCCTGCTGATTAATAATACAGCTGACGGAATGAAATTGGGCTGCAAGCTCGGAGTGCTGAGGAAAGCTAAAATTTAGTGAGCAGTGTGTGGATGTGGGGTAGGCAGCCTGCAGCTGGGAGAGGAGACTGCCGGGGCCAGAAACACTGTTTTCTTTTTTAGCTGCCTCACACACAAAACCCGACTGTTACGTCCCCTTCACCCGACCCCACCGTACAGTCTTCTGTCCTTGGAGACGGTCAGCACTCAAATGGAAAACCCTGTGAGGAAGCTGATCCAAGGAGAGCAATTCCTAAGTGTCCCCCATCTATGGAGAGAGAAGGCAACCCACAAAGTGTTGATTTTTAATGGGTTTTTTTTCTCATGGGTCCTGAGATGCTCCCAGAGCCCATTTTCCTCTGGAAATGTGGCCACTTTTACACCAGTTCTTCATTTTACAGAATTTGTTATGAAAAAAGTCTTTATTCTCTGCCTGTGGTGTCTGGGCCTGTGAAAGCATTAACCTCTCATCCCAGGGTGTGCTACAGCAGGTGGGACAACTACCATCACTCTGCACCATGTTTCTAGGCCTGAAAAATGCCAGGGATGCATCTGGAAAAGGTGGTGTCGAGAAGGATGTGCTGAGCATGCTGGAAGATGACGGTGTGGGGCTGACTTTTGTCACTTCGCTGGTGTCAACAAGCTCAGATCTGCCAGGGGATGTCTGAAACTTGTTCCTGATGAGACACTTGAGTCCCTTTCATTTTAGCAGACAGTAATTTAATCCCCTAAAGATGTTGTATAGATCCTGTAATAGGAAACAGAATAATATTATGCAAGACAAACATTTTGCAGAGGACGTAACAGCATCTTTGTACAAGCGTGGTGAAATCCACCCCTGGACAGGGTACGAGCCCCACAGCACAGTCTGAACATCACCCCTGTGCATCTTGGTTTCTCTGCCTGTGAGTGGGGTGAATTTCAGGCTGCATGTGCTGTGATTAGACAATAAAAATCCTCCCTCTGTCAAAGCAAATAAGTGTTAGGAATGGAGACAGCACAGAGAAGCACCCTCTCCCTGAAGGCATCTGATAGTCCATGCTTGTGAAGGACTAATGCTACACCTTCCTGCATTTGCCTTCCATGTGATTGTGGCTGTCTCACACAGGGAAGGGAGACAGCCTGGATTTGAAAAATCCAGGGAGAAAAAAAGAGATGCTTACAGCTCCCGTTACTGACACACGCTTCAGGCACCAGCCCTGCCTGCTTTGATCGAGTGTGCCAGGTCCCTCCTCACCAATCACCAGGAAATTGATGTAAACACTCAGGCAGCTTTTTGAGAGCTTTACTTAAAAAGAGACACAATTCCTCGTGCTTGAGGATGCAGCACAGATTATCTAGTCACGGGCCGTGATTACCTAGTCAGGCTCCACAGTGTTTAATTAAGTTGTTTATCGTGTTACCATCCTGCCTATCGTCATCCTGCTTGGAAACACGCGCCCTGGCACCCTCCTCACGGCGGAGAGCCGCGGCTCCTGCCTGCCCGTGAGTCACAGCAGCGGCACACACCCACAGGTGCCGGGACCTGCAGTCCGTGGCACACCTGGGGTCGCAGCGACAGGACGCCCCAGGATGATGAGGGGCTAACTGCAGCAGCCCGGCGTTACCGCCGCTTAATCACCCGCTCTGCACAGAGCCGCTTTGTCCGGCCGGCGTCGGGGACTGATCCTGCCAAGCTGCCTTGCTTGTTGCCAGGGTGGTGTGAGAGCTCAGGGCACTGCCAGGGTTTGTTGTTCACGCCGTGCCGGCGACCAGTGCCAAGGTCCTGTGAGGTGCTGCCCTGGTTTCCTGCAGCACTGGTAGCACCCAGTCTCTTCACCCAAACCAAGCTCGTTCCAACCAACCCCGTGTCCACCCTTGAAAAGAAAACATAAATGTGTTTCTGTGCTACTATTGCAGGAGGGGATCACAGAGTCACAGAATGGTTTGGGTTGGAAGAGGTCCTTGAAATCACCCAGTTCTGACCCTCCTGCCATGGGCAGGGACACCTCCCACTATCCCAGGTTGCTCCAAGCCCCCTCCAACCTGGCCTTGGACACTTCCAGGGATGGGGCAGCCACAGCTGCTCTGGGAACCCTGAGCCAGGGCCTCCCCACCCTCACAGACCGGAATTCCTTCCCAACATCCAATCTACACCTGTCTTTCAGTTTGAGCCCATTCCCCCTTGTCCTGTAACTCTGGACCTTTATAAATGGTCTCTCTCCATCTTCCCTGTTGGTCCCTTCAGGTCTTGGAAGGCCGCAATTAGGTCACTCCAAATCTTCTCTCCTCCAGGCTGAACAATCCCAATTCTCACAGCCTTTACTCACAGGAGAAGTGCTCCAGCCTTCTGATCATCTTGGTGGCCTCTTCTGGCCTCGCTCCAGAAATCACTGGCCTACTTGTTCAAACAGAACAGCCTGTGGCAGTGCCGGAAGGCAAAGGGTTCAAGCTGTGCAAGGAGAGCCCTCAGATCCCCGTCTCACTCCCAGCCAGAGAAGATGCAGAGAGTGCTCCCACAGCACAGGGTCTGTGTGCCTCAGCCCACGGCCGGGATGCTGGGTTATTTGCTGTTCCCACATGGCCCTTTGCCCTCTGCTGAGCCACTCTGGTTGTGGAAGGCTCTGTGCTGAACACCAGCCCAGGGCCACGGAGCGAGGCGTGCCAGCGCGTGGTTGGCTGCGGTGACACCTTGGAGCACGATGCCAGGCAACAGTCCCGATGGAGAACACCTTTGCACTGACACCCCCACATCCAGCTCTGGCCTGGAGGGACCCAGGATGCGCTTCAGTGCTCCCTGGCTCTCTGTTTGTCACCTGGGTCGGGGAAAAACCTCGGCACTTGGCGCAGAGGGCACACGGAGTCAGGTTCCCTGCGAGGTTTTAACAATAACTGCTAATGCTCCTATTCCTCTTTGTCCTGTTTCCACCCTTCCATGCACAGGCACAAGCACCTATTAAATACCTTCCTGCTCACGGGGTAACCAGATGGGAACATTCATTTTAATCTTAGACAGCAAAACAGTAGAGTTACAGATTACTATACCACCAAAAATTGCTTACACACCTTCATTTCCTCCCGTGTAATTCCCTGGGAGTTTTAATTTACTGGACCATTTTTTATTTTTTTCTCGGCACTTCCCCTGCAGCAGGCAAGGTTCCTTCAGCTCCAACAAAGCAGCAGGCTTGTCTGGAGGGGATCAATAACTATTGAGCTATCGCGCTTCCTCTACTTAGACTGTTGAAGCAGCTTCCTCTAATTGTTCCTTCACACTGTAAATACAGCATACGGTGAATTTTTTTATTTAAGGCTGCTCAGTGGGTGAAGCCACTCGCGGGTAGGAAGAGCTCAGCTGCCTCACCTGTGACCCATTGCACCTTTTCCACTGGGGACACCCCAGGGGCGGAGGGACATGAGGACACTGCCAAGCTCCAGGGGCCAAAGCGGGTCCCAGAACGATCCCACGGGGACGCTGGCTTGGTGCAGACTTGAAAACCCACTTGTTAAAACTGATAAGCAAAGATACGTTGGGTACAGGGAGGAGAAAAGGCAGAAAGCCCAGCCAGGAGGCTCAGAGTGAGGGGATTCGCCCCAGCCCACCACCCTCCGCTGAGAGGGATGCCCCGAGGTGGGGGGACAGCTGGGGTGCCCCTCCCTCGGCTCCTCACAGGGGCTGTGGCAGAAGCGGGGAACCAGATCCCCACCGGCGGCTTCTCCTGGGAATGGAGAGTGGGGAGCGGATCCCCCGGGGCGGCTCTTCCCGGGGATGGCGAGGGGGGAACAGAGGGACCAGACCCCTAGGGCGGCTTTTCTCAGGGATGGCGGGGCAGGACCGGACCCCTGGGCGGCTTCTCCCGGGGACGGCGAGGGATGACCGGACCCCCGGGCGGTTTCTGCCGGGGATGGGGGCGGGTGGAGCGGACCCCTGGAGCGGCTTTTCCCGGGGATGGCGAGGGATGACCGGACCCCTGGGCGGTTCCTCCCGGGGATGGCGAGGGGGGAACGGAGGGACCAGACCGCTAGAGCGGCTTTGCTAGGGGATGGCGGGGGAGAACCGGATCTCTAGGCGGCTCCTCCCGGGGATGGCGAGGGATGACCGGACCCGTCGGGCTCCTCCCGGGGTTGGCGACGGGGAGAGAGCGGACCCCTCGCGCAGCTTTTCCCAGGAATGGCGAGGGATGACCGGACCCTCGGGCGTTTCCTCCCGGGAATGGCAGGGAGGGAAGCGGACCCCTCCGGCGGCTTTTCCCGGGGATGGAGAGGGACAACCGCCCCCCTGGGCGATTCCTCACAGCGATGGTGAGGGAGGGTCCTGACTCCTGGGGCGGCTTTTCTTGAGGATGGCGAGGGATGCCCGGACCCCCGGGCGGCTCCTCCCGGGGATGGGGATGGGGGTGAGGGGGGGG
>WBMZ01010498.1:0-120652 GCA_013400975.1 Atrichornis clamosus | reverse complement strand
TAAAGACAGGATTGTCATGGGAGAGAGCCACGGGCATCTCCTCACCTTTACCTTGTGAATGGACATCCAGGAAGGGATCCCAGGGAGGTATCCCGGGGAGGGACCCGCGGGAACGGAGTCCCCACGGCCCTGGTGCCAGTGGTGGCTCCAGGGCTGCTCTCCAGGGTCCTGATGTCCCGCGGCCGCGTCCGGCTGCTGCGGGACCCTGGGGGAGTGTCCTGCCCACGGGAGAGGCTCGGTGCCCAGGGGAGAAGGTTGATTCCCACGGGAGAGGATCCTGATGCCCACAGAAGAGGGTCGGTACCCACGGGAGAGGGTCTGTATCCACGGGAGAAAGTTGATCCCTACGAGAGAGGGTTGATGCCCATGGGAGAGGGTCAAAACCCATGGGAGAGGGTCGATCCCCAGGGGATAGAGTCGGTGCCCACAGGAGAGGATCAAAGACCACGGGAGAGGGTCCTGATGCACATGNGATCCCCAGGGGATAGAGTCGGTGCCCACAGGAGAGGGTCAAAGCTCACGGGAGAGGATCGGTGCCTGGGAAGAGATCAAAGCCCACAGGAGAAGGTTGATCACCACAGGAGAGAGTCGATCCCTATGGAAAAGTGCTGGTGTCCCATCCTGCACATGCCAGCCCTGCCTCAGCTTTCTCCCTCTCCACTGCTCAGGGCCCCTCCCTGGCCAAACACGTGTGTCAGAGAAGCCCTAAATTTTGGTGTGGGATTTCAGAATGGTTTGGGAAGGGACCTTGGACCATCCAGTCCCACCCCCTGCCATCTTCCACTATCCCAGGTTGCTCCAACCCCACCCAACCTGGCCTTGCACACTTCCAGAGATGGAGCATCCAAAACTTCTTGTAGTTATTGATTACTAACAGGGATCCTGCCTGACTCTGCACTGGAGGTGACCCTGCACTCACTGAGTTTACCACCATAAATATCTTTGTGGAGAAACGTTCCCATTCCTTAATTTAAAGTGTCATTTTTCTCGGAACAGCAGCAGATAGGACAATAGCACTTCTCTTATTCAGCCTGAGAGGAGCAGTTGGGGACTTTGGTGGCACCACAACCACGGCTCAGAGGGGAACACCCTCAGTGTCACACAGGCTGCTCTGTGATTTTCAGGGAACAAGGGACAGGAGGAGAGAAAACAGCCTCAAGCTTTGCCAGGGGAGGCCCAGGTTGGACACCAGGAGGAATTTCTTCATGGAAAGGGTGGTCGGGCATTGGCAGGGGCTGCCCAGGGAGGTTTGGAGTCCCCATCCCTGGAGGTGTCCAAGGAAGGCCTGGACGTGGCACTCAGAGCTCTGGGCTGGGGACAGGGTGGGGATTGGGCACCGCTTGGACTTGATGGTCTGGAGGGCTTTTCCAACCTCAGGGATTCTGGGATTCTCGGAGCTGATAATGGTCTCAATAAATGGAAATTAGACCCTACCATACTTCCTGTCCCTTCCCTTCTGATTTTCCCACATCGTCTGCTGAAAGGAGTCAGGATTGCATACAATGGGACACTCAAGACATGGATGAGGTTTAGAAAGTTTTCTAGACCTCAAGGGCAAAATGAAGCCTGAAACATGGAAAATTCTTTTTATGCTCCAGCACCAACAGGTAAAAGGTTTTAGTTCCCTCCTCTCCTGCACAGCTTCACTGATACCCAGCATCCCTGCAGCTTGGAGCAGGAGGCGTGGGAATGAGAACACTGGGGCAAACCTGAGGATGCTGGAACTCATAACCCACAGAGAGGTTTTGTTCCCTCCACTGGAGCCCAGTTCTGTCACACACATTGGTCCCTTTAAGTGCTGAGCTCCTGGTTGGCTTGGAAGGGACCGACCCCATGGATTTCCAGTTTGGATGTGGAACATGGGATGACACTTTTGGGGGTCTCACACCTGACCCAAACCAAGGGAAACTCAAAACTTCTCATGGAAACTTAGCAAGTATTTGAAATGTGTTGCTGATGGAGAAACTTCTCTTGGAGTGATGGTGGTGGAGCACAGCCAGGCTTTGCTGGCTGACAGTTGTTGTCCTCACCAGGAAAACCAACACGGGGCTCAGTGTTTTTCCCTGGAGAAACCACTGGCCTCAGGCCAGTCTTCCAGCTGTCCCTGTCCTAACCCCTGCTGGGTTCCCCATCTATTGGAAAAGCCTCTGTGTTGTGTGTATTCCAATTAAACCCGAAAAATTGATGGTTTGCACAATGTAACATGAAATCTTTACAGGGAAAATGAATTTAATTCCCTTCTTTATTCAGCAAGATCCATTGTGAATATCAGACAGTGTGAGAGAGTGGATTAACAGGTGGGCACTGTTCTGGATGCACAAACCAGGATCAGCAAGATAAAAGGAACAGCCCCACATTCCTCATTGTCTGGTCCTGTCTCACCCCCCTTGAACACACGTTCCCACAGCAGATTCCACACTTTTATCATGATCATATTGGAAAGGAGCCCTTTGGAGCAGCCATCCCAGCGTTTAATGTGGAGGAATGTCAGGCAGTTCTCCATCTCACCGCTCAGGAGGGAGGCAGGGGAAGGAGCCTTTCAGGGAACGGCTGCTCAGGAGCACGGATTTCATCCCAGCTGGAATGATGAGTTTAGAGCCGAGTCTCAACAAACTTCCCCTCCTCTCAGGGAAGAGAAGCAGGAATTTCCCAGGGTGAGTCCCAGGGTGCATGTGCCCAAATCACCTCCCAGAGATGCCCACGGGCTGCCTGGTGAGCCAGCTTTGACCAGGTGCCAGGGAAAGCTGGGCACATCCAGGAGGGATGGCATGGCACAGCCCTGGGATGGGCAGGGATCGCCTCTCGGGGTGCAGGAGTGGTGGAGGAATCCTCACCTACCAACTGCCTTCCCTTCAGAAAACACACCCAGATTTTAAGGGCCCTCGAAGCATCCTTTGTACACAGAGAAGTGGCAAACACTTCCCAAGTGCCGGAGAAATGAGAGGCTTTCACTGGAAAAGGAAAATCATCCCTCTCTGCCAGAGAGTTCTGCAGGCAGGGCTGTTTACAGAAATGATGGATTTTTCCTGTGGCCAGCGTGACTGTCTGACCATGATCCCAAAAGTGCCCAGAAGAGCACTAAGAAAAGCACACACTCTGCAGCTGAACTTCCTCCTCTTCCCAGACTTGGCAGTCAGGCGTTCTGCCCAGAAAAAACTTGGAATCCAGCTTTAAAAAAATGCATAGACACAGATCCTTCTGGAGAACTGGAAGATACCCCAGGATTCACATAGATTTCCATGGGATTTTTTAAAATATATTCGTGGTGGCCTTTCAGCTCCTCAGGCAGCATCAACCAGGAGTTCAAGACTACTCCATAACACCTCGTGGGTTCCTTTGGAATTAAAGTGTCTCCTCCAAGGGATGGGAACTTTCCTGTCATTGGGAATCAAGAGTAAAGCACCAATGAAGAAAGGAATTGGAGTTTCACTGGGACAAGCCCCTCTCCAGACCCCACGTGGGTCCCCTCACAGGCTGCAGGCCAGCTGGGAGCTGTCTGCCAGCTCCTCCAGGTTGTCCACCAGGGTGATGATGGCTTCTATTTTCTCTTCTGGGAGCACGTGTGAGGCGTTGGATCGAAACTTCTTCAGGAGCGACTCTTTGCTCAGGGGCTTCCTCCAGTGCCCATAGAAGGTGTCACACTTGCCTGTCAGGACGTCCCCGCTGTGCAGGAGCAGGGCCACCTCTCCGTACATCTTGTCAAAGTTGGCCACGTTGTCTTCGGGGTGCTCCACCACCACTTTGTCCAGCAGCTCCCTGAGCTCCTGCCGGTGGATGCTGCTCTCGGAGAAGGAGCCGAGGCCCACCTCGCCATCCAGCAGGGCAGCGCAGGCGTTGAACTGGAAGGAGTGCCTGGCCTGGTGTTCCGAGCTGGGGAAAGGCCGGTTGATGTACTTGGACACCGGGATCTTCAGCATGATGGTGCGGATCAGAGAGGGGCAGAAGGACCCCGCGTAGTTGATGAAGAGATTCCGGACGGACAGGGCAGCATCCACCACCCAGTGCATCCCCAGGTGGGCTGGGAATCGCTTGAAGGCAATGTCCTGCTTCTCCAGGAGGAACTCATGGTGCTCACTTGGAGCGGGCAGCGGTTTGGGTTGGTAGACGCTGTAGAAAGCGCTGAACCCGGAGCAGCCGGGAATGTCATCCAGGATCAAGGGGTTGGCCTCCATCCCTCGGGCAGCCAGCAGTGCTGCCTCCAAGCCCAGGCGGGTGGCGTTGCCGACGTGCAGGGGCTTGGCCTGGGTGGCAGCGTTGGCCATGGGCGCCCCGGCGAGGGACGCGGCGATGCCCAGGGCGTGGCCGCACTGGGCTGAGCTGAGGGACAGCAGCTTGGCCGTGGCCGCGGCGCTGCCCAGGGTGCCCACCACCGATGGGGGGTGGAACCTGGAGGGGGCATTGCGGGGATGAGCGTCCCTGCCTGCCTGGCCCAGGGAGCCACTGGAAATCCCTCAGGGCTCTGGTGCAGGTGGGAGTCACCAGACTCAAATTGTAACCATCTAAAAACTAAGTTTCTATTCGAAACCTCCTTAGAGGCAACAGAGAGAGCTCAGCATCTGCAGAAAGCAAGTTGAATTTTCTCTAGTAGGTGGCATGGCTTGTGTCCATACAGCCAAACTTTCTACCCCCAGACAAATAATTTGGCCTCACACATGCCCAAGGGAACAGCTCCTGGTTGATTCCATTGCTTGGATCACACCAGGACACTGCTGGTGGACAGCAGTTGGCACCGGGGCTGTGCCCGTCACCAAACCCTGCTTTGGCTCTGGGATCCTGCCCTCGCTGGTTCAGGTGATGGCACTGCTGGCTCACTGGGAGTTCTCTTGGAGGTTGTTTTTGAGGCAAAATCCCTGGAAGTCACCAAATAAATACCTGGTGCTTTGTCACCTCCAGCATTTGGCTCTCAGTGAGGCTTTTCCTGAGCCGGGGTAAAGTTAAATTAAGCTGGGCTTAACCTAAATCAACATTTTCAAACCCCGACTTGTCAACCCTCTTCCTGCTCAGTGAAGAAAAGGAGCTTTACCTTTTGGGAATGTCGTGAGCCTCTGTGGAGAAGTGCATGAGCCTTCCTTGCACTTCCAGGCCCACATTGAAAGCCAGCAGGAAATCCAGGCCGTTGGGTTTGGTGCACGGAGGAAGCATTTGGGAAGCTGCCAGGAGAGCGGGCAGGATGGCCCCGGAGGGGTGAGTGGCGGGATGCCAGGTGTCATCAAAATCCATGGAATGGGTCTGCCAGAGAGATGGGGGTAAGGACGTGCTGGTGGCTGGAAGCTGAGGGAACAAGGGCTCTTTGTGGATATTCCCAAGGAAATTCTGCCCCAGCATCCACCCAGTGTTCCCACAGGGGCTGTTTGGCCCCTCCAAAATCCAGGGGATTGCAGAGGAGCCCCAGCTTTTGTCCCCAACACCCTCTCAGAGACCACTCGGCTTCCTGAAATGCTGATTCCTGGCTTTGAAGGCACCACAGGGAGCGCAGATCACCTGGATTAGCCGGGACCACAGGTCTCCCTGGGAGAGCTGGGAGCACAGATTTCCCGGGAAGAGCCGGGAGCACAGATTTCCCGGGAAGAACCGGGAGCACAGATACTCCTGGGAGAGCCGGGATGACAGATTCCCCGGAAAGAGCTGGGAGCACAGATCCCCCGGGAAGAGCCAGGAGCACAGATCCTCCTGAAAGAGCCGAGAGCAGAGATCCCCCTGGAAGTGCCAGGAGCACAGATTCCCCTGGAAGTGCCAGGAGCACAGATGCCCCTGTGATAGTTGGAGGCACAGATCCCCCGGGAAGATCCAGCCTTACCGCCACGCCGTTGGTGAAGGCTGCCAGCGTCGGGGAGAGCTTCACGCCTGGCTTGCCATAGACAGAGCTCACGGCCACGGAGGAGTACAGCTCCTGCGGGAAGGAGGGAATCTCAGGGGAGCGCCCGGAGGGAGCGGGGCCGGTGCCAGGACACCCCGGGGGTGCCCGCGGTGGCGGTGGCGGTGTCGGGGCTGTCCCTACCCGGCAGTAGCGCAGGGCGATGTCGAAGACGCGCGTGGTGCTGCCCACCAGCCCCACGCCGATGCTGTCCAGGATCATCCTCTTGCTCCTGTGCCGGACGGTGCTGGACAAGTGCTCGGGCCGAGCCGCGTGGATGAAGGAGGCGAAGCTGCTGGTCACGGTGTCCTCGGGAGCGCTCCGGGCCACCACTGCAGCGCCGGGACACAGGGAGGGGACAGGGACAGCGCTGAGCGCCGAGCCGGCGGCTCACGGGTCCTCAGCCCCCGCCGGCCCCGGCCTCGGGCAGGGACGGAGGCGGCAGGACCTGCCTTGGGCAGGGGGCTTGGTTTTAGGGAGTCCTGCGAGGAGCAGGGAGCTGGAATTGCGCATCCTCATAGGCCCCTTCCAACCTGGGATACTCTGATTCCCTGTGTTCTCCATGTAATGTTCCATATTCTACAGGTGCTCTGGGAACGCCCTGGTGTGGTCTCAGAAGGTTCAAGAGAAGCAGCTTCAAAGCTCAGCCTCATCCCCTCGCCTTGGGTTTCCGTCTACCATTTTTGGGGTTTATTAGTACAAATTATGTCCCTTTATCCAGAGGAAAGGCAGAGCAAGTGCCCTGCTGTACTACCAGTGCTGCCCTTTGGGAGTGGACCACATAAATCCAAAACTTCCAATATTTTTTGGAAAACAAGTCTAGACTCAAAGTCTGGATTAATCCAGAAGTTTGGTCTTTCAAGGTACTAAATTGTCTTGACTCAGCCAACAAAACCCTTAAGCCCTATATACTCCAAAGGATGTTAATCCTTAAAAAAAGTTGAAATTGTATGGAAAATACCCAGTTTGGGTCTATTGTATGTTTTAATTTCAGTGACAAATTGCCTTGTTTAGATTGTATATATTGTTATGTATATTAATTTTTATATACAATAATTTAATACAATTCATATATTAATTTATAATTTATAATATTTTCTAGAGCTAGAATTAATATATTTATATTTATAATTCATGGAATTAAAATTGTTATGGCCCATTCTAATTTATACCATTAATCTGAGAGTGCACACGAGAGTAGGAAAAACAAAATTCCCTAAAGCCAAAATTTGCAGGATGGCAAATCCATACATTTACTTATGTGTGAATGTGGGGTACACACACACACATGTAGATAAAAATGACATTAATATCCACATTAAATTAATCACAGATTAAAAAAATAAAAATACTTTGCTTCAACATGTTCTGGGAAAACTCATCCAAATCAGCAGGTACACACATGAGGCTTTGTTTTTGGAACAGAAAACATGGGAATTAACGGAATGACCATTCCCTAATTTCACTAGGCTGTGTTGATCCCGAAATGTCACATCCAGTGACTCACGGAGTGCTGGCTCCGGTCTTTGGGCTCACCTGGAGCCCGGCGGTCTGAGCCGCCTGTAAACACAGCCGGGAATGTCATCACTGCCTGACTCAGCGGGAGAACACCCGCTCCTGTGGAACACATTCCTGTAGGAATCCTGACATTCAGCACTTCGGGACCTGCTGCCGACCCAAACCCGGGTCCTCCGGGAGCACCCTCGGGTCCCCCCCGCGGCTCCCGGCCCGGGAATGGTGATGTCAGCCGGGCTTGGAGAGGCTGCAGGAAAATCTGCCCGAATCACAGCACCCAGAAAAGCTGGATCGTTTCCTTCCCGACATCAAATGCTCTTTGTCACCTCAGTAGGCAGCGAGGTTTTTTAACCCTTCAGCTAAAAGCATTCCATGACTCCCGCGTTTTCCTCCTGGCATGGAAGGACTTCATAAAAAAATTAAAACTGTCCAAGACCAAATAAATCCCTGTGGATTGCTGCTATTTCTCTGGTCCTCAAGTGTTCATTAAGCAACATTCTTTGCATTTATTACATTAATAATGCATTTTGAAATAAGTTAATTGCCATAATAGACCAGGAACACATTTAAAAATAAGTTATATAAATTTATAATAAACTTATAATAAATCAAGGACACTTTTAAAAAGAAGTTAATAAACATAATAGACCAAGAACACATTTTAAAATAAATTAATGGACAATCTTAGACCTAATTAAGAGACAAAATAGACCAAGTTGCTGCACAGCCAAGTTCTGGTTAATTCATCCAAAGCTGGACGGTGCTGGAGACACGGAGAATGATCCCTGAATCACTCCAGGCAATGCCCAGAGCGGGATCAGATGGGATAAAGAAGCAGTGACAAGGGGAGGAGTTAAGGATCAGTTAAACATCTGAGAGTTGTGCTCAAAGAGGAAGAATTTGGAAAGTCTGGTTCTAAACCAGTTAAAGTTTCTGGTTTAGCACAGTTCTAACAATTCAAATTTTTACTCTTTGCTGCTTTTCCCCTGGTCCTTTAGCCCCGAGGGCACAGAGCACCACAGGACCCACCAAACACCCTTTGCCTTCCAAGAACTGGAGAATTTCTCTTGGTGTGCTCAGCCCAGCACCTTCTTTTAAATTAATGCCGTGATAATTTTGGGATGCCCGCTCGGAAAGGATGGGGAGTGCTGTTCTGCAGAGAGATACAAACCGTGGGCAGCAGTTTTGTGGACTTGTCGAGAGCTTGCCAAGAACTTCTGTGATTTCTAGAGGAAAGACACAGACAGGGAATTTGTCACCAAAGCTGCTGGAAGTTTATTTCAGGGCAGTTCTCCTGGTTGTGTCTCTAAGGCAGCATCGTGAGACACTCACAGATCAAACGAGCACATAAAACTAACTACATATTTAAAGGAGGAAAAAAATATTTTCCAAAGCTGCGTCCAGCAGGGATGCCAAGAACATCCAGGGAAATAAAGCCGCTCAGTGGAAGGGGCAGCACAGCCTTCCCAGACCTGCCCAGATCCTGCAGCCAGCGGGACCAGCTCTGAGTGGGCACAGGGAGAAAAACCCACGGAGCACATCCCAACAACAACAACAACAACAACCCCCCCATGGCACGGTCCAGGGCACGTTTGGGACACAGGGAAGGAGCAGCCATGGGAGAAAAAGGTCAGTAGCTAAGTTAAGTGGCTGTGAAAACCACCGGGGTTTGTTAATTTTGGGGCAGGTTCCCGTTTAATGTCACGCTCACTTTGACCAGTTGGGGAACCGCCCGGAAAGAGACATTTCCTCCTTAAAGTGCGAAAGGAAAGCCCAGGGATGGGTAGGGTTTGCATGGAAGAGTGGTTACCTGGAAGGTGGAGTAGACCATGCTGGTGGCTGCTTTTCCCAACGCTCCGTGGCCAGCTGGGAGTGCTCGGCGCGAGGATGGCGGAGGTGTGTGGCTGGAAGGTGTGTGGTGGCAGGGTTTATATGTGCTTCCAAAAGGCAATTTGCTTTTTGTTTTTTTGCAACTGAATTTCAAGGGGGATGACATCAGCCCCCGGGCAGCCAGAGGGTGGGGGGAGTCTGTGAGGATTTGTGTTTGTGTCTGCTGAACAGAAGGGAACCCCCCCTCTGGGGTCAGGGAGTAAAAAAAAAGGTTTAGGACAATAACTGACAAAGTTCAAGGAAACTCCTGTCTCCAAAATGCTGCAGGTGCCAATGGGTGAAGCAAGTGGTGCCAGGCTCCTCCTCCCGAGGAGGACTATAAAACTGGGATTTACCAGGAAATGAGAGGGACAAGAGCATCCTCCCATTGAGCAGAAGTGTCACCACCGCAGGTAATCCCGGCTGCAGAGGCACAAGCGAGGCTTTGGAGGTTTTCTGTAATGCTTTTCTTGAACACCTTCAGTGTTTGGGTGTTTGGCTGAGTCTTTCCCAGCTCTCCTTCTCCTGAATCTCCAGCTCTGCGATGCCAGGTGCTGCCGGGTCACTGAACTGTGAGTGCACCCTGGAGCTTCCAGGGAACACCGGGGGCCTTCGTTCCCAAGTGAGCCTTTGGATGCTGGGGGAATGCCACGGCTCTTTGCTTTGTCCAGCAGTGAAGCCTGGGGGTATTTAACATGCTGCATATTATTTTGGGCAGAATTACAGCCTAGTGGGACACATCTTTTATGTAAAACTGAATTTTCTACTAACTCCCCCGCAGCCCTTGGTGTGTAGCCGTGCATCTCCAGCAATTCCATGCTGGTTTGCACCAGAGGAGAGCCAGGGTTGTGATGTGAAATCCAGCTGTGTGTTGTGGTTGTGCACTGTTCATCTTGCTGTGTGCTTCTCCAAAGTGAGTTTTGTTCTCTTTCCATGTTTATCTGGAGAGAGGCAGCGTTTCCTCGGAGTTGAGTAAACATTTGTTATCACTTACAAGGTGGAGTGGAAAACTAACGGCAAAATGCCACTGGGGAAAAAGGGAAAATGGAATGGTGTGGTGTTTGTAGATGTGTTCCGTGGCATGGGAAGCCTCGCTCCAGCCTCCTGAGGAGGGAATATCCATGCCTTGGAATATTCCCGTTAATGTTGGTCACGGGGAAGCAGCACCGGCAGTGGCTGTCAGTGCAAAGTGGATGCACACAGGGATTCCTGCAAAGCCAGGGGTGACAGTGCCAAGGGAAGGGGATGCAGATGGGAATGACCTTTCCTGGAAGGGGTGAAGGGAAGTGAGGAAGGCAGTGAGTGAAGGAAATGTGTCCAGAGCCTGTCTCACGTAGCCCAGAGGTCACGGTCGGGGAGAAGAGCAAGGACAGAGGGAGGACCTCACACAGCATTCCTGCAGCTCCCAGGGTGAGGAATGCCAGGGGCACGCAGGGAAAGGAAGGAAGGTGGAGGAGGCAGGATGAGTGAGGGTGTGGCCTTGGCTTTGCTCTGCTGCACCAGGGATTTGTGCAGGGAAGGATCATCCCGGGCTGCCCCATCCCTCTGGGAGATCCAGCTCTCTGGGAGCACCCCAGGTGCCTCCTCAGCATGGGGACGTCTCCATCCTCGTGGTTGTGCCGTGGCTGTGCTGGCTGGTGCTCTGTGTGTGCAGAGAGCTGCTGATCCCACCTGGGAGAGCGGGATTTTCCATCTGCTCCCCTGCCTCCTGCACAAGCCCACGTTACCGTGCCACACCTTCAGTTTCCTGTGTTGCCTGTGGAGAAATGGATCCTTACAGAGTGCCAGGGGCACCGACGGGGCAGTGGCAGCATCCATGAGTGAGGTCATCCCGGGGCATATCTGAGCAGAAAACCCCTCTGGGTGTTCCCATGCTGAGCCTCGTTTTTCCAGGCCCAGTGCAGCCCTCGGCATTCCAGTGCTGCTGCTCCTGAGACAACACCAGCAGGATTTTCATCATTTGACATGTCCTGATGTTGCAGGAAACAGAGGCAGGGACAATGCCCAGCTGTGAACTGGTCCCAGGACAGGGACCACGAGTCAGTGTTGGTGTGGGGTGAGCTGTGAGCAGTGGGCACCTCTGCAGCTGTTTCCAACCCCAAACCCTTCTTCTCCTCCTCCTTTTCCATATCTTGGGATGAATCCTCTCACATCTTTCCCTTTGCACCTACATAGCCTGACATGTTCTGGTGTTTCTCTTCCTCCCTTCCCCTTCTGCTCTGGAAGCAGAGGGAAACATCCCTGTTATCTGTGTCTCCCCATCCCTCACCCATCCCAGCTCTTTGTTGCAGGCTTTAAACCCTCCAGGACAGCCAATTATACAGAAATCCCCAACAAAATGAGCCTTGGCAAATTGAAAACCCCTTCTGCGAGCCAAGGAGTCCCCTGGCCAGCCCATCTCCCTCCAGAAATCCCACCTCACTCTCCTCCAGGGTTCAGATCACAGCAGCGGCTTGTTGCAGTGTGCCTGGAAAGCCACAGCCTGAGCTGTGTCAGAGCAGGACATCTGGAGGAACTTCATGTCCTGGCCCATCTTCAAGTGCAACCATTTAAACCAAACTGCTTCTTTACAGAGAAGTGTCGTTTAAAATATTAAAAAAGACAAAATCGCGGAATCCCCGGGTGGCTGCTCAGCTCTGCCCAAGGGCACATCGTTCCTTGGGGCCTCCTGAAAGTCAGTGCAGTGATGGTAAAAGGGAACATTCCTACCTCGGAGCTGGGGTTTGGTGCATCTCCCAGATTCCAACCTTTAGCACAACCAAACAATTGAGTAATTAAGTGTTTCCTAAGCTTTGCTTGAAAGTTTTTACCCTTTCCATATTTGATGAGTTTATGTGGCTGAGTCAGTTTGGGGCTGTGAGGAGTTGATTTATCCTTCGTCCTTCCTTTGGGGAAATGACATCCTTTGGAATAAAGGGAGAGAGGAAAACGTGGCTTTTTTAGCAGAACAAGAGAGTCCAGAGGATACTGATGTTTGTAAAATGTGTATTTATGCCGAGGATTTGTGTGATACTGGAATTTCAGTTCATTTTTATTCACATCACTGTTTTTCTTGGGGTGGTGCTCCTTCCCTCCTCCTCACTCCCTGTATCCATAGTAGAGCTTCCCTCTCCTTCCAAAGGGCTCTTTGGAATGGCTGAGAACAGAATACATCACTTTCTCCCTTTCCAGCTGTTTTAGGTCATCAAATGTTCTAAAAATACCAAAATAACAAGAACGTTGCTGTTTTATTTTCATCTTTGTTTCCCAACAAAACCCTACAGAGAGAAAACTTCAGCTCCTGGTACCCAGGAGTGCTGAGGAATGGAAATGTGGGGGCTGCCTGCAAATAGACGAGTTCATGGTAGAAATATGAAGGGTTTGAAAATAGACTATTTAGTCACTGGGGTTTCAAGAAAGGGATGGAGCTGGAAAATTCCATCTGGAAGGGAGACTGTGTGTGTGTGTGCACCGTGCCTGCCTGTTTGTCTGCAACAGTGGATAAGAAACGTCCTGGAACGGCTCAAAAATACCTTGTGGCTTTCGTCTGGATGTTTGTTGGTTTGTGTCGGGCTATTCATCCCTCTCCATCTCCAGCAGCCTGGACAAGAGGGGACAGCAACCATCACCACCACCTGCAGCGCTTTGGGGCACCTAAACATGTTTTTGCCAGAAATCCCTGTCGCCTAAATAGGTTGTGTGTGTTTTTTCTGGATAGGGCTCCGGAAAGCAGGCACCTAAAGCTGTGCTTTGAATCAAGCCTTTGTGTGCAGTGCGGAGCGGGGAGGCACCACCTGAGCCTGTCACCAGTTTCTGCCCCTCTGGAGCAGGGGCCCGGCCCTGGAGGCTGGCCGGGGGCCCGAGGCCGGGCCGGCCCCAGGCGGGGAGGCTGTGGGGGCGAGGGCCGACTCCGCTGTTTTGTCTGGAAGGGCCATGGCGAGCGCCGCGGGCTTCGCCGCCGTCTTCTACAGCGAGCCGGCCGTGCTGGGGCTCCTTGGGAACGTGGCCAGCGCCTTCCTGCTGAGCCTGCGGAACTTCGCCGTGGCCACCACAGGCCTCGGGCCTCGGGGAGCAGAGGAGGTGCTGGCAGGTGGGTGCTGCTGCCCAGGGCAGGGGGTTGGGGTTGGACATCGCTGGAACTCTTTGAGAGTCGTCCCTGTCAATGCCACAGGTGGGATGGTGGGGGAGAGGTGGGCTGTGTGCTCCTAGGTGGCTGCTCCTCCTTCCCCTGCCTCTGCCAGGAGTCTGGGCCAAAGATTCCATGTGCCATTCCCTGCTAGATCCGAACTGCCCTGGGAGATGCTCACCATGCTGAGCCATGGGGGATCAGGGACCACACACAGAAATTTCCCATGAAGGTGGGAAGAGGGGCCGGCAGAGGCCACAGCGCCGCTCAAAGGAAGATCATGGGGTGTCCCCCAGAGCTTCCTGCAGCTACAGCCTTTTTGAGCTTTGCTTCATACCCAACCTCTTCATGCACCCCTCAGGTGTCCACCTCATCCTGATCGGAGGCTTCGTCCAGCTCCTGGCTGGATTCCTTGCCTTCCGGAAGTATGACCACCTGGGAGGTGCAGCCTTCCTCACCTTCTCCGCTCTGTGGAGCAGCTACGGGGCCACACGGGTCCTGTCCGCTGCTTATCCCTTCCTGGAGAACACAACGCTTCCCTCTGGGAACGCTAGCCAGCCCCCGCCTGCCGGCACAGCCCAGCTGTCAGCGCACCAGAGCGCCGTGGCCGGGCTGGTGGCCTACATCGCCATCTCCTGCATCCTGTCCTTCTGCTCGGCCACTCTGAACTACATCCTGCCCTTCATCTTCGGGGCCATCGCGCTGGCCCTGGGCTTCGAGGCGGTGGCGCTGTTCGGGGACTGGGCCCTGGTGGTGTCTGCAGTGCTGGAGCTGGGCATCGTCCTGTGCGGGCTCTACGGGGCGCTGGCCCTGCTGCTCAAGGGCATCACTCAGAGGCACGTTCTGCCTGGCTTCGGGCACCCTCTCTTCAATGTCCTGCTGCTGGGGTCGGCACAGAAAAGCTCCTCCAAGGCCCTTGGGGAAGAGAAGAAGAAGAACACAAAGTATGCCGAGCCCATGGCCCTGGGCAACATCTGCGACACCGTCTCGCCCTTTATATTTGCCTTTTACTTCTTTGGGTACATGGAGACCTTCTGTGTGGGGGCAGTGTGGGTATCCATCACCTCCAGCTGCCAGCTGCTCTCCAGCTTCTACAGCTACCTGAGAGGGGACGTCTACCACACCACCAAGTTTGGTGTGCACAGCCTCTTCTGGCTGGTGATGTCCTGGGAAGAGTTTGTCCTCACCTTCCTCGGGCTGCCCACAGCTCAGGAGAGCAGGCTGGGAATGTTTGGAGGGTGGTTCTTCCTGGCCACTGCCTGCCTGCTGTTTCTGATGTCCACCCACAAAGACACCCTGGAGATGCTGCAGAATGCCTCCTTCATCCTCCTCACATCCGCCTTCATCCACCAGATCCCGCTGCCCGGCGCCTGGCCCTTCCTGGGAGCCGCCTGCAGCCTCTGCGCCGCTCTCTCCTTGTACTGCGCCTTTTCCAGCCTCATCAACTCCATCGCGGAGAAGGTCCTGATTCCTGTTGGCGCCCAGGCCGTGTCCAGCTCCGCTCTGCAGACCACGCTGGTGGCTCTCCAGGCCTGGCTCTCGGGGCCCAGGGACGTTCCCGGTGGCACCGGCGCTGCCGTGCCGGACGCTCTGTTCTACATCTGCAACGGCCTGGCTGCAGCCTCGGCCATCCAGGGAGGTGCCGGCGGTTCTGGCAGGCTGCAGCTCTTCATCCCCTCCGTGCTCATCCCGGGAGCCCTGGGGCAGCTGCTGGTGTGCAGGATCCAGGTGCAGGGAGGCAGGAGGTTTGGATCCGTGCTCCCGTTCTGCTACGCTGCCTTCTGGGGAGCCTGGAGCTGGCTGCGCCTGGCAGGTGACGCACGGGAGGGCTCCTGGTCTAAGGGGTGTTCTCAGGGAATTTCGGATTGCTTGCTTCAGCTGATTCCCTCTTTCAGGACAATCAGTCTAAGGGGTGTTCTCAGGGAATTTCGGATTGCTTGCTTCAGCTGATTCCCTCTTTCAGGACAATCAGTCTAAGGGGTGTTCTCAGGGAATTTCGGATTGCTTGCTTCAGCTGATTCCCTCTTTCAGGACAATCAGTGACTCCAGGGTTACCAAAATTCCTCCTTGTAGCAAGGTAATGCCCAAACCATCCCAGTTTGCACTTTTTGCCATTGCTGCAGGCACTGGGTGCTCTCAGCTCCACGAGTCCAAGTTGTGTCTTCAACTCCAACAGAGACCAAGATTTCCCTGCTAAAATATTGTGAGACAGCCCTCGGACTGGCTCTGGGCTCTTACCTCAGAATAACAACTCAGGAGATGATTTTTAGGCAGTGGCAGACTCCAGGTTCTGGATTTATCCTTCAGGAGCCTGAAGAAATCCATCCCAGTTGGTCACAGCCATGAAAGAAGCTCTCAGAAGCTGAGCCTGGGCTTTAAAAGCCATTTTTCACTCAGGGTGGGCAGAGTGTTCACACAACCTCCGTGCCAGGCACTCTTAAAATGAGCACCTGTGGGGAGAGTTGAAGTTGTTGCTTCAGAGGTGTGGCAGCAGCTGCTAAATTGTCCAGCCAGACCTTGAGTATTCCAAGCTGGAGGTAAAATCATGAGCTTTTCTTGGATAACCAGCAGCAGCCCTTCAGTTAATACCTCAAATACTTTGCGTGGCAGAAGCAGCGGGTGTCAATGAGGGAGGGTTTTTGTGAGGCCACCATCCATCAGTTGGAGTTGCAGCAATTCCAGCTGAGGATCGGTCACTGTCCTGCCACCCTCCTGTCACACTGCTCCTCATGGTTTGCTCATAACCACATCTGGTCCCATTTCAGGCCACTTGCTGAACATCGGGGCAGGGAACACTGAAGGATTCACTGCTGGCTCTGTTGCCTTTTTGGTGCTCAACGCTTTTTTAATCATTTTAGGTAAGTCCCACACCCACCTGGGTTGTTACTGAGGGGCACTTGGGGTCAGATCATTCATCCTCCAGTGGTTTCTCCATGGTGGAGATGCTCGAGAGAAGGAGGCTCAGCTCTCGCTGTCGCTGGGATTAGGCAAGAACGGGGATGTTTTGCCCACAGCCAGTAACAGAAGCTGAACTGGGCTTAGCAGAAACAGCCCCAAGGGAATGGAAGAACATTTCAAAGAAAATAAAAGGTTCAAATCAGGTGAAAGTGTTCATTGCACTGGGCCGCTGGCAGAAATCCCCAGCCACACTCCAGCCCAGCTGGTGTAAATCACAATGTGCCTGGCTGCCCGAGGAGTGTTTTCCATGTGAGCACAGTGTCCTGGCAGATCAAGGCTTTGGCAGCGTGTCCCATGGAACCTGAGGGCTGAACAGAGCAGAGTTGTTCCTCTTTGTTCCTCCATGGACAGGGAAGTCAGAGCTGGGGCTGCTCGGTTTAATCAAACAAGCCTAAGTTGATTTAGGAACTCTTCTGCTGCCTCACAGACATTTATGGGCCGTGCTCTGATGTGGGTCCCTCCTGTTTGTGTTTCTTTCCACAGCTTCCTCTTTTAACGTGGTGCTGCTCTGTGTGACCCTGGCAATGGAGCTCTTGGCCATTTGTTTTCTGCTCTTTACACTGGACAACCTCCCTTTGCCATTTGAAAGTGAGTTTTAGGGAAACTTGGACACTGAACTTTCACCCACAGAGTGCAGGGTGTGAGGTGGGGAGCAGTGTGGAAAACTCAGTGTGGAAAAATCAAGCAGAGAGTGTTCCTCTTTCCCTGGAAGTATGGTGTGTGAACCTCTCAGCCCATGACTCGAGGAGGAAACCTTTCCTCCTGTCACCCACAGAGCCGTGAGCTTCCAAATAAACCTGGTACTGCTGGATCAGGGCACCTGCTGTGGTTCTGTACTGCTCTCCTTCCCAGAGGATGTTCCCTGAGCTGTGGGATGAGCTGAACGTGCCACCCGTGCCCATGGCTGCAGTTCTGCTGAAGCTTTGGCTTTGCTGCAAGTGACAATTTTATTTTTAATTCCATGGAGCGCGTTAGCAAGGCGATTAGCAGGAGCTTTTCCACCAGGACTGTGTCATCGTAGAATAGAATCACAGCGCCATGAAATCCTTTAGGTTGGAAAAGCCCTCCAAGATCACTGAATACAACTCATCCCCCAGCACTGCCAAGGCCACCACTAACCCATGTCCCCAAGGGCCACATCCACACTGTTAAATCCCTCCAGGGATGGGGATCCAATCGCCCTTCCTGCCTCTGACTCCGGGATTTTTTCCAGTTGTGGTGTTGAGCATCCTCAGCATCATCTGCTTCTACGGAGCGACGGCCTCGCTCGCCAACTGCATGTTTGGGAAGGAGCTGCTGCTGCTGGGACCTCCTCTGTTCACAGTAAGACATGCCTCGTGTGATGGTGCAGCTCCCTTGCTCAGAAGGGCTGTCCTGGGGCCTTCAGTGCAGATTTCCCATGGAATTTCCCTCCTGCTAAATCCTTTAGTGCCATTTGAAATCCCAGTCACAACACTTTTGTAGGATGCTGTGAGCTAGAAACAAGCTCTTTTCCATTCTGAATAACATTGGGGAAAGTGTAGGGATGTTTACAAGACTCCTACCTTGCTCCAAAATGTCTGTCTCCATGGTCCTGTGGAATTAGCCATCTCCCATCCAAGCATTCCTGGCAGACTGCAGTTTTAAAAGCCATAACCTGGGGGACAGGGAATTCAAAGTTTCCCAGACTGTGAGAATTCCCCACCAAACTTCAAACTTCTCCTAATGCCTGGTGTGTCAGGGCAATTCCCTCTATCCAGGGTGATGGATCTGACAGCTCAAATTCCTGCTGGTGAGAAACATTTCCATTAAATCAGCATTTCATGAGAATGCCCTTGAAACTCGATCCTCCTCTGGATTTAGGATTCCCTGACAGTTTCCTTAGATCACTTTGGAGAGCAATTCTTTCTCCAGGAAGCTGTGCTGGGTGGGATTCTTCTGCTCTAATTTTAGGCGTCAGCAGTTCAAATGCCCACCCCGAGCCGCTCTCTTGGACTTTATGAATTGGAATTTATCTCGTTTACTTTGGAGGAAGCATCCCCAGAGGTGCTGCCTCCACCCTTGGATTGCCAAGGGAGCACGGCACGGGGGACTCCTGCATTTGGGTGGGTGGAATCCTTCCCTGTGTTCCATATGTTTGCTTATTCATTGTCTCCTGACTCCTGCCAGGCCGAGAGCTCCAAGAAGGGCAGGGAAGAGCCCCTGCCCTGCGTGTGCCCCAGGTCCCACTGCACCAGTGGCCTGAGGACCATCGCGGGGCTGCTGAACGCGGGCGCCGTGTGCGGGGTCCCCACGGACACCGTGTACGCCCTGGCAGCCTCCTGCAAACACCCTCAAGCCATCGAGAAGGTCTACAGGATCAAGGTGGGGGGACAGGGGTGTCTCTGCTTGCCTGGCTCTGTGTCCTGTCCGTGGGTTTGGACTGAAGAAGAAAGGGGAGCCCCTGGTTTCAGGTTGTCCTCAGACTCAGGAGATGACCGTGGACAGAGGTCGTGAGCAGCCACAGCAGAACATCAGGGACCCTCTGCTGAGCAATCCCTCTCTGTTCCAGGCTGGGGCACTGGGAATTAGGCACTGGCATCCCTGGGGATGGACAAAGCACAACCCCAAACTGGGGCACTGGGAATTAGGCACTGGCATCCCTGGGGATGGACAAAGCACAACCCCAAACTGGGGCACTGGGAATTAGGCACTGGCATCCCTGGGGATGGACAAAGCACAACCCCAAACTGGAATAGCCACTCCCAAGCAGGTCCAAACCTGTGTTTGTCCTCTCTGCCTTACAAAGTGCTGAATCAGAATCCCAGGGCTCAATTCCCCCAGACTTTTGGAGCCATTCGGTGCTGGAACCAGCCCTGAAGTTTGCACCTTCAATCCAACTTTTGCTGCCTGGCCCTGTCTGCTCTCCATGAGGCAATTTCCTGGCTAGCCTGGAGAAATAACCATAACAGACTATCTCAGCTGGCCCCAGCGTGAACAGCAGCAACAAAGGCCGCCTTTGCTGTGCTGCTCTGCTGCCAGGGCTGACCTTCCCTGCCACTGAGAGAATATAAACAGAATGTAAATACATGCCCAGTTCCTGAGTCATGTGGCCCCGCTGAAGCTGATGTCAGTTGAGGACTGAAATGACAGCGCTCTGCGAGCTCCTTTTATTTCCCCTCCATCTCCCTGTTGGTTTTACACCAAACTTATTCCACCAAATTCATTTCAAAGCACTGAAGAGGTGCTAATGGAGGTGTTGGTTTGCAGGGGGTTGAGCTCTCCAGCCATTCTCCCATCACAAATTGTGGGGTTTGACCTTGATTTATACCAGCAGAAAATTGGACAAAATCAGGGCCCTGGAACATAAGATCTTAAAAATGCTGATAATGAGCGGAGCATCGCTGCCGCTGGGATGGATATGCCTAAAGAGGGGGATTTGGATGTATCCTGGCAGATTCCCAGGGGCAGGACGCTGTTCTCTCTCTCCTCTTCAATTTGCACGTGCAGATCTGAGCTGGGGCATCAATCACAGCTCAGCACTTTGTGCACACACAGCATCTTCCTTGCCTGGAGCTCCTGCTCCCTGGGAAGCACAAAACCAGGATCCCAGTGGGCTTCGGGGTTCTCCAGGCAAACTTTCTCTCTTTAGCTTTTTCCTCCCTTCCTCTCTCCCTGTTTTTTCAGGACAGGCCTCAAGAGAAGCCCATCTGCATCTTTATTTCCAACCTGGAGCAGCTGCGAGCAGCCGCTCCGCCCATCAGCCCCCTGCTTTGGGAATTCATGGAACACGTTTATCCCGGTGGCATTGGCTGCATTATCCGGAAGGGAGAGTG
This sequence comes from Atrichornis clamosus, assembly GCA_013400975.1. Taxonomy (NCBI): domain Eukaryota; kingdom Metazoa; phylum Chordata; class Aves; order Passeriformes; family Menuridae; genus Atrichornis; species Atrichornis clamosus. The sequence continues at coordinate 100,557 of WBMZ01010498.1, read as the reverse complement.
GCTGAAGAAGCTGGGTGAGATGCACAGGACAGACTTTCTCTCTCCCTCTCATGTTTTCAACACAGCAGGTTTGCAACCCACACACCCTTTGGGATGTGATGGGGAGAGATGCCGCTCACTTTATCCTAAGAAACCCCCTCTGGAGCACTCAGATGTGTTGGTCAATGTTTAGCAGAGGGTGTTAATCAGCTGGAATGACACGTTAAGAGTGGCAGCCAGCAGGATGAGTTTAACCAGAAGCAAGGGAGGCTCCTCAGCCTGGGAGGGTCACCTCTTCCAAGCCCCCCACTGTTCCCTGGGAATGAGCAAACCCTGGGTGGAGCATCCAGGAGATGAGAGGGTTCCTATGGTCATCCCTGCTCATCGCCTCTGCCTCCCCACCATATGGACAAAGTCAAGCACTGTGAGCACTGGGATGATTCACCTCAGACCTGGCTCCTGGGAATCCCTGGAAATAGCACAGAATGAGGGAACTGTAGGAGTTACACACTTAATGTTTAATGGGCAGGGCAAGGGGGCAGAGGGTGGGAGGGTAGGCAGGGGTCACAAGAAGTTGGATTTTGGGATATAGGGAGAGCCTGTGTCCATGGAAGCAGCTGTGCTGTCTCCAGTGGTGATAATTTCCTTTTCTTAGACCCTAAATCGTGCCCTGCTCTCGTGGATTTCTGCTCAGGAATGAACACCCACAAAGACACTCACATCTGGTTGGGAGTGTGGAGCAGGGACACTCCCCAAGGGAGCAGGAACAGGCGCTGTGTCAGCCGTGCCGGTGCCAACGTCCTCCGCCTGTCCCTGCAGGGGTTGGAGCAGGCTACAGCAGGGTGGGCACCCAGGACAGCATCATGATCCGAGTGCCCGACCTGACGGTCCTGGTGCACCTCATCGACATGACCGGACCCTTGGCCATCACGTCGGCCAACCCCAGCGGGGAGGTGGACAGCACCCACCACGACATGGTCATCTCGTGAGTAGCTGCGCGTGGCTGGCCAGTGAGCAGAGGAGCTGGCAGGCCCTGCTCTGCTGTCCTGCTCCAGGGGAACCTCAGCACCAGCTCTGGGACGTGCTCTTGCTGTTTCTTTCCCCACAGGCGTCTCGGCCATAAGCTGGAGGGTGTCCTCTGTGATGGAGACTCTGACGAGGTGGTGGCATCCACTGTGGTCAACTGCACCCAGATTGATGAAAGTGAGTGTAGGAACCACCCTCTGTGTCAGCAGTGGCGTTTTCCTGGGACGTTTCCATGCCTTTCACTGTATCAGTCTGGCAGCACAGGGTGCTCCAAGAGTAACAGCTCTTGAGTGCCTGGACATTTGCAAACATGTTGATGAGGAGAAGCAAACAAAAGATGTCCTGGGAGGACCTCAGTGTTGACAGAGAACAAGGCAGGAGGACAAACAGTTGTGCAAGCAAAATCTGCCCCGTCAGGGCGAAAGTGCTTCAAGTTTTTTGGGTGGGTGTTTCTGGCGGGAAGGGTGGGGGCTGCCTCAGACCACCAGGACCAGGGTGGTACCAGAGCTTGTCCACAGTGACGCTGCCCCACGGCTGAGGTGTCCTGGGTGGCTCTGGGTTGACGTTTGAGAGGGACTCACTGATGGAAAAGCAAACCCTTGAGCAAAGTGTGAGGTCAGTGCTGCTTGGTGGTTGCACTCACTGACAAAGTTTCTGGTCCTCCTACACAACTTTATTTTGAGTGGCTTTGCTGGTCCAGGGTGTTCCTTTGTATTCCTTTCTTTGCCCCCTTGGGGATTATCCTGACTTGTTCCTTCCTCCCCTGGGAAGGTGGGATCACCATCGTGCGGGAAGGCTGCATCCCAGCAGGGAAGGTGATGCAGATCTTTGAGAGGGTGAAGAACAGAGTGGTCTGAACCACAGGAGCCTTTCCCTGAGCCAAGGAACAGCGTCTGCTCTCCCTAAAAACATGAGGTGTCCCACGCCTGGCTGGAGCACGTGGCCTTGGGAGAGCCATTCCTTCTCTGATCCAACTCTCACCTCCTTGGGAACAGCAGCACTTCCCCACCTGGTGCCTCTCCTGGGAGCTTTCTGTGGTGATTTGTTGTGCCTGGATCTGCCGGGAGAGCCGCCCATGGAGCGCCAGCAGGATCAGGAGATGATGCTCTACTGCAGGAATTCCCGGAGCTCCTGCATTTCCTGAGTGCATTGGACCATGAATGTCATGGTTGCTCGTGTGTCCCCCTCCACAATACTCAGATCTGTGTATTTTGAAGTCCTAAAATCCACTAAATAAATCCTGTTTTGGGAACATAAGGAAAGGCTTTGGGTTTCATTTGATCTCCACCGAGCTATTCATCCTCCCAGAATGGCAAAGCTCCATGACTAAGTACTAGAGGAAGGAATAAATACTGGAAGCTGCAATCCTGACAGAGGGTTTACAGCAAGTGACTCACCCCCCTCCTTCCCTGGCCCCTTCCCAGCCATTCCCTGCTTGGCCCAGGTGAGTCCCCAGCTGTTCCCAGGGCACTCAGCTCCTTGCAAAATGCAAAGGAACATCTGTGAAACTTCCATGGACAAGCTGGGAGCTGCCAAGGGTTCACAGGTCATGGAATGGCTCGGGTTGGAAGGGATCTGAAGGATCACCTCGTTCCGACACCCTGTCCCCGGGCGGAGTGCTGCTGCCCCAGGGCTGTCCCCCCCAGGTCCCCAGGGCTGTCCCCCCCTCCCCGGTCCCAGGGCTGTCCCCCCCAGGTCCCCAGGCACCTGGACCCGCGTTAGGTGCTGTGGAGGGGCAGAAATTTTCTGCCAGGAGCAGAGAGCAGAACCTCCCTCTCTCCCAAAGCAAACAAAGCCCCGGGGGCAGCCAGGGCTGAGGCAAAGCCACTCACTAAAGACAAAGCTCAACAAAGGAAACAATGAGTTACGACCCAACGGCTTCAAAACACTGCGTGGTGCGTGACAGATCTGAGGTTTTCTGGGATGTTTTTTCCCGGACTGGAGGCAGTGTCCAAGAGGGAGATCTCTGCCAGTTCCCTACCGTTGTTCCCTCTCCTCCCTCCTGCTCTGGGCAGGGAGATCATTCCCTTGGCACCGCCACAGTTCCAGCTCCCAGGGGACAAGACCCTTCCCTTCTCTCGCTCCTTATCATTGTTTTGGAGCTTCTTGCTCATGGAATTCTCCCTGAGGCCACATCCCGCTCACCGACAGTGCCAAAGCTGGGAGCCCTGAGGCTGGATTGCTCCCTGGGGTTGGATTGCTCTCTGGGGCTGGATTCCTCCCTGGGGCCAGATTCCTCCCACGCCTCCTTGCTGACAGGTAAACACCAGCTCCAGCCCTGCCCGTGCTCTGGCGCTGCCGGTGTTGTCCGCCGGTGCTGCCGTTCCCCTTGCACTCCGAAGTCGCCATAAATAGCAGCTTTTACTCTGCCTCCGGGTCACGGATGTTGTTTCATTCAAGCAGCTCCCCAAATTCCCGGTCAAAGATCCTTGGCAGCCGTCCCTGGGATGGAACACAGGCTCCCCTTCACCCCGCAGCCTCCTGACCCTGCAAACCCTCGGGCACAGCTGGGCATTCCCAGCCTCCTGTGGTTTCCCAGCCCGTGCCAGCATCTGGAAGTGGAATTCAGCCAGGCTCTCCTCCCTGCACACACCTTAGGGCAGTTAAACAACCCGGGATAGCGGAAGGTGTCCCTGCCCCTGGCACGGGGCTGGAACGGGATGAGCTTTAAGGGCCCTTCCAAGCCAAACCCTTCCACGATCCTGTGATAAACACTTGTCCAATAAATGGATTTAAGTGCCAGCTGAGGTCCACCACCACCCAGCAGAGGCTTAACTTTAAGGCATGTGGTGAAGTCCCACAACATGGGACTTCTCTCATGTTTAAATACCTTAATACTTGAAAAAACGCCTTGAACTTCCTGAGCGAAAGAGGTTTGTTAATATTGGCTATAAACTGCCGGAACAGCAAAAAAACCCCAACAAAACAAAAAAGGAGAAGGTCCCTTCTTGACTTGTTCCTTGTGTGATGTGGGTGTGTGTGGGAGCATCTCCCTGTGGGTGCCACGGGATGTGTCAGCTCCAGGGAAGGATGTGGAGTTCCCCATCTGCCCCTCGCTGCACACACCAAGCAGACAGGATTTGGCAAACCAAGGCAAGTTTTGACCTGGCTGGAAAAGCTGTCCCTGGATCTGTGGCTCCTGGGATGTTGCACAGTGAGCTCTGGAGCAGGTAAATGGAGCCTGGGGTGTGCCAGCCCGTGAGGAAAGCACTGCAGAGCCCCAGAAATCAGGGGTGAAAATAGAAACAGATTCCAGCCAGAGCTAAGACAAATCCATAATTTATGTTAGAAATGGAACAAGATAAGAAAATTCCAGGAGCTTCGGACCATGGCTTTGGGGAGAACCAGGAACTGTGTTTCCTTTTCCAAAGTGCTTATCAAAGAGCCCCCTCCCGCCAGAGCACGGTGAAATCAATAAACTGTCTGTATTTTTGGGCAGGTGAGAGCCAGAGAGGTCAAAGGGGGACTGCTTCATGCACTTATTCAGTTTTCCTGATTTACTGAATAAGAAAACAAATAAATTTTGTTACAGAATTAAAAAAACCCCAAACACTCACCATGGTCTGGGCTTCTCCCTTTGGCACTCGCTGTCTCATCAGTTCTGGTGACTCAGGAGTGATTGTGGTCAGAGGTGTTTGCTCTGCACCTGTTTTCCACCATCAGGTGTGGCGTGATAAAAAGGAAAAATATCAGTTTTTTATTTAACACAATAAACTGCGCAACCAGTTTGTGCTGAGAACAAGCTCCCATCTCTTTTTGCTGCAAAGAAGGAAATAAATTGGATTTTTCAGTGTTGTTGCTAAATAAAGGAGAGTATTTTCTTTAAAAAAACATGTTTGGGGGAATCAGAGAATCCCAGAATGGTTTGGGTTGGGAGGGACCTTAAAGATCACCCAGCTCCCATCCCCTGCCATGGGTAACCTTCCACTGGACCAGGTTCTTTGTGTCTTGCACACACAACTGGGAATGTCTGACCAACAGCACTGGAGGTGATGGAGCAAAGATTTGCTTGTCAAGAGGTTGTGATAAATCTCAGATAATCAGCAAAGACTGGATGTTATTGGGAAATGCTGCAATTCACAGCATTTGAACAAAAAGGCTTCTCATGACAGCAATAGACTGGAGATGCCCCATCCCTGGAAGTGTCCAAGGCCAGGTTGGACGGGGCTTGGAGCAACCTGGGATAGTGGAAGGTGTCCCTGCCCATGGCAGGGGTGGGACTGGATGAGCTTTAAGTTCCCTTTCAACCCAAATATTTCCAGGATTCTCTGATTACGTTTTGATGTTGACTCTTCCATTTTAGCCAAATATATGATGGAATTCATTACTGGGCTCCGAGCAGTTCCCAGGACAAATTAGGCTGGACGATGGCTCAGACCCCAACCCCCAGAGGAGGGAGCAGCACCGTGCTGAGCCACGGACACAGCAGGGCTCTGTTCCCTTAAACCCAGCACAAGAAAGTTGGGAGTTGGAGCAACGTCTCCATTGTCAATTCCCACAATTCTTCCAAAGCAAATTCCCCAGGTCTCGACAGCCTCTGCCAGTGTTTCTGCAAGTTTAGAGGGAAACAAACACACCTCCCTTAGGTCAACAACGGGAGCTTTCAATTCCTTTATTCAAGCTCTATAAACACAGGGGCCTTTCAGCAGAGCTATTGCTGATTTTTAACACCTCTTGCTACATTTTCCATCATGCTACACTTTGGAGAAGGCTCATTTCCCAATGGGGAAGGCTCATTTCCCAATGGGAAGCATCAATGAACAACCACATTTAGGGGTAAAGGATGTAAACCTTGTCATATTTTTCCTTAAATCCCTCCTGTGAATGTTTTTTTAATTTCTGCCCCTCTCATCCTGGTGTTTGCTCCAAAGTGAGCTGAGCTCCAATGAAATTGTTTTCAGGGATTGGGGCCTCAGGTGTGGCAGAGATGAGCAGCCACTTGTGTGAGCAGTTGGATGGGAGAGGAGGTTTTAGGCAATGGGACATTATTTTATTCACTGTTTTATTGAAAGAAATATTGGTGAAAAATGCTGGTGCGAAACAGAGCGTTCCCATCATCAGGAAGCAAAGTGCACAAATGCCAGTGGTGACATTCCATCTCTGCTCCAGGAGATTGTTGGAGCCTGTGAAAGGAATTTTGAGGTGTGACCACCCAGCCCTCCATGGCCAGGCCCGTTCTGGGACCAAGGGACCACCCCTGGAAGGTGACAGCACAGGTTTGGGCACCACCAGGGCTCCAGTGCTCCGAGGCGGCTCCTTCCTCAGAAAAGCAGGATTTGGTCAGCTCAGCTTCCCAGAGAACTGGACTTCCATCTCTGTCTCGGCACAGAAAACCTGTTCATCCTCTTGCCTTCACTCCCAGCTGCAGCTTTCAACAGTCGTGGTTTAGGCTAAAAATAAGGAAGTTTTTCCTGCACCAGGACAGCAGATCCCAAGGGTTGGTGCTTCCAGCCATGCTGGCTGTGCTGTCTGGTTTTGGTTCTACTCTGCCCATACCTGGATCCTTCTTTCTTCTTGTTTTCTTTTCACTGATTAATCAAAGGATTTTATTTCCCAGATAATTTTGTGAGGCAGGAAAAGGCATCTTCCTGGAAGCAGTGAGGTCATAGCTCCTTAAGTTTGCATTTTATCAATTTAAACATAATATCGTGCAGAGCAACAGGGAAAACCAACCCGTGGAGACACGGACACAACCAACTCCTACCGTTCCAGCAGGGATCTGGTGGGACTCACTCCCTCATGAGACAGGGGGAATTGTGGGCAAAACACGTCCAAAAAGTTCAAAAAGTCTCCAAAATCTCTAACACTGCAGACAAAAAAACCTTGGAGGATCCATCTCCAGCAATCCCAGGATGGTTTGAGTAGGGAGGGACCTTAAAGCCCACCTCATTCCACCCCTGCCATGGGCAGGGACACCCCCACTGGAGCAGGTGGCTCTGTTATGAACCCCCAAAGCTGCTCGGTTTCATTTCAGAGGTTTGACAAAGGAGAGACGTGGCCAAGGCCTTCCCTTTCCTTTGGCTCACATCCAGTGTGTTTGGAGAGCGAGACCTTGGGAGTGAGATGGAGAACAGGACCACCTTTAAATAGTTCCGTGGGAACCCCAGCTCAGTGAGGCCAAGGAGCCTCTGTCCCATGTCCCAGCAGTCATGGAATCACGGACTCATGGAGGCTGGAAAAGACCACCAGTCCAACCATCTCGGCTTGGTTTCTTCTTCACTCCCAAAACAACAGCAAACTTCCATGGCTGCTCCTTCCTTGTCCCTTCCTTGTTCCTCCACTTCTTTTGCCATTTTTACTTCCCACCAGAGGCTCCTGTGTTACCAGTTAGGGCTCGGTTGGTTTTGCAAGGGAAGGAGGGCCTGGAGCGACTGTAGGGGGTGGGAAGGAGGGGGACGGGGGTCTGGGGCACCCCTTGGGTCAGGTAGGATCTGATAACCCCGTGTGGGGCAACAGGGTCCTGGGAAGGCTGCAGGCACAGGATGCCAGAGGTGGTTTGGGGACTTTTAGAAATTTTGAGGAGATAAGGAGAGTGTGGTCAGGGGCAGAGGTGGTGCTGCTGGGACTCACCCACCTCTGGGTTCTAAGGAATTCTAAGGAATATTCCTTATTCTAAGAAATAGTGCCTTGAAAGGAAACCCAGGCACATCCTGCTCCTTTAGGGAATTGTCCCTGACTGCACCAGGACATGCTGGAACCCACAGCAGTGGGAATGCTCACACAAATCCCCATTAATTCAGCAGAAAAGAGAGAGATTGAGTGGTGTAAACCAGCAGTGACACGCATGAGGTCAAAGGAGGAAGATGGCAGCTCCAGTAGCTGGTGCTGTGTCAGAAGGAATTTGGAGCCGGGTATTCACCAAAACTCAGCACTAAACACCTCACAAAAGGCCCACAAAAGATTTCTTCCTGCTGGGTGGGTAGTGTGAAAAATGGGGAGGTGAGAATAGGGATGCTTGGGTGGAGAATCTCCTGTGGTGAGGGGACCACCTGGGGACCAGCTGGGGTCTCTAAATTTGGGACGTGACCCTAAACCCTGTTCCCCTGAGAACTGCACAGAGCCCAGACAGAGAGATGGTCTGAATTCTCCTCTGCAGCAGGATGTGGAGAACATGGGATTGCTCAAAGGTGCATGGGCATGGAGGCCCTGAGGGACTGCAGTGACTGTTCCCAGCTGCTGGGACAGGTGAACCTCTCTCAGGACCACTGTCTGAACCCTGACATCTGTCTCATGGTCAGAGCAGAAGAACTTGTTTAAATTCCTGAGTTTTGCTATCTAGAAAGATAAAAACATGAGTGAGATGCCTTTGTGTTTTCCAGGATGGAATGAACAGGAGATTCTCACAGGAACCAGCAATGCTGAACCTTTGAACACAACCCTTCAGTCGAGGTATTTATTGCAGCAGCTGAACTGGATGTTCCGGGCAGATCCCCCCATCCAGCCCCACATGACCCCTGCCCTGGCTGCTCTGTTATCCCCTGGGATCCGTCAGCACAGGGGTGACAGCACCCATGGAAAAGGAGCAGGGGAATCCGGGGATCCCACAAACCCAGCAGTGCCTGCCCAAGGATGCAGCCCCTGCAGACCCTCTCCTTGCTCGGCCCCAGCTGGCAGTGCCCTGCACAGAGGAGATGAAAGTCTCCAAGTCAGAGGGGAAGCAGAAAGGAAGAACATGATGGAGTCCTAGCTGAATTTAAGTAATCCCAATAATTGTTGTTATGCCTCAAGGAGCTCAGTTTCCAGAAAGCTGTTTCCCTCCACACAATCCATCTATTCAGTAGCGGGAAAGTTCTCAGCTGCTGTTCCATCCTGGAGCTCCATGGATCACAACGAGGGAGACAGGCAGCACAGGACAAAGTGTCCAAGGCCAGGCTGGACAGGGCTTGGAACAACCTGGGATAGTGGGAGCTGTTCCTGTCCACGGGGGTGGAACGAGATGAGCTTTGAGGCCCCTTCCAACCCCAAACAATCTGGGATTCCATGATTTAATGGAGTTCTTTCCTGCTTTGGTTCAGTGCCCAGCTATCCCCGGGCTGACTTCTGCCAAGCCTTGGCTCAGAGCTGCTCCGTAAATCCCATGTCACCACTGGCAGGAACATGGGGACTGCTGGGTGGCTCCAGACCAGGATGCCCAGCTGGGCACCACAGCTCAGCCACTCTCAGGTATGGAATCCCAGCTGTGTTTTGTGGAGCAGCTGGAGATCTGGCCCGGGATTTTAAGATATGGAATTTCTTTGTTGTTGACCGAGCTGATTATCAGGTGATTCTGCAGGAATAGCCCCCGGCTGTTGCTGGGAGAGGGAGGAGCAGCAGGGAGAATGCAGCGAGGTGAGTGTGACACGAACCCACTGCAGGCCCTGCTTGCAGAGCCTGTGCCCTCGACCCTGCCAGGATCATGGGGTTTGGCTTTGACTGAACATCACCCAAATAAGCAGGACTTGATTCCTGCCTTTTCCTCCACCCCACGTCCCATCCCGAGCCATAGGCAGACTCTGACGCCTTCATTTCAAGAGCCAAAGAGGAGAGGTCACAGAACCACAGAATTGCTCAGGTGGGAAAAGACCTCCAAGACCATGGATTCTGACATTCCCACCTCCTCAGAGCCCCCCAGTTCCTGCCATTTCTGTAGGCTGGAAGTGGCCGAGGGACGTTCCTGCCCATGTCCCAAGGCTCCTGCTGGGCTGGGGTGGCCCCAGCCGTGGTTGGGATGCCGCCCTTTCCCTCGGAACCGCTCTTCCCATCCCAGATCAGGCGCACCCACTCCGCCAACACGTCCTGGGCCATGGCACTGAGTCAGTTCCTGTCCCTATGGCACAGCTCTATTCTCGAAGGGTGAGCTGGCTTTTTCCTGCCACTGGAAAACACACTTCTTTGACATCCTTTTTTAAATTCTTTTTCCATTGACACGGATGTCTAGACTCCACAAAGGGCAGAAGGAAGGTGGGACAGCCCTTCTCCCCGGGTTGTTTCCAACCCCAGTGGGATGGGAGCGTTGGCTGCCTCACAAAGAGGCCCTTTCATGAGGTTATTTTGTCTCCCAGGGTGACCTTTCAGGCCTAAAGGCCTCCGAGACATTGACAATGCCACCAAAATTGGTTTCACAGGAGTCTCTTCTGCTTTTCCTCCTCCTGTGGAGGAGGTCTGAGGACCCAATGTCCCCTTCTGTCCCTCTCATCCAGAGCACAGGAATGGAGCAATTCCTTCTCCTTGAGCAGGAGAGGAGAAGAGCAGCTCTAGAAGGGCTCAGTGAGAGTCTCCCTTGAGGAGGCCCAGACAACCTTTTTTGACCATAACCTCCATTTTTACAGTGATGAAAATACTCTTGTCAATACCCCCAAATGGATGTGATCCGTGATTTTTCAGCAAATGTACCCAAATATTCCAATGTTTATCTCAGCGCTTTCTGACTGAAGTGTTTTGGATTTGCCACTTAAAACAGCAACTTTTTTCTTCTCTCCACCTCTCTTCAAAAATGTTTTGCTTTCCCTTAAATGCTGGAAAGAGTAGAAATATTTTTTTGCCTTGATTTAACTGAAAGATCCCATTTAAATCTCCTTTTCCCTAAACTATTTCTTTCCGGTTTGCTGGGACACAGGAGAGCTGAGGGTGGGGTAAAATAAAGCCTGAAATGAAATCTCTCCTTGTCTCACTTCAGCAAAGTTCCCCCAGCGCCCTGAGACAGCAATCCAAATTTTCTGTCAGTAAAAAGCAAAAAATATGGAGACAAAGAGGAAAAATGGATCCAGGGGAGGCATCAAGTGAAGAACACCATTTTTTCAGCCACTTTTAATTTGTGCCACATTAAACCACATCATTATTTGCAGCACAGGGTAGCAGCATCCCTTGTATATTGAGGCCAGGGCTGTTTTCCCTCACCAAAAGGCTTTGTGATGCTTCAGCACCTCTCCAAATTCCCACTTCTTACCACATTCCCTGAGATGTTGGTGTTTATGGGGTTTTTTTTAGTGATGAAGGGGTGAAATTCAGCCCTGGTCTTTATGAGGGGCTGCTGTGAGGAGTTCTCTTCTCTGTCCCTCCTCTTCCCCACCCTGGAAGTGTCACAATTTGATTCCCTCCTAAGATCCCACTTGGATCCTGCCTGGTCAGGAACCCCAGCATCCAGAAGCCGTTGTCCCACAGGGTTTTGTCGGGCTCTGGCCGCAGACGATCGCACAGCCCTGGGTGGTATCTGTTCATTGAAAATATTTTATTGCTTTCTAAAATCCAGTTTTAATTAACTCCAAAGAGAGATAGGAAGTAGATCAGCAAAATGATTTCACACACTGAATTATCTGGAATGTTCTTTGCAGGAAGAGAGCCAGCTCTGTGAGAACCAGCTTTGGAGGAGAGCCAGTTTTGCCATCGTTCATCGAGGTTGGGCTCCTCCGACTGCACAGCTTTGATCCTGAAATTCCAGCACAACTTCAGGTGAAATCAATGAAGCAATGGATTGGTTTCAGCTGGAGTTTGATCAGCACCTTGCACCTGAGTCAGGTAAGAATAAGATCAGCAGTTTTTGGAGGCGGAACAAGCCATAACTGCAGAGCCACAGAGTGTTTGCCAAGGAAAACTCCTCACGGAGTTTGAAGGTCCTTCCCAACTCCTCCTGGTCAGCAGACACCGCTCCACACTGAATTTCTCATCTACCCTCCCAGAAAGTCCATATCCTATCATTCCAACCCTCCAGTCACAGCAGCCATTCCACCATGTCCCAGTGATGCCAGTAAGACCAACTCCTCCCCTGTATTTCAGGGATTTGCATAGAAGTTGGGCCCCTGGTGAAGACAAATGCCTGGAGTGGCTGGAATTCCTTTCTCTGATCCTATGAAATTTGCACTCTGGAGGAAACGTGCCATGAGATGGGAAGGGTTGGGCTGTAAGGCAAGAGACCAGCTCCTGGCATCCTGAAATTCATACTCAGCATAACATGGAAAGGGAGGCTCTTCCCTAAGTCTCCAGCACCTCTAAGGATATATTATTGGAGTCATCAAAATGGGAATTCCACTCTGACACTGTGTGAAATACAGAAATGACACCTCAGGTGGCATTTCTTTTGAGTATTGGGTTCTCCCAGCAGAGGAAGGACCTCTCAAGGGGGGTCAGAAATGGGTCACCTCCATTCCGAAGAAGACTTGGCAGGAGAACCCCAGCTCCTGAGCCCACACTTTGCCAAGTCCATTGGATCCATCAGCACAGCACCTGGACACATCTCCCCTCCTCCCTCTCCCACTTGGTGTGGCACCTGGGGACAGGGGTCAGTGCTGGGGGAACAGCTGGACTCGAGGATTTTTAAGGTCTTTTCCCACCTAAATGGTCCTGTGTGATTCAAGTTTCATGCAGTGCTTTTCCCCCACCATGTAAACATGCACCACTTCACCTCACTCCATGCCCCAAATCCAAGGAATGACCTCCCAGTGACAGGAATAGAGCTCTGTAACTCTGGGGCCAGCCTGTCACCAAAATAAGGCTGGTTTTGGTCATGACTGATCTTCAGGGAAAGCTGGCAGTGTCCCTAAGGGAAAATTTTCCTGCTGGGTGACTGTGGTTTGTAAGGCAGCGCCGCACCGGGATATCTTAGCAGTATCCATAGAAAGGCGAATGAATCATCCCTGCAGCTGGGAAACCTCTCCCATTCCCCAATTTGGCCGTTTTCCAGCAGATGATGTCCTGGTGAGCACGGAGCTGCTGGAGCTGCTGCAGTCAGAGGCGGGTGTGGTGCTCGGAATCGCAGTCGGAATCGGGATCCGGCCCTGCCGAAGCAGCCGTGCCCACCCCATTGTGCACAGCGTGGCCACCAGCCAGGAGCTCTTCCTGACCTTTTGTGGGGCCAGTGACACTGTTAGGGACCACCAGGTGTTTCTTCTGCACCTGCTCCAGGATCTGCAGCACCTGGAATGAATAAACACGGCTGTGAGTGGGTTAGGAATTAGGGGAGAGCACTAACTTCTTCTCCAGCTGTGGAAATAATCAGGAATCATAAAATCATGGGTTGGAAGGGACCTTTAAAGGTCCCCCATGGGCAGGGACACCTTCCACAAGATCTTCTCTTTCAAGCTACATGTCTGGCTCAGTTTTGGGATGACTGGAGTAATTTCTGTGTGCTCAGAGCTCTCTGGGATGGGTGTACATGGAGAGCCTGGAGCTCCATGAACTTGGATCTCAGAGCTCTCTCCATGAAGGAATCAGCCTCACCTTGACCATTCCCCAGCTCCACAGAGCCTGCCCCATAGAGATCCATGACCTTGGATCTCAGAGCTCTTTCCAGGGATGAATCAGCCTCACCTTGCCCATTCCCCAGCTGCACAGAGGTGTGGTGGTGCACTGGAGCAGGATGGGGACAGAGCAACGTGGAGCTCTGCTCTTCTCCCTCAGCCACCCTGGGATAACTCCTCGTGCTATCACAGACTTCTTTGCCTCCTTATAGAACTAGGAACCCCCAGGTTGAAACTCGATGGAGAAAGGGATTGGAAACAAAATCCAGCTGAATTTTACCTGAGACTTGGGGATGATGCCGACCCTGAAGAATCCGATGTTCCCACTGTCGATCCTGGTGCAGTCCACGACGGTGGAGGCAATGTTCTCTGGAGAAGGCCCACCACAAAGAACTGCATCCACCTGAAGGACAACAGATTTCCACACCAAATTCCCCTCGGAAAAGGAGAGCTCCCCCTCTCAACAGCAAATATTTATCATCAAAGGCAATGCTGTTCCTTCCTTCCTGCCCTACTGCAGTGACACCAGGGTGGGATTTGGAATGGATGAACCTCAAAGCAAAGACAGGGAGAGCTCTGTGGGTCAGCAGCACAGCACAGGCAGGTTCACAGGAGCTGGGGAGCTCTGGAGAACTCGATCCACAAAGGAAATGGGTATCAAGTTTTGATTTTTTGAGGAGGAAGATTTGTACCACCTCTTGTTTGAACCTGCCCTCACATAAAGCTGCCATGAAGATATAAAATGTTGAAACCTCAGAATTTAGCAGTGAAATTGTAGAATCATGGAATCATCCTGAGTTGGAAGGATCCACAAGGGTCATCCAGTCTGACTCCTGGCCCTGCCCAGGACACCCCAATAACACCCCAATAATCCCACCCTGCCCAAACACTCCTGGCGCTCTGGCAGTCTTGGGGCCATGACCATTCCCTGGGAAGCTGTTCCAGTGTCCGAGCACCCTCTGGGGGAAGAGCCTTTTCCTGATATCCCAATGAAACCAATGAAAGACAATGAATGACCGTGGTACTTCCATGAGAGTTCTGAAAAAATCCTGGAATATTTTGGAGTTTGACAGCAGTTTTAGACCAGCCTCAGCTATAGATGGAATCCCTGAGTTCTCACAGCCCAATGCCAGCCTTGGCACATTCAGGCACCAGGGTCTGATTGCTTGTAAGTAAAGAAGGAATTTTTTATTGCTCCTGTCATCCCAATGTTGGAATACGAACCGACCCACGTTGCCAAGTGATAACTACATTGTGCAAATCACGAGAATTTTGGTTTCCCACCAAGTTCTGTGTTTTAAAAGCTTTCACTTTGATGCCAGCATGAGGAGTGTCCATGGGATTGTTTTAATTAGATGCTTTCCCAGATTCCTGAGACTATCTCTTGATTTGCCTCCTGAAAACAAAGTGGCTGCATTTTTCCATGCCCACCTCTCTTGTTACCTTATCTCCCAGCTTGGCAAACACTTGGTTGTGGTGGGTGGTGTCGGCCTCTCCCGTTGGGTTGGCTGACGTCACCACAATGGGGCCAACCTGGTGACAGAAAAACAGGAATCAAAGCTCTGAGCAGGATTTTCAGGATAAAACAGGAGGCCGGAGCTCTGAACTTCACCCGTGAGTGTCTGAGACTCTGAAGAGAGCTGAATGTGGCTCACCCAGGTGAGGCTCCTGCTTTGTAGGCACCTACAGTCCCACCAAACTGAGTGACGAAACCTGGGGTTAGTGCTGGTGGCCACGAAATGACATTTTGTTTTCCAGCAATGGCACTTGCCAAAGGCCTACAATGTCTGTCCTAGAACACTCAGGGTATCACGGTTCCTCTGGCCACTTTCTGCACCTTCTGAAGTTCATCTGGCCTCAGCTAAGCCCATGCTTCCAACAGTGTTCTTGTTGGAAATGAAACCAAGCCTCTGTTAATGGCCTGTTTCTGGCCTCCTCACCTGGTGATTGCTCCTTTCCCCCTCTTTGCTGCAATAAAATCCCTCCCAGCTGCCTGCAGACCCCAGCCCTTGCTGAAGAAGGGCTCTGGACACCAGTGCTGTGACTCACCAGGTCGATGAGGTGTGTGGTGACAGAGCAGTCGGGGATGCGGATGGCCACGCTCCCAGGGGTTCCCACGTACTTAGCAGAGTCCTTCATTCCCAGGAAATCCACCCATTCACCTGCACCAAGCAGAGTCACCCAGCACTGACACAGTCCAAACACAAGGATCTCACCAGAAATATCCCCACAGAACATGTGGCGTTGCAGGGATGGAGTTTCAAACCCAAAGGTCTCCAGAAAGCTTGGAATTAACAGCATTTCCTCACCTCTGGGAACCACCAAGCTAATGGGAGATGGCCAGGCAGCTTCCATGAAATCCCAGAGGAGGGGAGTGAACAAATGCTTGGCAGGTTCCAGTTGCTTTAGACTGGAAATCCAGAGGGACATAGGGCGATCCTGAGCCTGGCGCTTGGACCTGGAAAAGAGGCAAGAATAGATGAGCCTGGAATTAAGAGAGGGATTTGATTCCCAGAAAAAAAGATTATGTTGGTGAAGTCTAGAGCTAAAACAAGGTGTGTAGGCTCTGCCCCAGGTCACCAGTCTGTAGTAAAAGTGAGGCTGGGTAGGAAGAGATATTAATGACTATTCCCAATCAGGAATATCTATTCCAGATCCAGGCTTTAACTTCTTGTGTAGTGATGGGCAAAAATCCCAGCTGGGGGGAAACTCAGGTTAGAAAAGTACAGCAAGAACCTGTTGTCACCAGAGGGGTCTGGTTGTGACAAAATGTACCCACAAATATGCACAATAACCCCCTGCCCCATTTGCAAATTCCTTGGGTTCCCTGTGGTATCCGAGTCACCCGGCTCCATCAGCATCCCAGAACACAGCCACAGCTCAGCTCTCTCCTTTCCTCAGCGGGATGCTGTTCCCACCAAGGCTGAGCTTCCGTGCCCTCTCCGGGTGCTGTAGCCAGCACTGAGAAGCAGCTCTGGGTTCCAGAAGGTTCCCCAGCCCAGCCAGGCTGCCAGGACTCACCGGTGAGCTTTCTCCACGGCATCAGGCCGGCTGCAGGCGGCCACCAGCACGTACACGGTGTCCGTGGGGATGCCACACGTGCCTCCGCTCCTCAGGATATCTGTTGGCATGGGAACAGGGCACAGGCCCTGGAGTGACTCCGAGAGAGGGGATGTAACCCCCAGGGCAGAGCTGTCACACACCACACAGCCAACTGGGTGCCCTCCTCTCCTTTTCCCAGCTCTGACAGAGCTTTTCCAAGCATTCATCCAAGGGGAGATCCAGCATTTAGGGGAGTTCTGGGCCCATTCATCAGGGCCAGAGGTGGAGAGAGCACCCTGTATTTGCTCTGCTTTCTCTGTCCAAAGCTTTCAGTGGCAGCTCCAGCCTGGAGAATTCATGGATCTCAGACTGGATGAGGACACAGGGAAATGATGCAGGAGAGACAGCAGTGAATTCACTGCTCAACTCATGACCCCTGTAACTTGGCCCACTTCACCAAAACGTCACCAGATTATCCTGGTTTCCACATCAAGGCCAGGTTGGACAGGGCTTGGAGCAACCTGGGATAGTGGAAGGTGTCCCTGCCCACGGCAGGGGGTGGAACAAGATGAGCTTTAAGATCCCTTCCCAACCAAACTATTCTGGGTTTCTATGATTGCAATAATGTCCTTCTAATAGTGCTCTGCTACAAAACCTCCCAGAACTTCCCCTCCATCCCCACATTCCACCCTTTGTTTTCCCTTACCTGCAATTCTCTTGACCGAGGAGGCTTTCCTGGCAGGCAGGTGAAGGCACTTGGTCACCCCTGCCCCGACACCACCGAGCTGCACCAGGGGCCCCCCCATGGGCAAGCAGGAGCCCTCGAGGGTGCTGCTGGCCAGGGCAGACAGGAAGCAGTAGAAGCTGACCAGCCCGAAGATGAGGGTGGCAGCGAGGTCGTATCCGGCGGGAAGAGCGTGGATGGCGTCCAGCAGGAAGCTGCCAGCGATGAGCATGAACGCCAGGGAGTAGAAGAACCAGGCCACGTTCAGGAAGAGCGAGCAGAAGACAATGAAGCTGTTGAAGAGCACAAAAGCAGCGATGCCCACGGCAGCGTGGAAGCTTCTGGTGGTGCCATAGAGGCCCCCACACCTCGTGAGGCCCCAGATGATCCACATGACAGCGTAGAGGATGAAGGCACTGCTCTCCAGGGTTTTACCCCGGGCAAAGGCCACTGAGCCGCCCAGGAGCTTAAGGATGCCACCAGCTACCACCACCCATGGAATGACAACAGTGGCAAGGGGAGTCTGGGGGTCCCCCATGGTTGTGAGAGCAAAGGAAGCCAGGACGCTGCAGGCATAGGCAAGGACTTCTGCATCCGCATACTTGGAGTACCCCAGGTAGGGAGCGTGAAGGTCCGGCCCTTCCCGGAGCCTCAGGGAACTGCTGCGAGCAAGGAGGGCCTTGACAGCCCCCTTCCCTGTGGGGATCTTGGCACCTGCCCTCACGTTGTACAGGTGAATCAGAGCCACCAAGGCTGAGGCCACAAAAATGGCCACAGCCACGCCTTGGGGGCCACCTTCAAAAAACCCTCTAGGACTGCAAGCCAAGGCAATGCAGAAGGTCACATAAACCAGCAAGTACAGCCCATCCAGAGGGCTCTGAAGGGAGAGGAAAAGAGCCAAGACAGCAAAAAGAATGGAGAAAACCACCAGGAGGGGGGCAGGGAAAGATGGCTGCTCTGGCTGCCAGAGGGGGTGCAGGAGGCAATAGCCTCCAGCGAATTTGAGGATGGCCATGAAGCCAAAGGCTGTGGCCATGAGAACATCCATTGCACGGTAGGACAACACGCAGATGCCAATCTGGTAGATGCCAGCTGCCCACAGCCAGGGCACGTGGCCCATGGAGAGTTTGCTGGTGACCCCCAGGAGGCTGCAGCAGAAGACACTGGCTGCCAGCATGTTCAGGAGCAGCCCGGGCGCTGCAAAATGGTTCATGCTGCCAGCACTGCAGCGGCTCCGCTCACCGGCCTTCCTCTTGGCCAAATCCGTGCCAGGGAGGGCGACTTTCCCTTTGCTCAGAAAGTACAGGATCCTCCCCAGAGCAAAGTAGCCACCAGCCAAGCAGACCATCAGGTAGCTGCAAGCCACGGCTGAGGGGCCCAGTGAGGCGCTGCAGTGCAGGGCCACCTCGTGGGCACTGGCGAGGGACAGGGCGGCAGCCACCAGGGCCAGGAGGGGCTCTCCACACAGGAAGCCCACCGTGGCCACCAGGAGCAGGGCCACAGTGAACGTGGCCAGGCCTGGCACCAGGGCATCACGGAGGTCCTCAGTGCTGGCCAGCACTCCCTGCCCTGCCAGGATGAAGATCAGTCCGTAGCCACACCAGAAGGCAGAGAGGGCCAGGCACAGGGACACCAGCAGGGAGCCATTCCTGAGGCTTCTCCGGATCCCTGGGGAACAAATGACAGTGGAGACAGGGCTGTGATTTCAGGCAGTGGGATGTGGGAAGCAGGAGTTAGGAAAGCGGGAAGTGTGGTCACTACGGAGCATGGATCAGCACAGGTCCTGCCTGATGATAGATTTGTCCTGGAGAAAAGAAAGCTCCAGGGGAGGCTGTACTGAGGTGTCAGTCCCTTCTCCCAGGTTACAAGTAACAGGACAAGAGGAAATGGCCTCGAGTTGTGCCAGGGGAGGTTTAGGTTGGGTTTTAGGGAAGATTTCTCCATGGAAAGGGCTGTCAGGCATGGGCACAGCTGCCCAGGGCAGTGGTGGAGTCACCATCCCTGGAAGTGTTCAGAAAACACAGAAATGTGGCACTTGAGGATGTTGTTTGGTGGTGACCATGGTGGTGGTGCTGGCTGATGGTTGGTCTTGATGATCCTAAGGGTCTTTTCCAACCTCAACAATTCTGTGATTCGATGGTTCTGTGATTTCATGTTCTCATTGCTCTGAGTTACAGGGAATAAATAATTCAACATTTGTTCTAGAAAGTGTCGATTTTGCTACAGGCAGTGACTTTTTCCTCTCAGATAAGTAGAGGCTTTGTCTCTTGGCATTTGCACATGGACATTTCAATCCATGGATGCTGACAGCACTCTCAGAAAGCCTGGGAGAGAACCCATGTACTCAGTGTGTTAAAATTTTGAGGTCCTGGCAGAACATTTGTTTCAAACAAACACTGATTTCTTTTCTTGCCTACATAGGAAAAATTTGCTGTGCTGACATGGAATCATGGAATGGTTTGGGTTGGGACAGACCTCAAAGCTCATCCCCTTCCACCCCCTGCCCTGGGCAGGGACACCTTCCACTACCCCAGGTTCCTCCAAGCCCCGTCAAACCTGGCCTGGGACACTTCCAGGGATCCAGGGGCAGCCACAGCTTCTCTGGGCAACCTGTGCCTCACCACCCTCACAGCCAACACACTCCCCTGGGAGAAGGGATCAGTGCTCAGCGAGGCTGCCATGGTTTGTACCAACTGTTGGCAAAGCAGATCCAGGACATGCCAAGCTGTGGAAGGGAGGCCTTGAACTTGGGCACCCCCCAAATCTCACCTGCATACGCCAGAAGAGCTGAGAGGATCAGCAGGAGGACTCCGAGAGCCGTGCTGGGGATCAGAGGGGCTGCTCTGGCTGAGCTGTAGAAATGCACTGCCAGCAAGAGAGATCCTGTGGGACATGGTGGGGGCAAGCAGAAAGAGCTTGTAAACCAAAACCAAGAACCAAAAAACTGCCCCAAAAAGCAGGAGAGTACCAGAGTGGACAGAGAAAGAAAGAGGGGAAAAATAACAGTACAAGACCTGCAAATAGTAAAATCTAAGGGGCTGAGGGACTGTAACTTGGTTTGTGCCCAAGGTTTCACTTCTTTCTGGGTGTCTGTTTTTAAAAAACTTGAAATTAATAATTTGAGGTTGCCCAGAGTGGTTGTGAATGCCCCATCCCATGAAGGCCAGGTTGGACAGGGCTTGGAGCAACCTGGGATAGTGGAAGGTGTCCCTGC
Source organism: Atrichornis clamosus (assembly GCA_013400975.1). NCBI lineage: Eukaryota > Metazoa > Chordata > Aves > Passeriformes > Menuridae > Atrichornis > Atrichornis clamosus. The sequence continues at coordinate 80,360 of WBMZ01010498.1, read as the reverse complement.
CCATGGCAGGGGGTGGGACTGGATAGGTTTTCAAACCCAAACCATCCTGAATTCAAGTGTTTGAAAGTGCTCTCCTGTTGCCAGAAAAAGGTAAAAATCCATGATTACAGCTACACAAAAGGCAGACAGACACACAGACCCTGCAGGTGATCCCATCAGCCTTGTGCCGACAGAAAAGCAGCCGAGGAATCTGGAAAGATGAAACACACAGAAGGAGCAAACGAAAGGAAGTGAACACAGAAAAAAGAGCTGAGGGAGAATGGCTGGAAAAGGAAAGGGAGGAAAGTGCATCCAAATCGAGAAGATTTATTACAGTGACTACGAAAAAGTTTGGATTTGCTTCCCACCCAGGATGGAACGAGTACAAAACTTGAGGCCGGCACTTGGAAGCCAACACAAATATTTTGTTGGCTGCTTAAACAGGCTCAGGGATCTCTGCATCGAAAAGCTTTACCCAGGCAAGGAAGCCTGCGAATAAACAGCCTCTTTAGCCCCCTTGCAAAAGGGGGGTGTCCCGGAGAGCTCGTCCCGAGCCCGTGTCCCGCGCCAGGAGCGGATCCCTACCTGCGGAAATGCCCAGGAGCCCGACGCAGGAATGCAGTGACTCAGCGGTGCTGTCGCCCATCCCTGTGCGTGCTGGAGCCCCGGCCGAGGGCTGAAGTGCTGCCTCTCTTTCCTCCCATGCTCTTTATAACCAAAGCATCTCCGCTGCCCGCCGGTCCTCCCTGCTCTCCACCCCTTTTCCCTACAAACCTCTTCTGTTACCGCTCCTCTCTGCATGCGGGAGGAAATGCAAATGAATTTCTGGCTGCCATAAATTTCGGGCTGTGAGTCAGCCTGGGCTGCTGGTAGCTCCCTCCAGGGGCCTCTTAATTTTACTCTTGATTAACCCTTGTTAAAAAAGACACTTGAAAAATAAGGCTGAGGGTTTATTGCTGTTACTGCCTTTTTTACTCCTGCCAGTGAGGAAATGACACTGGTTAAAATGAAGGTTTTTGCAAGCATCCACCTTGCTGGAGCAAACAAGCACTTTGCAAGCCCAGGAGCTCCTTGGGGACCAGTTGTTTCTGCTCCCACTGGCCACGGTCCTGCTGTTTGTCCCTGTCACAGCTCTGAATGCCTGGCACCCCCTCCCTGTGCTGGGCAAACCCAGGGCAGGCTCGGTGCCATTCCCTTAAAGGTGACTTCTGTCCATCCGTCACCCACATCCAGCTCGTCCAGTCCAGAGGAGCCGTGCTGGCTTTCCAGGAGATCTGAGCAGGCAGGGAGTGAGTGTCAATCACTGCCAGGATCGCTGCTGTATCCCAAAGGGGATGTGAGGGATCCACTGACAGCTTCCTGCTGAGGATGTGTGGTCAGGGCATAAAGGTGTTTATGGATGGAGGAGAGGCTGCAGAGAGCAGTGGACACTGGCCTTGGGATCACATTGGGTCATGGGTCGGGTGGGAATTCAGCAGAGAGCGATTCTGTGAGGGCTGAGAGAGCTTTGATTAATTCCTCTGGCATTTTGTTTGTGGTGACGGACCAATGTAGGGACTATTCCCGTGAAAGACCTGGCTCCTGTTCCCATCAGCTCCAGATAAAGCAAATCCCACTGTCCTGACAAGATGAAAGATGCAGAACAGTGTGGAGAACTTTGCCCTGATATTCCTGGGCTGGCCAGGGATAGCTCTGCAGAGACCCTCCAGCAGATCCTGCTCCGTGTTCCCCCATAAGTCCTGTTCCACAGCCAGGGCTGGAGGAGAGGAAAGCTGTTGGAAATGGGGCTTGGAGCTGCACCGGCTGGAGCTCCAAGCCAGGCCTGTGGGATCATCCAAGAGGTGTCAGGGCTGTAACAGCATCCAGAACAACCCCAGACCAGCAGGTAATGTCACAGGATCCTGCTCCTCCTGCCCTCTGGGCCAGCTGGAGCACGATGGCACACTTCCATTGTCCAGCTGGATCCCTGTCACGGTTCCCAAACTGTCCTGGTTTCCTCAGCAGGACAGTTACCTTTAACTGTGCTCACCCTTCAAGAGAAGGGTTCCTTCCCACCCCTCTTCATTACAATCTTAGTGCAGATTAAAGCCACGTGATAACACCAAAGGCCAGTGTCTCTCCCACCATAAAAGTGTGCAGACATTGCCCCCCAGCATGGAAGAACCCAGCTGAGGTCTGTTATTATTTATCAGTCATCTGTTCCCTGCAGAGAGGCCTGGAGGTCTGACAGGTCTATGGAGACAGATGTTTCTCCAAGGGGGAGAAACAAGCCTGGCTGGCCCAGTGGCACCAAACCAATTATCCCAGTAAGGGGAACCAGCCCAGCCACTTCACACCAGGCAGGGTAAAGGATGTGGTTTGCAGCAGGCAGGTTGTGGAGATCCTCAGCCTCTGGCTATCCTGGCTCCATCACTAATGGGGCTGCTCCTGAACCAGCTGGAGGAAGGAGAAACTACCTGTTCAAATTGCAACATAAATCAGCTGTTTTATGATGCATGAGGAAACAAAACACCTCTAAACCATAGTTAGGATTCCTTGGATAGCAAAACAAACAGGAGGGAAAAGGCTTTGGGTGTTTTTCATGCATATCTCAGAGTTTAATTCCTGTTCTGGGTAATAAAAGTAACTGGGAGCAAAGCCTGTGTTGGCTTAGTGGGACTGCAAGTCCTCTGTCACATGCCTCTTGTCCCTGCTTGTTCAGGTAGCAGCTGGGTGCCAGAAATCCCTAATTTTGGGAGAAACATGTGATAAATGAAGTCACAAGCAGCAGCAATGAGCCTCCTCCTCAGGCCTGCCCTGACTGACCAACGTGCCAAACCATGAGTTCGTTACCCACAGGATGTGCTTCGTGTCTCTCCCAAAAATGACAGAGCCCCAAGGAACATGTCTTATAAATAACCCCTGAAAAACACCCTTCAGCCTTGTTGGAGGAGGTTTTTGTTCTCCCAGCCTCGACAGGGCAGTTATTTCACCAGGGCCAGGCTGAAATAGAGAGGTACAGGATCCTCTCCTGTGTGAGCAGAGCCAGGCGGGGAGGAACGAGATTCAGACCCTGGATTCGGCTGCCAGGTGCCCCTCCAGAGCTCAGGGCTCCACCAATTCCTGCTGCCACTTCCCTGGCAAAGGGAGACATGATGCTGTTGATGAAGAATCACATTCTCCCAGAATTCAAGAAGCATTTGGACAACGCTCTCAGGCACGGAGTGGGATTGTTGGGGTGTCCCATGCAGTGCCAGGAGTTGGAGTTGGGGGATCCTTGTGGGTCCCTTTCAACTCTGGATGTCCTGTGACTTTATCAGTTTCTAACCTCAGGATGCAAAAGCCAACAAACAACTACAACGAAGTGTAAAATACCCACTCGTGAGAGATGGGATCTGAGGAAAAGAACATTTAGGATCAGAAAAGGAAATCTTGGTATCAAAAGTCTGAGGCAGCCTATGCAGTGAGGGTTTAAAAAGTGGGGCATAGAGAGGAATGCACGGGCTTAAATCCCTGCTCTGGGCAGGCTCCCTTTGATACCATCTCCTGTGCAAAGTTTTGGTGTTTTAGTCTGAAACAGAATGGAAAATCAACAGCTGAGAAGGAAAAACACAGCTGCTCTGTTGAGCAGGTCACGTCAGCTGGGGCTGCTCTGGAGACAACGTGCTGGGAAGAAGATCTGTGAGGGAGCAGCCAGTTGAGGAAACAAATAATATTTACATGCCCTGCCTGTGGAACTGGAAATAAACCCTTCTTGCCAGCAAGAAACTCAGGCCAACCCTCCAGGCCCCACCTGCTCCTGGGGGAGGGCTGCTGCTATAAAAGACTCCAGGCAGTGAACAGAGCTCACAGCAGCTCGGGGCTCTCCAGGGAATCCTGCTGCTCCCGGGAGGACCATGGCAAAGAGGGTGGCCGTGGTGCTGGCTGGCTGTGGGGTGTTTGATGGCAGCGAGATCCACGAGGCCTCGGCGGTGCTGGTGCATCTCAGCAGGGAGGGGGCACAGGTAAGAGGCACGGGCAGGATCTGGGCACAGGTCAGAGGCACGGGCAGGATCCGGGCACAGGTCAGAGGCACGGGCAGGATCTGGGCACAGGTCAGAGGTATGGGCAGGATCTGGGTACAGGTCAGAGGTATGGGCAGGATCCGGGCACAGGTCAGAGGCACGGGCAGGATCCGGGTACAGGTCAGAGGTATGGGCAGGATCCTGGCACAGGTCAGAGGTATGGGCAGGATCTGGGCACAGGTCAGAGGTATGGGCAGGATCCTGGCACAGGTCAGAGGCACGGGCAGGATCCTGCCCCAGCTCCAGCTCCTTTTCCTGGCTCTGCTCTCAGCCTCTCTCCTCCTTGTCTCTAAGACAAGCCCCACACTGCACAGCAGCAGTGACTGGAGTCACTGGGAATGGCACAGAGAAGCTGCTCCAGCAGCTCTGGAGAATTCCCTGCTCCTTGCACAGCTTGGAGCTCTGTGTCCAGCAGATCCAAACTCTCCAATAGCCTTTCTTGAATGCTTTCTCTGTTCATTTTTGGCTTGCACGCCCTCTTTTCTCTCCTGCTATTGCTGTTTAAAAAATATTGTTTGGGTTGTTTGAAATTCAACTTTTAAAACCTCAAAGATTAGAAGTGAAAATAGAACCAGAGAATTACAGGATGGTTTGGATTGGGAAGAATTTTTAAAGATCATCCCATTCCACCCCCTGCCATGGGCAGGGACACCTTCCACTAGACCAGGTTGCTCCAAATCCCGTCCTTCAACACTTCCGGGGATGGGGAAGCCACAGCTCTGATGAGAGAATAGACAAGTTCTCGTGAGTTGAACTCGAGGAGGGGTAAAAAATGTGCAGCTGCTGTAATACACCCTTAGTCAGGAGAGCCACTTTCCATGGGAAAGGTGGGAGACAAGCCCTGTGGAATATTACACTCAGTTCTGAGCTACCACAGGTGTGGGTCAGAGCCATTCTCCCAGGATTTGGAATTGCTCTGTGGAACACAGAGGCACAGTGGTGCTACAGAGCCAGCCCACCCAATTCCAAACCCTTCCAACCGTGCCTTCTGTGTTTGCCTCCAGGATGAGACTTGTCCAGACGTTTTCTCCACTGTGTGGAATTTTGCCTCTTTCCCTCTCCTGGAACTGCTGCAGTCCCTTCCCTTCTGCCATTCCCGAACCGGCAGGCTCGGAGCACATCTCGCCCTCATCCCTGGATCAGCAGGGGCCTCTAGTGGAGGAAACTCGGGCGTTATTTCAATCCCTCCTTTATAAGGAAGCATAGAATAGGATATTTCAGTTGGGAGGGAGAGCTCGGCACCTCCGTCTCCACATCCCCCCCTCAGGAAGCTGCAGAGAGCCCAGGAGGTCGCCCCTCAGCCTCCTTGTGTCCCAACTAGACAATTCCTAAGTCCTCAGCGGCTCCTCACAGGACATTCCTTCCAGCCCTGTCCCCAGCTTTGCCTTCCTCGGGACACCTCAGATTTCCTTAAATCCTTCTTAAATTTTGGGGCCCAGAACTGCACAGGTTGTACAGTCCCAAAATCTGCTCGCCACCCTCCACTCCTCATTTCTGCATGTGAGCTTGAAAGTGCTGCGGGAAGGGGAAGCATTTTCCAGGAAAACACTCTGGCTTTGGGAAAACGGTACATGGGGAGAGGAAACTCCAAGTCCTGTCCCTGCAGCAGGCATGTGGTGGGACAGCAGCTCGCTGGGTGGTCATCTAGCAAGAGGGATTGATGGGATACACATGGGATCTTCAGCCCCTCCAACAAGCAGTTCTAGGTAGAAAGCACAAAACATTTTCTGCCTTCCTTCCTGCCTTCCTCCCTCACTGTCTTTCTTTCTCTTCTTTCTTTCCCTTTTTTTCTTCTTTCCCTTCTTTCCCTCTTCTTTTCTTCTTTTCTTCTTTCCCTCCTTTCCCTCCTTTCCTTTCTTTCCCTCCTTTCCCTCCCAGCATTCACCAGCAAAATTCTTTCCTAACAAAGCCGCTCGGCATTCCCACTCCCTACTGTGCCCTTGCACACGTTTGTCCCTCATTCCCGAAGGATAACAGCCTTTTTCCCTGGCCCCAGGCAGAGGTTTTCGCCCCAGATGTTGCCCAGATGCACGTGGTGGATCACGTGAAGGGGCAGCCGACACCGGAGCAGCGCAATGTCCTGGTGGAAAGTGCCAGAATAGCCAGAGGCAACATCAAGGATCTGGCTAAGCTGGATGTCAAGGGGCTGGATGCCCTCATCATTCCAGGTAGGATGTGTGGGATCTGTGTATCCACAGCCTTGGGAATGGCTTAGATAAGCCATAAGCCTGGAATGACGTGGAGTCAGGGGGTGGAGAAAGACTGGGGAAGACACGCTGGGAGCTGGGATTGGAAGGAGAGACATCTTCCAGGGACTGGAAGGAGAGCCATCTTCCATCACCAGCTTGGACGTAGGTCAAAAGAGAACACAGCAAAGCCAAGCTGATCCCAAGAGGAGAGAACGGCAAATGGAGTTATCCTCTGCACCATCCAGAGCTGTGTTTTCACTGGATGGAAAACGATCCCTTCCCTCAGCATCCTGCCTTCCTCCTTACCAGGACAGGCTGGGATGGGGAGCGGGGGCTCAAAAGCAGAAAGTTTGGTCAGTTTGACTTCATCTTTAGTCCAAGTATGGCTGTGGCATTCCAGGGGGGATGGATGAGGCCTGGAGCAAGGATTAAGAGGCACAGGAAGACGTGTCAGTGTGTTCCACCATAATCCAGGAAAGAGCTGCTGGGTGAGGCACAGCTCCCACTGGAGCATCGATGCTGCTCTGCTTCCACCAGCTGTGGAAGCAAGGGAGGGCCTTGGATGTCTCAGATCCCAATACTCAGCAAGCAAAGGTTCAGGATCTCTGGTTTTAATTCTTTTATTCACACTGGACAAATTCTGCCATCCACCAAATCCAGTTTAGCATTCCACCATGCAATACCTGGAAAAAATCCTGCCCTAGGTATCACCTCCAGCCTAAACTGTTTCTCTTTTCTCAGGTGGCTTTGGGGTGGCAAAAAACCTGAGCACTTGGGCTACCCAGGGCAAGAACTGCAGCATCTCCAAAGAGGTGGAGGATGTCCTGAGGGCATTCCACGCTTCCCAGAAACCCATCGGGCTGTGCTGCATCTCCCCAGTGCTGGCAGCCAAGATCTTCCCGGGATGTGAGCTGACCGTGGGGCACGACACGGAGTGTGAGCAGTGAGTGACTGGGGGGCTGATGGGACATCACTGCAGGGATCCTGCCCAGCTGCTGGGAGTCTCACAAGGAGCTGAACATAATTCCTCAGCTCTGCTTGAGTGAGGCCTTTAGTAACTCCAGCCCTTTTGAGGACTTCACAGGGAAAAGCAGAAATTCCTCCAGCACCTGGAAGACTCGATTTATTACTCCTCAGCAGGTCAGAAGGATTGATGTAACACCAGAGTTGTTTGCACTTTTTTATCATTGTTTCCACAACTCTGATGGCTTCAAATAAGACTTTATTTTAAATATAATCTTATATTTGCCTCCCTGATGCACACAGCACCTCAGAGACCAGGGTAGGAAAAACACTGACAAGAAGTTAAGCAGATCCAAGGCAGGAGCAGGAGGGTCGTACAAGGCTCAGGATGTTTAGAGAAGGAGGGAGTTAAACTGTCTTCAGTCCTACAGGAATACTGTGCCTGAATCCTGCCAATGGCAGGGAAGGAATATTGCTAGGAAGGAATGTCCTTGTAGGAACTCGGTGAAGAAAAGCCCAACCCAAACCTAACTCTAATTGTTGCCCAGAGAAGCTGTGGCTGCCCCTGGATCCCTGGAAGTGTCCAAGGCCAGGTTGGATGGGGCTTAGAGCAACCTGGGAGAGTGGGAGTTGTCCCTGCCCATGGCAGGGGATTGAAATGGGGTGGGTTTTAAGGTCCTTCCAACCCAAACCATTCTGGGATTCTGTAAACACTAAGTCTGGAGTGGGCAGAGTTAGGAAGTGGAACATCCATAGTGGAACATCAAGGTCTCATTTTGCTTTAGTTCAGATTTTTAACTCACAGTCAGCTGGAGGTTTTTCTGTTGTATAGTCTGGAGAAACTCCTCGGGCAGGAAAACATTTGGATCCTATCGAGCAGGTTCTGTGTGGGGACCACAGACTTTTCACTCTGGGCCTTCACCAGATCGCTGTGTGTAGGGTAAATTCCCCACTCATGGATTTTATTCCCTGTTCCCTTGCAGGTGGCCCTACGCAAAGACTGCTGAGACCATGAAGGAGCTGGGCTGCAGACACGTGAACAGGCAGGTCACCGAGATCCACGTGGACACCAGGAACAGGCTGGTGACCACCAGCGCCTTCATGTGCAATGCCCCCATCCACGAGATCTACGACGGCATCGGAAAAATGGTCCAAGAAGTGGTCAGGCTTGCCTGAATTCCCCAAAGGCACAGAATCCAGCTCCTCTTCCGTGGATAACGTCCTTCTCCTCTCACATGTCACCAGGAAAAGTGACACTCCAGTGGAGTTCTTCCCCTTCTTCCCCCAGACTGCTGAGGGAGAATCTTGGAGTGGTTGTGTTGTGCCAAGGACACAGCACTCACTGACAGCAAACTGGCAGCAACTGGGCTGTGGGACACGCTGAGTTGGCATGGAATCATGGAATCATGGAATGGTTTGGGTTGGGAGGGACCTCAAAGCTTATCCTGTTCCACCCCTGCCATGGGCAGGGACACCTCCCACTATCCCAAGGTGCTCCAAGCCCTGTCCAACCTGGCCTTGGACACTTCCAGGGATCCAGGGGCAGCCACAGCTTCTCTGGGAACCTGTGCCAGGGCCTCCCCACCCTGGCAGTGAAGAATTCCTTCCCAGTGTCCCATCTATCCCTGCCCTCCTTCAGCTTTAGGCCATGCAGGAGCCTGTTTTTTTCCACAAGGCTCAAATTCAGCCACTCCCCACATCCCCCCCACCTCACAGAGCAAGGTTGTGGCAAAGGAAGGAACCCAGTTCTGCTGTTAAATAAACCCTGATTCTTTCCCATGGGCTGAATTCTGCCTCTGTTTCTGCCGTTCCCTCTGGATCAGGACAGGCTCCCGGTGCCACTGTGGGTCAGTGAGCTGGGAAAATCACACAGGAGGAAATCTCCAGCACCAAACCCCCCTTGTTTTGCTGGGATTTGTCAGAACCCAGACTTGAGCATGAATGTGACACTGGTGAAAGCACAGCCAAACCAGTGCCAGCATCCAGCTCTGGGGGGAAGAGCTGACATCCTTCTCCTGGGTTAACAGAACCAAAGAATTCCAGGTAGGAAGGACCTCAAGGCTCACCCGGTCCAACCTTTTTCAGCAAAAACAGTGTCTAGACAAGACAGCCCAGCACTCTCTCCTGGTGAGTATTAAAGTGTACAAACTCGGGGAATCCAACAATTCCCTGGGGAGATTATTCCAACAGTTCATTGTTCTCATTGTGAAAAGTTGTCCTCTTGTGTCCCTTTGGAATCTCCCCAGGAACAACCCTTGTCTTTTCCATGTGACTCTTTGTAAAAGGGGAGTTTCCATCTTCTTTAAATTCCAGAACAAGGTGATAAGGTCTCCCCTAGATCTCATTTTCCCAAGACTGAACAACCTCGGTTATCCCAGCCTTTCCTCATGTGGCAGCTTCCCAGGCCTTGGATCATCTCTGTGGCTCTTCCCTGGACCCTCTCCAGCCTGGCCACAGCTTTTTTGGTCAAGTGGGGATCAAAACTCTTTCCACAACTCTGCTGGTTTAAAATAAGAAACTTTATTTTCAATACATCCCATTTGCAGCCACTGAGCATTCCTGCAAACACAGAGAGGACTCAGCAGCAGCACTGGGACTTTTCCTTTGGCAAAGAGATTCCTTTGGCCATGTGAACTGAACACAAGGTAATTGCAGCAGTCTGTTTGCTTGGAGTTTAAAGAATCCTAAAAAAGGGGGAAGGAATAATCCCCATAAAACAGGTTATAAAAAGCTGGTCCCTGCAAATATGTCATATAAAGAGTTCACTGGGGCTGGGCCCAAACCCAAAACTCCAGCTGGGAAATAGATTTACACCGGCTGCTTTTGAGTTATCTCTTTACCAAACTGCAATTGTTTTGACATATTTAAGTCAGAAAAGGAACTGAAAACAGTCACAAAAATATGATTTGTGTATTTAAAACAGTGCAAACAGGAGCATAACCAGCAACCACACTGCTGAATGTAAACAGGGGAGGTGCTCCCAAACACCTTTAAAACTTCTAAACAAAACACTTCTAACAAAACTGGCCTTTGTTTTCTGCTGCCTCAAAAGAAATAAAAGGCTGTAAAAAAGTGAGGCACCCACTGAGTGTATAAACACAGGTGCAAATAAATGAATCAATCCCAGTGGGCTTCAGTAAAGGCTGGTCTTCATGATCCGCAGGAATTCCTGCTCGCTCACCTCCCCATCCCCATCTCGATCTGCCTCATCAATCATCTCCTGGAAGAGATTTGGGATCACAGGTCAGGTGTGGATTGAGCCAAGGTAAGAATTATTGGATTCATTAGAATTGAACCACTCTGTAGTAAGCTGTGCTGGGGGGGACAGTGTTTGCTCAACCGCAGACCTACTATGAGACAAAATATTTACTGAAATACGGTTTTCTGGATGTATTTATACAGAAATCTGTGCAGGAAATATTAGGGAAAATGTCCTGGGAGAAACAAAGTGCTTGGAGCAGAGTTACTCCTTTTATATCACTATATCTCTGTAGTGATCCTCTGTATCACTATATCACTATACCTCCACAAAACTGCCATTCCACAATGCCATTTTTATGTGGCCTCAACCCATCCTTGACCTCAAAATCCACAGATGGAGAGAAATTCCTCCATTCCCACCAGGAGAGAGAGGATTTTCCTACCAGCTCCAGCCTAGAGATCCCCAAACACCAGGTACAAACCTGCAGCTCTTCATCTGTGAGGTTTTCCCCCAGTTCTTTGGCGACACGTTTGAGGTTTTTGAAAGAGATTTTTCCAGTTTCATCATCATCAAAGAGTTTGAAAGCTTTGAGAATCTCCTCTGTGGAATCTTTTTCAGCCTTAAAGAAGAAAGGGTAAATTTAAGGTAAAAAAAGGAGTGGTTGTGTTGTAGGTAACACTGCAAATAAAGGTGTGAAAGATTTGATAGACTGAGAAAGCCTTGGGGACAAATATAAAGGAGCCCAGTTAGCAGGAATTACATATAAAAACTGAAGGGGGACAGAGACAGCAGTAATTCCAGAATTTCATGCCTTCAGGGGATGTTTTTGCTGTCCCAGCTAGCCAGATGCCTTTGGGATTTCACTACGAGGATCTTCTGTTATTGAGTATCTGAGTTTTAAAAAGATTTTTAAAACCAGAGATTTAATTTAACATTAGAATCCAGGAAAAGAAAACTCCCCCATGTGACACCTCAACACTCCAACAGCTTCCTGAAGGTCAGAGATCACTTCAATCTGTGAGAAAAATCTTGATTTCAGTTTTTCCTTTTCTCAAAGAAAAAAAACCCCTGGTTATTAAAGAAACTTGTTAATGATATCATTATTTTAACCTTTCCTTGAAAAATGAGAGAGAATCCAAGATAGGAACTACCCCAACTTTTACATATTTAGTTGTTTTGATTAAAGCACTGTTTTCATCTCCCAATAAACCCAAAAGGAGATGAAGGGTGCTCAGCCACCTTCAAAATTCCCTTTGACTTTTAAAACATCCATACCATTTTCTGCTTCATCACTGCCAAGAAGTCATTGCAGCTGATTTTTCCTGTCCCTTCCTTATCGATGTCTGAGATCATTTTCTTGATCTCTTCTTTTTTAGGTTCAAACCCCAGTGCCCTCATGGCCACCTGGAAGGACAAAGTAAGTTATAAATCCTAGAAAATCATCAACAAAACCACAGGGAAGGGGGAAAATAAGGTGAACTTTCTGCCACATCATGTTCAAATATTCTGTGTCTCAAGGAATGGGGGGGCAGGTTTAGAGTGGGGCTGCTCTACACACAAGGGCACATCAGGATGCAGAAAACAGGGATATAAACGTTCCTGTTCTGGAATTGTCCTTCAGTGAATTCAGAAGTGTCCTACACACACTCTAACCATCACATCCACCCTTTTCCAGCTCAGGGATGGAAGGAATTTGGGGCTAAGGCTGTGTCAGAGTCTTGGGAGAAGCATTTGCTCTGAGAAAAATTGGATTATTTCCTTGTCTTAGCTTATATATTTTGGTTGTACTTCTGAAAATTCCTGGGATGGGCACTTAAGAGTCCCACTTCAGTCAGTGTTTGGAAGGAAAAATCCCAACCTGTCACACAGTGCTGTGGACAATAATTCCCAAGGCTATTGGGAAAGTCAATGTTATTCCATTCCCATCAAAGGAATTGCTACAAGTAGGAAAAACGAAACACTGAATAATATTTTTTTTTTAAAAAAAAAAAGCTCATTTTAGGCCTGGTTAAAAGAAAGATCCAAAAATACTTCAACAAAATAACTTCAAGACAAGGGATTCCATGAAAGAAGTTTCTAAGATATCTCCAACTCCACCAGCCTGATCCCATGGCACTAACAGGGAAGGTCTTAAACTTCAAATTCCACAGGGAATTTAAATAAGCTTATTTTTCATTCCAGTGACAAAAATCTTGTTGGGAAAACATTGTCCTCCTTTGATAAAGGGACAAGCAGCAGATTTGAAAACAGATCCCCTCCCTGTGGTCTCAGGGAACACAGACATCCAGGTAGAGAACGGGAAGGATAAATTCTGGAAGCACAGTAAGTCCTAATTTATTGATGACTGTTCTTCCCAAAGGATTGGGGTGGGGAGGGACTAAAAGTGTTTTGCAATAAAAAAAAGCATGAAAATGAGTAACGTTGATGGGTTCCATAGTTGGGATAATTTTAATGATAACAATTTAAATAATTTAAGTAACTTTAATAATTTTAAAAATAATAACAACTACAATAATAATTTTTAAAAAGCATTAAATCCTCACCAAGACAAAAGGGGAAACTCCCACCTTTTTAATGCGCACAACCCCTTTTTTTGATGTTTTATGAATTAAGAAGGAGTCAGGACAGAAAATAGAGAATTATCCACGAATTTTGGGCAGCCTGGCCCTGAACACACTGGATAACAGCAGTAAAGAGCTGTAATTAAAGAGAAAAATGTCTCTTTTACCAACAAGATTTTATGCTGCAGAGAGGAGGGGGCAAAACCAGGAAACTCCTGTGTTGTTTAAGGTTATTTTGGCGTTTATGTCCGTGTTCCTTTACAAACTCAATCGCTTCCAGGCCCAGGGAAACCCTGACCTTCAGCTCCTTGACATCGATGCTCCCGCTGCCGTCGGTGTCGAAGAGCTCGAAGGCCTCGCGGATCTCCCGCCGCTGCTCGTCCGACAGCTCCAGCTTGGAATTCTCCTTCTTCCTCTGGAACGCGGCTCCCAGCGACGCCTTCTTACAGCCGGAGGCCTCGGCACGGTAGAACACAGGGCGGGTCAGGGCGGGGGGCTCAGCCCCCTCAGAGCTCCTGAGACCCCTGAGCCCCCTCACCGCCCCTCAGCCCCCTCACAACTCCTGAGCTCCCTCAACCTCATCACCGCCCCTCAGCGCTCTTGAGCCTCCTCGCAGCTCCTGAGTCCCCTCGTCGCCCCTCAGTTCCGTCACAGCTCCTGAGTCCCCTCAGCCTCATCACCGTTTTAAAGCACCCTCACCGCCCCTTCACCGCCCGTCAGCCGCCTCACAGCTCCTGAGTTCCCTCAGCCCCCTGCCCTAAGCCTCCACGCCGCCACTCAGGTCCCTCGCTGCCCTCACCGCCCCCTCAGGCCCCTCACCGACCCTTCAAGCCCCTCACCGACCCTTCAAGTCCCTCACCGCCCCCCGTCACCGCCCTCTCAGCGCTCTCACCATCCCGCCGGCTTCACGCCTGGCGACCTCAATGTCGCGCCCTCCCATTGGCTGCCGCCCCCACGCCGTTGCTATGGCAACGCGCACCGCTATTGGCTGGGGTGAGGGCGGTGCCAAGGGGGTGAACGACCGCGTGGAAGAGTCTCCTCCTTCCGTCAACGCGATTGGCTGGAGAGAGGAGGGGTTGGGCCAATCAGCGAGCGGGAGCGGGCTGGCGCGATGCTCGGCCCAGGGAAAGGGGCGGGAATTGGGGGAGTGGGCGGTGTCTGGCGGAAGACGTGGCGTTGATTGGTGGAGAGCAGACAGGGGGCGTGGCCAGGGGCGTGGCCAGGGGTGCTGCGGGCGGTGGCGGTGAGAAAGAAAGGGGCGGCTGAGGGCGATCCGGGAGCGTCCTGGGAGCTGTGCAGAGGTGCTGGAAGCAGTGTGGAACGTCCTGGGGGCTGTGGGGAGGGTCCTGAGGCTGTGGAAAGGTCCTGTGGACCTTGAGGAGGGGCCTGGGTGCTGTGGAATGGTGCTGGGAGCTGGGGGGAAGGTCCTCGACGCAATGGGGAAGGGCCTGGACACAATGGGGAAGGGCCTGGAGGCTGTGGGGAGGGTCCTGGGGATTGTAAAAAGATCCTGGGGGCCGTGAAAAGATCCTGTGGGCCTTGGGGAAGGGTCTTGGGGCTGTGGAAGGGTCTTGAGGGCTCTGGGGAGAGGACTGGGGGCTGTGAGGAGGGTCCTGGGAGCCATGGGAAGGTCGTGGGGGATGTGGAGAAAGCTCTGGGAGAATGTGGAAAAGTCCCGGGGACAGTGGGGAAGGTCCTGGGAACTGTGAAAAGGTTCTGAGGGCTGTGGAGGAGGTCCTGGGGGAATGTGGGAGGGTCCTGGTGGCTGTGGGGAGAGGCCTGGGGAAGGTCCTGCAGGGGTGGGAGGAAGGCTGGGGTGTGGGGAAGGTTGTGGGTGGCGAGAAGGGACGTGAGGGAATGTGGGTTGTGGGATGAGCAGCTGCGATGTGGGGGAAGAGTCAGAGGAAAGCTGGGGCTGGGAGAAGCTGGGGGAGTGTGGAAGAAAGATGGAAAGGCTTGGGATGGGGCTGAAAGAGCTGGGAGGGAACTGGAGGTGGAGCAGTTCAGAAACTGCATCTTGGCGAGGGGTGGGGTGTTAAGGGCCATGTGGGGGTAGAAGAGGGAACAGCTGGAGAGTGGATCACTCTGTGCCCCTGCTTTCAAACCAGCTTAGTGTTCCAAGTGGACAGGCGCCACTCCTGCCTTTTCTTGGCTTTTTCCTTGGAATTTCAAAGGGCTTTTCAGATAAATAAGTACCAAAGGCGAGCAATTGTGTTTGTTGGTTTTGGAGGCACAAGGAGAATTAACTCCATCTCCTCATCCTTCTTTAGCATAACTGCTTCAAACCTTGATTTCTGTAACTAGAAACGTGTTATTTTATTGGGAATAAAACAACATTCTCGTTTTTTTCAGGGATTCTGGTGGATAGTGCCTCACCTGAGCCATGGCCACGCGTCTCAGATCGGTGAGTTGAGGCCTTGAATGATGCGTTGGGAAGATTTGTCTTGCAGAAAGGTTTTCATAAATATTCTGAACATCACTGGGGAAGACATGAGGCTGGTCCTGCATTAATGCTAATTCTGTGGAGAAAACAAGATTTTCCACAGTATAATTTGCTGCTCTGAGTTCCAAAGAGATCCAAGGACAGCAGTGGCTTTTTCAGTGCTGCCAGATCAACTGATCCAGAGATTTAGTTACTTCAGGGTCATTTCCAGATGTTTTCTGATATTATTCCTGGTTGTGGTGCAGATGAAGGCCCAGCTGAGGTCTCCTAAACTGTTCTAACCTCCTTCTGTGATCCCTGCATTGAATACAGGAGGTTGGAATGTGGAAAAAGTAACATTTTGCTTAACTCAGGGAGATTTTTGGAGGGACAGAATTTATTAACCTGTTCTGTCTCATTACCTGTGGTTCTGGCTTATAAATTTTTACCTTCTGAGTTGTTTTTCTCCTTAATTCGTATGAAGCTTATAGAAGATCAGGGAATCTGGGATAATAGGAAACGAAAAACCCCACATTGTAGCATTGTGGTAAAGAGTGTGAACAAATTGTTGTATCTTCAGGGCATTGGATAGGTACAAGTCATACCTAAAAATCAGTATAGTCATGCGTAGTTTAGCTTGCTATGTGTATTATACTGTGCAATATCGAATTATAGAGAGTTTATATGTGAAATTACATATAGCTGTGGCTGCCTCTGGATCCCTGGAAGTGTCCAAGGCCAGGTTGGACGGGGCTCGGATCAACCTGGAATAGTAGAAGGTGTCCCTGTCATGGCAGGGGATTGGAACAAGACAAGCTTTAAAGTCCCTTCCAGTTCAAACCAGTCTGGGATTTTATGGTTCTTGAATGTGCAGTAAAGTTCCTCTAAAGCCCCTGCAGTGGCTCTGAGGTTCGGAGGCAGAGGGCAGCATTCTGCTGCAGTGAAGCTCTCGTTCAGCACATCTCAGAGCAGTTTGGGTGCCCCTGGTTCCCGAGGAGTGCTCTGGGATCATGGAATCCCAGGATGGTTTGGGTTTCTCTCTGATGAGAAAGGGTACAGGGAAAGGCAAGGGAAAATGTTAGTGGAAGGAGAAACTGTCTTTGGAGAAGCTGAAACAGCTTCTGTCCCCTCAGCCACTGTTCCCCCTGCGACTGAATCCCTCCACGTGCACTGAACCACATCCCAAAGTGCCATTTCTTCTCTTTCATTGAACACTTCCAGGGATGGGGCCTCCACCACCTCCCTGGGCAGCCCCTTCCAGGGCTGGACAGCCCTTTTCATGACGGAATTTTCCCAATATCCAACCTGCCCCTCCCCTGGCACAGCCTGAGGCCGTTCCCTCTCCTCCTGTCCCTGTTCCCTGGGAGCAGAGCCCGACCCCCCCTGGCTGCCCCCTCCTGTCAGGGACTTGTGCAGAGCCAGAAGGGCCCCCCTGAGCCTCCTTTGCTCCAGGCTGAGCCCCTTTCCCAGCTCCCTCAGGATTTATGCTCCAGACCCTAACCAGACTCTGCTTCCATGTCCCCTCCTAAATAAGTGGTTCTGCTTTGATGTGACTGAGGGAACTCCTGGAATTTCTGTCATGGGTAACTTAGCACTTTGCAGCAGAACCTTTGCTTAAGGACGTGGCACTTGTACATTTCTGAACAATCGCTGTCTTTGGGTTCAGGGGTTAAAGCTCCCTCAGATAACTGCAGAGGTGGGGTTTGTAGCAACAATAAGGAGTAAAACTATTCCTACCAGGACAGAGCATTCTTTGTACCAAGCTCCCTCAGAATCAGGGCCTGGATGTTCTGTGCTGGCAGTGAGGGCTTTGGTCTCAGTCCAGTCAGATGAGTGACCACACTGAAATCTGTTAATTACTGACTCTAACCACTGATTGACAAAGCTTAAAGAAAGAAAGGAAGAGCTAATGACTAAAAAGGACAGGCCTTGCCTTTACCTGAGTACTTTCTTGGCTTGGAGAGCCCTGAGTTACAGGTTCTGATAATGGTGACAATTTTAATATTCTGAATTTTCTGTACCATGAGGCTGAAGCAAATCACAGAATCATCCCAGAATCCCAGTCTGGTTTGGCTTGGAAGGGACCACCCCTGCCATGGGCAGGGACACCTTCCAGTATCCCAGGGTGCTCCAAGCCCCGTCCAGCCTGGCCTGGGACACTTCCAGGGATCCAGGGGCAGCCACAGCTTCTCTGGGAAACCGGTGCCAGGGCCTCCCCATCCTCACAGGGTACAATTGCTTCCCAATATCCCACCTAACCCTGCCCTCTGGCAGTGGGAAGCCATTCCCCTTGTCCTGTCTCTCCATACTCTTGTGAATAGTCTGTTCTCATCTTTTCTGTAGGCTCCCTTCAAATTCTCTTTTCTTCACCATCCAGGCAGAGTTTGGGGGAGCCAATCCTCTTTTTCTTCCCTCCTCCTTGAACCTCTTGGTCGTGAGCATGAGGCAAAGTCCTTCCAAAATACAACCAGAGTGTCTGAACTCATCTCTCAGTGTGATAGCACAGATCTGTGGAAGAGTCCTTTGATATCTGAGTTTAGACTGCTCCAGTTTATCTCCTGCGCCGTTGCGCAGAATTGCAGCGCATGAGGATCTGGGAAGTCCAGCTCAGTTTTCTGGGGTGTGCCGGCCCTGCTGAGGAGTGTTCCCGTGTCCCTGCAGGCCGGCAGGAGCTGCACCGTGATCGGAGGGTCGGGGTTCCTGGGGCAGCACATGGTGGAGCAGCTGCTGGCCAGGGGCTACAGCGTCAACGTCTTCGACATCCAGCAGAGCGGGGAGAGCGACCGGGTCAGGTTCTTCCTGGGAGACCTCTGCGACAAGGAGGTAAGGGAAGGACTGTCTGGAATGCAGCAGCGGGAAACGCAGGTCCTGCAGCCGGGGAGGGACAAGCCCAGGCACCAGCACAGGCTGGGGGTGACCTGCCGGGCGTCCTGGTGGCCAACGAGCTGTCCGTGAGCCAGCAGTGTGCCCTGGGGGTCAGGAAGGACAGGGATCCTGTGGGGCATTAGGAAAAGCATGGCCAGGAGGTCAGGGAATGATCCCACCCCTCTGCTCAGCCCCCTGAGGCACATCTGCAGTGCTGTGTCCAGCTCTGGGCTTCCCAGGACAGGAGGGACAGGGAGCTCCTGGAGTGGGGCCGGCAGAGGCTGCGGAGATGAGGAAGGGTCTGGAGCATCTCCCTGCCCAGGAAGGGCTGAGGGAGCCGGGGCTGTGCAGCCTCCAGAGGAGCCCCAGCGGAGAGGGGCCCTCATCCCTGGGTGTCCCTGTGGGCAGGGAGGGGCAGAGCAGGGCCCAGCTCTGCTCCCTGGGGCCTGGAATGGCACAGGAGGAATGGGCAGGAACTGATGCCCAAGAAGTTCCACCTGGACAGGAGGAAGAACTTGGAACAGATTGCCCAGAGAGGGGGTGCAGTCTCCCTCACTGGATATATCCCAGACCCATCTGTGAGCAATCCTGTGCTGAGCATCCCAGAGCAATCCTGTGCTGTGTGCTCTGGGTTGGCCCTGCTCTGGAATTCTGGGATTCTGGGACATGGGCGGATAGAAAGGATGTGGTTCAATAGGTGTTTGCTCAAACCCTGAGCCTTGCTGAAGCCCTGGAACACCTGGAGGCACTGCCCAGGTTGACAAGGGGATGCAGACATGCCCCCCAACCTCTCCCTGTGGTTTATCCTCAGCACTTTTCCATGGAAGCCTCTGAAGGAAATAGGTCTCATGCCTGATGTCTGATTTCTGCTGGAAGCTGTAAAGAACTGGACTGGTTTCTGCCTAATGCCTTGCATTACTGTTAGCTGAGCTACACAGGGTAATTACAGTCCCTGTGCTAATTGCAGGGGGGCTCTCCCAGCTCTCCTCAGCTCCATGAGAATGGCACAATTCATTATTCCCAACAGCCAGGGCAGCTGTGAGGGTGAGCCTTGGCAAAGCCTGTGTGAGCCACGTGGGAGATGTCCCCCCACACCTCGGAGCTCTGGGACAGTCCCCTGCACACAGCCAGGGCCGTGGGGAACCTGAATCCTGCTGCTTCCTCAGTGTCCTGGTTCCAGGTGGCCCTGAGCCTCCTACCTGCCCCTGGGATATTGCAGGGAGTTCAGCCTAGACAGCCTCCAGCTCTGGGAAATTCCCAGGATTTTCTCTGGAAAGAAGAGGTGATGTAGTGTGGTTTTGCCCAGCAAGAGCAGAGGACATTGTGAGGATCGTGGATGCTAATCCCATTCCAGCTGCCCACCTGTATGGAGGGAACAGGACTTGAAATGTAGCTGGTTTGTTGCCGTGGAAACAGAACTGGTTTACTTCCTTCCTGTTATTATTTTTTTTTCCCTGAGTACCCACTGTGGCTGTTCCTTCATTCCTGTCTCCCACATGGTTTCTTCCAGGCTCTGCTCCCAGCTTTGCAAGGCGTGTCCGTGGTGTTTCACTGTGCATCTCCAGCACCTTCAAGTGACAACAGGGAACTGTTTTACAAGGTGAATTTTATGGGAACCAAAGCAGTCATTGAAGCCTGCAAAGAAGCTGGCGTGCAGGTAAGGCTGGAAAAGCACCTGGAGACTGGGAGAGGCTGAAGGACTTTGGAACATTTGCATCCCAGACCAATCTCAGCCGTGTTTATGGGACAGAGGTCTCTGAGATACTGAATTCCTACTTGTTCCATGAAAACCAGTGGAAGAGAGAGACTCTGGGTCTCCTGCTGGTGTAAACTCCATCCATGTTTGCCACAGAAACCCTACGCTTTGTAATCTTCCTGACTGCAGGAAAAGCATCCATTAAAATCTGTCTGGGAGTCACCCACGGGAGAACAACGCCTGACAAGTGGCTGTTTTCAAGCTTCAGTCAGGAGACAGCTCTACAGACAGCTTTTCCAGCAGTGGGAATATTCATGGCATCTCTTACCCCTGAGAATTCCTTGGCGTGGAATGCGAAGGAACACACCTGTGCCATAATCTCAGTGTCATTTGGTTTAGAAAGTCAATTGCCCCCAAAAGAAAGAGCCCGAGGAAACCAGGAATGGTGTTCAGCAGCCTGACATTGGAGACTGAATTTTCTCCTGATGTTCTTTGGATATCCCACGAGTTTTTATTTAAATTCTGTGCAAATCTGCCAGCACAGTGCATGTGAGATCCATCGTTGTTCCAGGCAGAGACGTTGCTCCAAAGCGATTTGTCCATGGATTTATGTGGAAGTGATGAAGTTCAGAACTAAATTCTGCCTCTCACTCCAGACTGCCAGCCCCACAGGGGGTTGTTTGTTGGGATTAGGTTGTCCCCTGGTGCAGGGAGCTGCTGGAGGGAATGTGCCACGTGGTGTTCCCCCCAGGCTCTGTCTGGATGCTGTCGGAGCCGGGAGCTCCATCCTGTTGGAACCTGTTGGATCAAGTCCTCTTTAAACAATGTCAACCTTGTTTAGGGCCACATGTTCCTGATTGCTCAGATACATCCCTGACTTCCTGCTTGGAATCCATTTTTATCCAACAAAAACATCCAAGGTTTCTTTTTTGCTTTAATCTCCCGTGATCTGTTATTGCCAAGATGAGCCAATCTATCCTTAAAACACTGATTGTGACTTAAGTTCTGCTGTGTTCCAAGCCAGAGGGGCCCTCTGATTTTCCTGGAGATGCTTCCCCTGGATCGACTGCCTTGAATATTTGTTGGAATGTTTTAATCTCCTTTAGGTAGCACTAAATGATGGGACAGAATTAATTAAAAGAGGGGGAGTTCTCTTACCTGCAAGTTCTGTTCATCTTCTGTTAGACTCAGTTTATTGTCTGTGGGATCACTTAGTTAAACTTTTTTATTACTATTATTATTATATTTATTATTTATTATTATTTATTATTATTACCTTCAGTCAGCCTTTGTAAATAATGACCCTTTTGTCCTAAGCTTTAAACAACTGTTTTTTCCCCTATCTGTTGCAGAAATTGGTGTTAACCAGCAGTGCCAGTGTAGTTTTTGAGGGCACAGACATAAAAAATGGGTCAGAAGATCTCCCTTATGCACAAAAACCTATTGACTACTACACAGAGACCAAGATCCTCCAGGAGAAGGTATTTGTCACCTGGTTACATTGTTATTTTCTGATGTATTCAATTAATCAAAAGAGAATAGGATCAGGTTGTGATATAAATTACCACTGAGGTTGAATGAAAACTGTGTTACACTGCAGAGGTTGTTCCAGAACTGCCAGAGGTGTCCCTTCCATGGGATCATCCCAGTTCTTACCTGACACAGCTTTGGTTTAAGAGCAGTTGAGGGGAGTTTTTTGTCTTCTCTGCTCTGGGAAGCTGTTTCAGATCCCCATTTCCCTGATTTGCAGCCTGAATCTGGGATTGTGAACAAGGCACTGAGGAAGGAGGAGGTGAGATGGGAATGTGGGCTGAGCTGAGGAGCACACCAGCCTGAGGACATGGGCCTTGTCCTGAAAATATCAGGGTTAACAAAAAGCTCAGTAATAATATAATAATGTTATTGTTTAAAAAGGTCTAAAAACTGTCCCCACAGTGTTCACTACTTTGGATGTTTGCAGACCCCGGAACCTGCTCTGTTTCATGTTCTTATTGCTGCAGCATTTGTGGTTTAAACATGGGATAACAATGCTTTCATTGAAAGGCAACAAACCTTTTTTGAACCTTTTTTCCATGGCTTGCATTTCAGTTGTGGCAAGAATCTGTGCTTTTTGTGCATGAAGAATTGAGAGGCCCTTCCCTGCTGATGCTGGCTGTGTGTCCCTCAAGTCGAGCCTTGAAAGATTTTCCTCCAAAAGAGCTTAATTAATGTTAATTGTAAAAACAGCTGTTCCTCCACAGGCACAAGCACTGTGCAGTAACTGATCAAGGGGAAGCTTAGGGGGAGCAATCAAGTGTAGCTCAAGTGCTGGTGATGATGGCTTTGTTTTGGGGGGAACTGGAAGGATTTAGTGTGGTTTTGTCTCTGCCTCGTTCACAGAAATTCCAGCAGCTGCTGGAAATGAGAACATGTTGTTTAGAAACTCCCAGAGGAATTAAATCTGTGCTGTTGCAGCTGCCAGGGAGATGGGATCACCTCCTTGTGAAGGAGATCCAGGAGGCCTGGGGTGGGAATGGCTGATGAGGGGGACAAACATGGAATTCCTGAGTGTCCTCTGCTCCAGCACGTGCATAAAGAGTTCATGGAGTGAAGGAATTCTGAAAGCTCCTCTGGCTTCTGTGGGGTTAAATAAGAGATTGAAGAGTTCCCTTCCTTTGCCTGTCAATTCACTGAGTGTTCAACAATAAAAACTGACTTTTGTCTGGTTTTCTTATCTGGGAAAGGAGACAGGAACAAAGGAAGGATCACTTGGAAAGATAGGAAGGGATAACAATTCCTCCACTGCTACCTTCCCACGGAGATGGGGAGCACCCAGCCCTTAGTGATGACCTTGGGATGTATTGCTAAGCTCTCTTTTAATTCCTGCTTTGCTTCTCCTGTTTCCCCGCAGGAAGTGCTCAGTGCCAACGACCCAGACAACAATTTCCTCACCACTGCAATTCGTCCCCATGGAATATTTGGTCCCAGAGACCCTCAGCTGGTTCCCATCCTCATCCAGGCAGCTCAGAGTGGCAAAATGAAGTTCATCATTGGGTGAGCAAGGCTCAGGCACTGCAGAGCTGGGGGAAAACTGGTGCTGAGCCTCCAAAGGCCCTTTGGAAGGACGAAATGGAAACAGTAGTGTTGTTTCTTTAATTTTTCACTTTTGATCCAGGGTTTTTTTTTAAATTCCTCTCTAAGGGGCTGATGCCCTCAGATGGTGAATGTCCATAATGCCAAAGGAATATCCATGAGGAAAGCTGGCATGGCTTGAGCTGTCTAAAGAGCTGTATTAGATATGAGAGAGCTCAAATTGCTGTTCATTTAATTAATATACACTTGTGGTATTTGAGGTTTTTGCAATTAAAAACCCCTATTAACTGTGAAATACTAAAAGTATTGTAATATTTCTGATTATAAGGTCAAAGGTATTTGCCTTGTTATTGAGCCTTAGAGCTTCTGGTGGAGCACTGGAATTTCAGAGCAAGAAACAGTTCAAGCTGTGATGCTCTGGAAGAGAAATGCGCTCTTTAATTAAGGGTAGGTTTTGATTACATGCAGGGACCTGGTCTGTGTGTCACACGTCTGTCACATTTGTGTCACATGAGCTTGGGGACGAGGAAGGAAGNGAAACAGTAGTGTTGTTTCTTTAATTTTTCACTTTTGATCCAGGGTTTTTTTTTAAATTCCTCTCTAAGGGGCTGATGCCCTCAGATGGTGAATGTCCATAATGCCAAAGGAATATCCATGAGGAAAGCTGGCATGGCTTGAGCTGTCTAAAGAGCTGTATTAGATATGAGAGAGCTCAAATTGCTGTTCATTTAATTAATATACACTTGTGGTATTTGAGGTTTTTGCAATTAAAAACCCCTATTAACTGTGAAATACTAAAAGTATTGTAATATTTCTGATTATAAGGTCAAAGGTATTTGCCTTGTTATTGAGCCTTAGAGCTTCTGGTGGAGCACTGGAATTTCAGAGCAAGAAACAGTTCAAGCTGTGATGCTCTGGAAGAGAAATGCGCTCTTTAATTAAGGGTAGGTTTTGATTACATGCAGGGACCTGGTCTGTGTGTCACATGTCTGTCACATTTGTGTCACATGGGCTTGGGGACGAGGAAGGAAGAGAATAAAGTTGTGGGGGTTTGGGTTTTTTTTGGTTCTTGTTCTTCCTTTTAGTCCATTCCTGAATTGATCTCTCATTCTGGTCTGGGAGCAGCAAACCTGCACAATTCCAGGGGCTTGGAGCAACCTGGTCTAGTGGAAGGTGTCCCTGCCCGTGGATGGAACAGGATGAGCTTTAAGGTCCTTCTAATCCAAACCATTCCAGGATTCTGTGATTAATTGGACTCTGGAAAGTGATTAGCAGATTAATTTTCTGTCCCTGTATAGGACTGGATTTCACACAGTGAGTTGGATCTGTTCCAGCTGAGGCTGAAGTTGTCTCATTGAGGAAATAAGTTGGAATTCCTTGAGCCAAGAAATTCCTCACTGGAGGCTTGTCCTTAAGTGACATTCTCTGTGTTAGTTACCCCTGTGCCTCTGTTTGTTCTGCCTCCATGGATCACTGCTGATCCCCAGACCTGCAGGACGTGCAACTCCCAGAAACTTGGCAGCTTGGGAGGTTTAAAAATGGTGCTGTTGCAGGAATGTAAACTTTGAGGGCCTTGCTGGGAGCTGGAACAACAACAACCCTTCCCTTGTCTCCAAAAGAAGGTGTAGTAATTCCATCCTCTCCCAGGGTATGGCCTGAATTGCAACACCAGAGAGTGGGAGAAGAGGAAACTTGGGATAAATACATCCTGTGTGGAAGTCCTTCCTTTTGCCACAAGCAGATTTTCAGCCCAACTTGCCTTAGGACTAAACTTTTCTTCCTCTTTGCAGGGATGGGAAGAACTTGGTGGATTTCACCTACGTGGAAAACGTGGTCCATGGGCACATCCTGGCTGCAGAAAAGCTTCAGAAAGGCTCTCCCCTGTGTGGGAAGGTAAGGAAGGACCTCAGGAGGGGAGGGAAGGGGTGTTCCCAGCCAAACTTCAGCTCTGGGATCCGTACTGATTCCTGAGGGTCCTGAACATCCATGCTGAAAGGGAGTGGAGCTCCAGGTCTTCCATCCGTGGTGACCACTGTGTGCAACCACAGGGGCTGAGCTGGATGGATGTACTTTAATTTCCTGCTATAAAACTCCTGGTGAAAGGAAATCCAGGCTCAGCTGGGGGCAGCCAAGAGGCACACGTGGGAACACAGAAGCTTTTAGGACAGAGTTCAGAACAGGAGAAACTTCTCCAGCTTTTCCTGGCCCCTGCCTGCTCTGGGCCCTGGGCACACGTGTGTTAACCTGTTGGTCTGTGCTGTGTCAGTTCATTGGACATTTCTGAGTGATCCTGGCCTCTGGAATGTTGGAAGTAGCTGTCTTCTTGGCAAAGGAGGGATTCATCCCTCTTCACACAGTGCAAAGCAGTTTGTCAGGACAATGTGCTCTTGCCCAGGGCAGGGGGGCCATGTCCCCAGCATGGGCATGAGGTGGGCCATCCCAGAGCCAACCTGTGAAATCCGTACTGATTTGATCACCTGGCTTCTCATCTCCCTCTCTTTCAGGCCTTCCACATCACAAACGATGAACCAATTCCGTTCTGGGCGTTCATGTCCCGGATCTTGACCGGCCTGGACTACGACCCTCCCAAGTACCACATTCCCTACTGGCTGGCCTATTACCTGGCCCTGCTCCTGTCCCTGCTGCTGGGGCTGCTCAGGCCCCTGGTGAGCATCAAGGCCACCTTTACCCCCATGAGGGTGGCCCTGGCTGGGACATTCCACTACTACAGCTGTGAGAGGGCCAAGAGGGCCATGGGCTACAGGCCCGTGGTGGGGCTGGATGAGGCCATAGCCAGGACTGTGCAGAGCTACCCCGACCTGCGCCGGGCCAGGGCCTGAGCAGCCCTGCTGCCATCTTTGCCTGCTTCATTTGCATCATCACTTTCATGTCTTACCACGAACACGGAAGCAAATGTCACTATTCCCAGGAATGGGCAGTTTTTCTGAAGTCTCCTCCTTGCCATTCTCCGGGTGGAAAACCCCTCGTGTAGGAGCTGTGCTTACAGTTCCTTTCTTTGATGTGACTTCTTGTTTGGAAACAGCTGCTGAACTGTCTGGACTATGAATAAACAGCCTGCTGTGCCCTCTTCAATCCCAAGCCAGCAGCCCAGCATTCCTGCTCTCCTCTCTCCACCCTTGTCCCGTGTTTTGTTGCTCTGGTGACAGCAGCTGCCTCTTCCCAGAGCTGCAGGCTGGGTAACCAAACCCTTCTCCTGGCTGGTCCCCTCGAGGCTTTGGCTTTGCTCTCCAGCAGCCAGGCTGCTGCCAAAAAGGAGTTCTGCCACCATCTCTTAAATCATTGCAGCTCCTTTGGTTTTCCCTCCATGACTGGGGGGGGATTTGGCAGCAGAAGGAAACCCTAAGGAGTGTATTCCTTTGTCCATGCAGGACTTATTTCTGTTCCCAAAGAACCCAAATAAATCACAGAGGGATGGCATTCCAGCTTCGTGTCCCATCTTTGAGAGGGCAGATCCCACTCCCAGCACACACAGGATTTTCATGATTCCCTTTGTGGGGGGAGGATATTTGGGAGCAGCCTGACAAGAGCCCAGCAGTGTTTTCCCATAACTGCCTTCCCACAGGAACTGCAGAGGTTGGAGGATCCTACAGCACAAACCTCATCTTCTCTGCCGTGTTCTTGCTAGTGGTCATGGGGATTTGGGTTGCTTTGAGCACTAGTCCATGGAAAAACCTCTTTTCCACAAGGAAATGGTTATAAAGCAGGGATCCCCAAGCCATTTCCCTATATTCAGTGTGCTTTGCCCTCTAATCTTTCTAAGCACTTCAGTTCTGGTCTGGTTTTAAAGGAAGAGTTTGGGGTAGAGCTGGAATTTCCCTCTGTGCCGGTTCCTGGCTCCCTGGGAGTTCTGGTGTTTCAAATTTCAGAAGGATGAGAAGTGCCTCAGTCACAGAATTATGGAATCATGGGATATTGGGTTGGAAGGGACCTTAAAGTCCATCCCATTCCACCCCCTGCCATGGGCAGGGACACCTTCCACTATCCCAGGTTGCTCCAAGCCCTGTCCAGCCTGGCTTGGACACTCCAGGGTTGGGGCAACCACAACCTCAATCAATGAGCTCTAACCTCATCTGTGAGCTAAAAGTTCTTCTCTAATCCAATTAAATTTGTTTTATTTCAATTTCTAGCTGTTTTCTGGAGAGTTTTATGTTGGACCTTTTTTCCTGGGAATTTTTATTTGCTGGTTAACAGCTCATTTTACCAACCTTGGCCTTGCTTGATTTGGAGCGAGTACTGGCCAGTTGCTTGGGCCAGCTCACACCATACTGGTTTGCACTGGTCAGCCACCCTGGCCTGCTGGGAGCAGGGATAATGCTGCCCTCACCCAGGGAGGAGGTGAGGGAATAGGGTTGTGTGGAAGTGGCAGGATCCAGGAATACCTGCAGTCAAACAAGAGGTAAATCACCTTTGGCCTCTAGGTGGCATTTCCCAGCTACATCTGCCTGGCAGCTCCAATCCATCCCAAAAATGCTGTGTCTCAGTCCTTGGACACAGTTCCAGGGGTGGGTTACTCATCTCCCGGTGTCCTGGGAAGCCTGGCAGGGTGGGAGGTGAAGGGACCAGAGGATGCTCCCAAAACCAGAGGCCCTGGATAAAAGCAGCAGGCAGTGGCTTTCCCTCACGCGGGAAGGGATCCCGGGGGCTTGCTGGAATATGGTGGAGCAGCTCCCCGGGCTGGGCACTGGAGGAAGGGTTGGGTCACGCCCGGTGGGATGGGGAGGCTCTCCAGCTGTAATTAGGGAGCTGCCAGCGTTTCTCCGGGCTGCTGACAGCTGCTGTTTTCCCAAACACAAGTAAATAGGGATTGGCGCTGTGGTGGAGCCTGACTGTGCCTCCATCCCTGGCCACAACACAGCAGGAACCCTGCTTTATTCACAGCCTCTTCCATCCCTGATCCAGCCTCCTCCTCTCTACTCATTTTCCAATTCCAATAACCATAAATCCCATCTTGGGGTTTTTGGGGACAAGCTGATGGGATCCTTCTGTTCTGTCCTGCCTGGCATTTATTTGTTGTGTCACCTCTTCAGCACAGGAAGGACCTGGAGCTGTTGGAGCAAGTCCAGAGGAGGCCACCAAGAAGTTGAGAGGGATAGAGCAGCTCTCCTACAAGGAAAGGCTGGGAGAGTTGGGATTGTTCAGCCTGGAGAAGAGAAGCTTTGGGGTGACCTCACTGTGGCCTTGCAGTGCCTGAAGGGAGCTGCAAGAAAGATGGAGAGAGACTCTGTACAAGGAGTGACAGGACACAGGGAGCGGCTTCCCTCTGCCAGAGGACAGGGATAGATGGGATATTGGGAAGGAATTGCTCACTGGGAGGATGGGGCGGCCCTGGCACAGGGTGCCCGGGGGAGCTGTGGCTGCCCGAGCCCTGGAGGGGTCCAAGGCCAGGTGGGGGGGGGTTTGGAGCAACCTGGGATAGTGGGAGGTGTCCCTGCCCTTAGTAGGAGGTGGAATGGGATAAAATTTAAGGCCCATTCAACCCAAACCATTCTGGGATTTCTAGGACTCACAACCTGTATCTTATGTGTGTCACTGAGCAGAGGCTGCAAAGCAAAATTGCCATTATCAAAATTTCCTTCCAAATATCCAGAGTCAAATGCAGGTGCAGTCTGTCCTTGGTAGTAACAGGAGCTCCCCAAAACTTCAAAGAGTTCCCTGGAGCACTCTCATCAAACTTCTTATCTCCCTCTCTCTGCTTTCCTGGCTTTTTCTTGCTGCTGCTCCTCATTTTGCTGACCTGAGACTGGTTTTGGCAGTGGGAGGGAGATAAAGAGGGAGCTTCTGTTGCTCACCCTGGAGAAAGGAGAAGGAGGGAGAGGGAGGGAGCATTAAAAGTGCCTTGCTAGGTGGAGTTAAGGGAACCAAAAACCCCATTTCCACTCTTACAGAGACTGCAAAGGGAATGTGCTCAGGAGGATTGTCTGAGGAATTCCTTCCAGTCTTGCCCTTGGAGTGTGGGGGAAGCTCTTGTCCAGACACACCTCCAGAAAGGAAAAAGGTGGCTTGGGTGTAATTCCCAGAAATGGGTAAGAGGAAAAATGGCTGAAAAGCAGATCAGAAATTACCTGGCATGTCCAGTGAGCAAAAAGGCACAGAGGGCACTCCAGTCCAGCCACAGCTGGCTGTGCAGGAAGTATCCCAGGCCAGGCTGGACGGGGCTTGGAGCAGCCTGCTGGCAGGTGTCCCTGCCATGGCAGGGCGTGGGACTGGAGGAGCTTTGAGGTACCTTCCAAGCCAAACCATTCCATGATCCAATGAGGTTTGGGAATAGGGTAATGTTTGCACCCTGCCAGCACTGTGGGACTTCCAAACACAGGGATGCAGGACACAGGGATCCAGGCAGTGCTCAAACTCAGCCTTGTGGGAAGCTGTGGAAGGGGTGTCTTTTGTCCCAGTACATCCCTGCCTCTGTTATCCCAACGTGCTGATGCCAGGGAGCACCAGGCACCGGGACATTCCCACACCTTCCAGCACTGAGAGCCAGCCATGGCAGGAGCGGGCTGGATGTGCTTCCCGAGAGAAGTCTCTCCGGAGTTTCGCTGCTGCTTGTGCAAGGCCCGGCTGTCAGGTGGTGCAAGCTGGGCCGTGTTGGGGCAGAGGGAAGAGCAGCTTGTTTGCCTCAGAGCCTGGAGCAGCCCTGCTGGGCTGGGGAGGAGAACAAATCAGCACCTCCTGCTTGCGACAGAGCGTGTTTGGGGTGTTCCCTGGTGCCACAGCGCTGTCCCTGCCCCGATGGCTGGGCTGGCACTGAGCCACTGTGCCCTGCCCGTGCTGACAGCATCACTTTGTTTGTGCTGGGAGCTCCTGACCGCCTGTGTCTGTGTGACCACGGGGAGATGATGGTATTCCAGCACGGAATAACCCGGGATAGACCACTCTGTGCTGCTGCCTGCTCTTAGGAAGGTGAGGTCTGGCGTTCTGGCAGCACCCTGGAATGACACCTCGTGAAAAACCAGTTTGATTCCCTTGTAACAAATGGGTGTAGTGGTTTTACACCCTGCTACTCATCACAGCTCTGCTCGGCCTCAGCTGAGCTTGGCTTTGGTGTCACCTCTGCAAGGCCCACAGCACTGAAGGGTTACTCACCTGCCTTCCCCCTTCAGCACGAGGGAGGGGCCCGAGTTCCACTGGAGAAAGTGGTTTCGGAAAAGCAGGAAATGTCCCAGTGCAGCTCAGTGCGCTGGAGCGGGGCTGGAGGGGTTTCATCACCAGAAAATACTAAAAAAATGTTCAAGGATATGTTGTGGGAATTGTAGTGAGCTGGACTGGTCAGGGAGGCTGGCAGAAGTCACTGCTGCCGTGGGAATGACAGGAATTCCTTGGCAAAACCACCTTCCCATAAAATTGGCTGCCTGGATTCCCAGAGGTGAGCAGGTTCCCTGTTTCCGAAGGGGTGTGCTGCACCCCTGGGAAGGGATGCACTGCACTCAAGCTGTCTGTATCCAGCTGTCCTGCAAGGGGCCGGGATGTGCAGCTCAGGGCACTTCTGCTTCTTCTTTGAAATCATTTTTCTACCCTAAATGCTCCAAGTGCTGTAAATGTTTTCCTGCCAGGCCTTCTCTCCAGCCTGGGAGCAGTTTGTGTGGCTGCAGCTTCCTGGTGTGATGTCATTCCCAAGTCTCACTGATCCCAACTGCTCTGCTTTGCAGCACTGAGGGTGTAAGGGAGGCAGAACAGCAGCACAACGAGGATCAAATGGTGCCAGCTGTGGGATACCTGCATGAGAAAGGGCTCTTTGTGCTTTTCTTGTTGAGGAGATTCCATGAAAACCCATTTCCTGGTAAAGTCAGCTATTCCAGGCTGCAATTTACTTTACAGCACTAATGTTTTTAACTGGAGATGGGGAAAAAGGCTCTTTTTTCCTGCTCCTCCCGTGCTGCAGGAGAGTGTGCGTGTCCCTGGAGAGGTGGTGGTGTTGGGATGGACACACAGGACATTCCTCCTGCTCTGGGCTGGCTCTCTGGCACAGCTTTACCTGCCCCTTGCCTCGTGCCTGAGGAGGGGTTCAAGCCAGATCCGCTTGGTTTTAACCCAGTCCAGTGAGAAAATCTCCCGTCTTGGATTCTGCTCAGGTGGGATGGACACAAAGGGCTCCTTGTGTTGTTGACTGGAGCACACCCAGGTTTGCCCCAGAGCTGTGCAGGGAATGTGCTGCTCCAGCTGAGGCTGCTCCTGCCAGGGAGGCCGAGTCTGGTGCCTTTTCCTGAAGCATCCTGAATTTGTCAGGATTTACTGCACACTTTGAACAGCTCCCTAAATAAACCTGGAGTCTTTATCCCTGAGCTTCTTGGAGAAGCTGGAGAGGTGATGCTCCTGCTCTGATTGTCTCAGTTAAGTGCCTAAAGTGCCTTTCCCTACAGATTTCCTGGATGCCTTTTAGCCTCTGGTTGGGCCCCTGGTGTGGTGCTGTTCCAGGTGTTCCTGCTGGCAGGAAAGCTCCTGCCTCTGGCCACTGCTGTGCCTTGGAAATGCCACATCATTAAAAATGGAATCTGCTCCCGTAATTCTGAGGAGGAAAAACATCCAGCAGGGTTGCTGTGCCTGCTGGTGTGAGTGACACCCAGGGTGCTGTGGGCAGAGTGGTTTATCCAAGAGCTTAGTTGGGATAAATCCACAAAGATTCCTTTGGGATTGACTGTCCCTCCCTGCTGAAGCTCTGTGTGCAGCAGGGGAGCACTGGGAGCTGTGGGGACACGGCAGCCCCGGGAATCTGCAGTTCAAGGTGAGCTGCCTGCATGGGTGGCCAACTTTTCAACTGAATAAGAGGATAAAAAGCCTTTTCCAGAGGGGAAAAAAATAACAGAAACAAGAAAAAGTGTGTCTATCCCAATTGCCTTAGTGGGAAATAAAGGATAAAGCTGTGGTGTACATTATTATAATTGTAACTAGCATATTTAATGCATTTTCCATGGTATTTAATCTCTCTGACCCTTTGCTGTTGTCCCAGTCCATGTGAGAAAGGTCCCATTCCAAGCTCCACCAGTCCTGGAGGACAGTCTTGAGACTTCCTTGCTTTCAGACTTTTTAAAGTGCCCTCTCTACCTGTTCACTGGGAAACCCACACCCTGAGAGGTCCACGAGGTTCATGCTTCCTTGGAGCATCCCCTTCTCTGCTCCTGTTTGGCCACAGCCACGGCTGGAAGCATTTCCCTGCTCCCCTCTTCCCTCAGGAAGTGGGGTTGGGCAAAATGGGGATGGCGGGCTGAGATTTAGGGATGTGATGTGGCCTTGGAGAGGGACACCCCTGAAGTGGAGGGTGGCCCTGCTTCAGAATGAGTGGGAAACAACTGGAGCTGCTGGATCAGTCTCAGGTTTAGGCACAGGGACAAGCCAGGACCTTCCATCCCAGGTGCTGAAGTGCTGGAGTTGCCACGGCAGAGGGATGTGCCGGGAGGAGCCATGGGAACCTCAGCTCCAGAGGGACCACGGACACTGTGTGGTGCTGCCCCTCCCTCCCAGGACTGCAGTTCACAAACCATGGAATCCCAGAATCCCAGACTGGTTTGGGCTGGAAGGACCTTAAAGCCCATCCCATTCCAGCCCCTGCCATGGGCAGCGACACCTCCCACTATCCCAGGTTGCTCCAAGCCCTGTCCAACCTGGCCTTGGACACTTCCAGGGATCCAGGGTCAGCCACAGCTGCTCTGGGCAACCTGTGCCTCACCACCCTCACAGCCAGGAATTCCTTCCCAATATCCCATCTATCCCTGCCCTCTGGCAGTGGGAAGCCATTCCCCCCTGTCCTGGCACTCCAGACTGGTAAATTGTCCCTCTCCATCTTGTTGGCTCCTTCAGGCACTGGAAGGGGAAATTTGGTTACCCTGAACCTTCCCTTCTCCAGGCTGAACAATCCCAATTCTCCTAGCCTTTCCTCCCAGCAGAGCTGCTCCATCCCTCTGACCATCCCGCTGCCTCCTCTGGACTCACTCCAGCAGCTCCAGGTCCTTCCTGTGCTGGGTCCAGGGCTGGGGGCAGCTCTGCACGTGGGGTCTCACCGGAGGGGGCAGAGGGGCAGAATCCCCCCTTTCCTGCTGCCCATCCCGTGGGGGTGCATCTCCTAAACCAACACTGACCTGGAACTGCTGCTTTGGGAGCTCCTCATCCGTTCCTCTCAGTGGTTGTTATCAAGATGCTCATAATAGATGCCTTCCCCCCCCCCCCCCCCGTTTTTGGACATTCATTGTGGAACAGTGTGTTCCCACTGGGAAAAACAGAGTCCTTAGTCCCTGGGTGTCCCTCTGCGTGCTCTTGTACCTGCCTGGCTGGCCAGGCTGGGTTCTTAGTCACTATTATTTCAGGAAAGAACCGGGACAAACCTTCAGCAAACGACGGGATGACTCAGGGGTTACTGAAAATAAAGCTGCACTGTCAGCTGGAGCCCTGGAGCAGAGGATGCTTTCGCAGGAAGGGTCGGGGCTGCTTTTTTACAGCCCACTTTGAACAACTCCAGTTCCCCTGAGCTGGGCACCTCTGAGCCCACGGGGAGCGCAGGGCGCGGCTCTGTGAATATCCCGGCTTATCTGAGCTGGGATCAGCTCGGAACAAAGCTCAGCTGAGCCTGTCTGCTGCTGCTGCTGCTGAGCCTGAGGAGATCGGGGAGGAAGATCTGGGGCTGGAGTAACACGTGAACGCCTGAAAATCCCTGATGTCATCTTTGCTGTGCTGCTGGGAGCCAGGGATGGGTTATCAGCCCTGTTATGGCACATCCGGGCTCCATGGGATGGGATGGGATGGGACGGGATGGGATGTTTGCCCATCATCCCACAGCACATCCGGCAGGACAGGGCAGGAGCCGTTTTTTCCATCTGCTACAGGCTCAGCATTACTCGTGCTTGGATCATGGAGCAGGGAAGGTGTGTCCTGGTGGGTGCAGAGGAGGGGAGGGGTCCTGGCAGCTGCGTGGTTGGGGCTTCATCACCTCCAGGGCCAGAGGAGGCCACAGAGATGCTCCAAGAGCTGGAACTCCTCTGCTCTGGAGTTCTGGGAGAGCTGGGGGTGTTCACCTGGAGAAGGGAAGGATCCAGGGAGACCTCAGAGCCCCTTCCAGTCCCTAGAGGGGCTCCAGGAGAGCTGGAGAGGCACCTGGGACAAGGGATGGAGGGACAGGACACAGGGAATGGCTGCCCACTGCTAGAGGGCAGGGGTAGATGGGATATTGGGAAGGAATTGTGCCCTGGGAGGGTGGAGAGGCCCTGGCACAGGTTCCCAGAGAAGCTGTGGCTGCCCCTGGATCCCTGGAAGGGTCCCAGGCCAGGCTGGATGGGGCTTGGATCACCCTGGGCTAGTGGGAGGTGTCCCTGCCCATGGCGGGGGTGGAATGGGATGATCTTTAAGGCCCTTCCAATGGAGACCATTCCATGATTCCACGATTCTTACCAGGCTGAAGCCCTGACTGCTCGGGAGAGCTCCCAGCTCCCATCCCCACGTGCCAGCCGTCAGGAATTGGTGAGAGCTGTGCCAGGGCCTGGCTGTGCCCAGCCCCTCACCAAAGCCGGGCCTCGGGGACCTTGTGGTGACCAGAGCAGTTAGAAAGGGAAATGAACGGAGGAAGAGCAGAACCCCTGGCAATTTCCTGGGCGATAATCACACCTGTGTGCCTGGTTTAATGAGTTCGAAGTAGACAATCAGTGCTGAGGGCTAATTACAGCCCTGGTCCCTGATGCTCCTGGGTACCACTGCTCTAAGGTGGCTGCCAGACTCGGGGCTTGCAGTTCCTGAGCAGCAGTGGGGTCCCTACGCCCCCTTCCTGGGGGACAAGCCCTGGCAATGCTTGTCCTGAGAAGAAATTCCATGGGGTGAGAGCTGGGGGGCTCCTCTGTGCTGTCCCATTGGACCACAGGGCTGGGGAACGTGGCATTTTCTGGAGAATGCCAGGAATGTAGAGGAGAGCCTACAGGGAGGGGAGCCCGTGCCGACTGAACGGAGAAACCTGTTTGATTCCCCTGAAGGGCAAAACACACCCAAGTCTCCTCCTCAAAACAAGGCTTGGCTTCCCGGAGCCAGCCCTCTCGGCAGGTCAGGGCTCAGGTGTGCCCACAGCCGCCCGCGCTGCCAGGGAGCATCGGAATTCCCGCTGCCAGCCGCGCCGGGAGAGCCGCTCCGCATCCCGCTTTCGGGAAAACCACAGCCGGGGAGCCTCCGCAGGTAGGGCCGGGCAGGGGCCGGGCCCCCGGGCCTTGCAGGGGGAGCTGGGGGTGCTCCACCTGCTCTCCCTGCCTGGGGAGGGCGAGGAGCAGGAGGGATGTGCTTTCCTGATGGCGGGAGAGACTCCAATGGACACCGTAAATCCCCCTGCTCCATGGGGAAGTGGAGATTTTTAGTGGTGTCTTGGACCAAAGTGTGGATCTGGTGTGTGAGTTCTGCAGGGATGCTGTTCCTGCAGGAACGTGAGTGAGGCTGAAGTTTGGCTCTGGGGCTGTGCTGCACCTGTCTGATCTCAAATTCCGTCCCTGCCCATCGTCCCACGTCTTTCTGAATTCCTTTCCCCCCTGAATCTCCACGGAGCAGGGCAGTGACCTCCCCGGGACGGGTCTGGGTGTGGGCTGGAGTGAGCAGAGTCAGGATAGCACAGGGAAAGTTTGAGCCTGGGACCCCTGACAACCTCTGGAGAGGCTTGTGGGGAGCTCCAGCTCTTCCTGCCTCTCCAGCCCCACCTTCCCAGGACTCCTGTGGGGCAGAGGGAGATTTTTTTTCTCTCTCCTGCTCTGCCTTGTTTTGTTTCTCTTGGAGTTGTGTGAAATCAGCACCCTGGGAAGGAGTGGCAAAGCTGGCACAGAGGAGAGGAGCACCTCCCTCTGTCCTTGCTTCATCCTGCCTCGAGTCCAGGGAATGTCACCTCCATGTCCCTGTCCCACCCCTCTGCTCCAGGACAGACCCCTGGCAGGAGGATGAGCTGGATTCACCCGGGCGGGTTGGGAAGCAGGGATGTCCTCCCTCCTCACTTGATCAGGACATTGGACTTAGGGCAGTTGATTTTATTCAACCAGCCAAAGGAAAAGCATTACATTTCTTCCCCCAAACTGATCAGGTTTTAAGTGGAAGTCCACGAGTGGCAGATTTTAGCTTTCTTTTACAAAAAAAAAAGTTGTGTTTTCTTGG
Source organism: Atrichornis clamosus (assembly GCA_013400975.1). Lineage (NCBI taxonomy): Eukaryota > Metazoa > Chordata > Aves > Passeriformes > Menuridae > Atrichornis > Atrichornis clamosus. The sequence goes on along the minus strand of WBMZ01010498.1, from coordinate 44,252 downwards.
CAAAACCTTGTGATATTTCCGTGATGTCATGAGGCTGCAATGAGCTTTTCTGTCCTGCTCTCCTGTGGGTCAGTGACACAAACACACAGCTCCACCTTTGACACAAAACCACGTTTTTCCTTCCTTTCTCCTTTCATCTTTGGACATCAAGGCTCAAGGTCAGCGGCGTGTGGGTGTGGTGAACGTCCTGCACATCCTCCCTTTTCAAACACAGAAATTAGTTGAGCAATTAGGAATTAATTCCTTGTAATTAGAGCAATGAACCTGCATCCCCAGTATGGTGAAAATTAATGTAGCAATGTTGGCAGTAGCAGGAGTGAGTTTTTGTGATGGGGGTGGTCCTGCTGGGATGATCCCTTGGAATAGGCAGGTTTGTGTGCTGCTCTCGTGAAGTTTATGCCACATTTTCCTGACTTCTGTAGCTCCTGGCTTTGCCAACTTCATCAGAATTTTAGTTTTCTGTGGGGGGTGTGTGGTTGTGAGCGAATTAAAGGAAATTCTGATTTGCAGCTTTTCATCTGTTGGCTCGAGCACGGCTGGAACGGGTTTGGCTCAGATTAATGAGCTCCGTGCAGGCTTCCCCCCTCCAGCTGCAGGTTTTCATCCCTTTTCCCCATGTTCAGGGAAAAAGGGATGGTCACTGTCCCCAGGTAGCAGAGACAAGATGCCAAGGGAATGTGGTGCTGGGATGGGGCTCCTCAGAGCTCCTGCACAGCCCCCCTGGCCCTGCTGCAGCCACAAGAGGGGTCACAGGACACAACCTCAGGACAGAGCTTCAGGCTGGACATCAGCAGGAATTTCTCCATGGAAAGGGTGGTCGGGCCTTGGCAGGGGCTGCCCAGGGAGGTTTGGAGTCCCCATCCCTGGAGCTGCCCAAGGAATTCCTGGACGTGGCACTCAGAGCTCTGGGCTGGGGACAGGGTGGGGATGGGCACAGCTTGGACTCGGTGATCCTGGGGGTCTTTTCCAACCTCAGGGATTCTGGGACTGTAAGTGCTTGGTGCTCCTGTGGTTCCTATCCAGGGTGAGCTGAAGGAGGCAGCCAGGAGCTGTTGTGCAACACAAGCCCTGAAGGGCTGAGGTGAGATTGCCTGGACTGTTTTAATTACTGAATTCCTGATTGTTCAGAGCTTGACTTCAGAAATCTCCTGGCGCTTCTTAAATATCCCCAAGTATGTATGGATCAGTATCAGTATTAAATAGTCACTGCATGGAAAAAGGGAAAGGCAGGAATTAGAAGCTGGTCCTTCAGAGCGGCTGAGCATTGTCAAAAATTCTGGAATCCCAGGATGGTTTGGGTTGGGAGGGACCTCAAAGCCCATCCAGTCCCACCCCTGCCATGGGCAGGGACACCTTCCACTATCCCAGGTTGCTCCAAGCCCCATCCAACCTGGCCTGGGACACTTCCAGGGATCCAGGGGCAGCCCCATCTTTCCTGAGCAGTAGAGGACTCCCCACCCTGCCTGTGTGGAGCATTCTCCTGGGGTTTGGCTCCAGGAAACTCTCCCGTTCCGAGGAAGTTGTCCATGAGTTCACCTCCATTTGAAAGCCCCCAGACAACTTGTTCCCAATACAGAGCCAATATTTGGACTTTATTTGCCACCATTCCAAGCCCTGGAGGATCCCTCAGGCTGTGGGTCTGGACTTTCAGAGGTTGCCTCAGAACCTCCCCCACCAAACACGTGGAGCCACCCGGGTGCAGGAGGTGGGATGAGATCCTCAGCTGCAGGTTGGGAGTTCCCAGTGTGGAGCCTGAGGTGTAATTCCCGTTGCCACTCATTTCCCCAAGCGCAGACAGCGGGAGAGGAGTGTCCATCCTTCCCAGGAATGGGCTGTCCTTCAAGTCAGGGTTCAAAGGTGAACTAAATCTGGTTTTAATGCTGGCTTAAAAACGTGGCAGCCACTGGGCACAGGTGCTGGTCCAGCCTAAGCTGCCTGTAGCTGGGACGGTTTGGAAGGGTTAACGTGGTTCTGGCAGGGTTTATTCCAGCCCAGGTCCAGCCCATCCCTGCTGGCCCTTCCCAGCAGATCAGGTGACATCACAGCACAACCAGGGACAACGTTTGCTTTGTGTGCTCTGGCTAAGGCACAGAAATTCGAGTGTGGGCCCTCAAGGGAGGCAGTGCTGGGGTCTGGATCAGCCATCCTGCAGCTGGAAAACTGCCTGCTGGGGCAGGTAACCTGGGTGGAAGAGCCTTCTCTCCCTGGCTTTCGTTCCTGTGGATTTCCAAAAGCTGGGCTCGACCTGCCGAGTGTGACACCAAACTCCCACCTTCCACACGAGAGTGGGGACCTGGATTTCGGGCTGGATGACAAAACTCTCAGCAGGCTTTAGGAGGCTCAAAGGAAGGAGGTTTAAACCTTTTGCAAGCTTGAAATACATTTTAATTGGAGGCCTGTGAAGGTCAGAGCAGGCAGCAATTATCCTTAACCCAGGCTATTTTTCCGCATGACTGCCCTGCTCCCGTTGGCAGCCGAGGGCCTGCGGGTCAGCGGCCAAGTCCTCCTGAGTGCCCAGGTTCCTGGGGGGAAATGAGCTCTGTGCTGGCAGCCAGGAGCAGCAGGAGCACGTGAGAGCTCCTGGCGGGGAGCAGAGCCCGGAGCTGCTGCTGGATCGGCGAGGGAAGGCCGGGATTGTTTGGAGTTGGTTGCACAAGTGATGCCACGTGGGCTTTGGGCTGAGGAAACAACGCTGGCGAGGGCACAGGTTGGCATCCGTGAATGACCTCTGTGTTGAGGCACCCGGAATTTAACTCCTTGTCCATGGAATCACAGAGTCATCCAGGTCGGAAGAGACCTTCCAGGTCATCCATGGAATCCTTGCATGGACAGGGAAGGCAGCAGAGGGACCTGGGGGTTCCTGTCCCCAGAGGTCCGACTGAGAGAGCACTTCCTGGTGCAGAGCATCTCACAGGGATCAGCATGGAAAAGGGAGTGTGGAGCTTGAACAGCCCATCCCGAGGCTAGGAAGCAAAACACTGGGAACAGGAATGCTGGAACCTGGGCTGGGTGGCTGGCCTGGCTGTGTGGACAGTTCAGGAGTCTAAAGGCAGCCGGTGGTGCTCTCAGGAAAGCTGGATTTCTGGGATCAGACTAACTCCACTTCCTTTTCCAAAGGCATTCCTTTATCCTAAGAACTAGGTCCAGTGTGGGATCCGGCTCATCCCCAGGACACAAGGTGGTGATCAGGCACAAAAAGTCCATTTCCCCAAGTGCCCTGCACACTCCTGCCTTGCAGGCTGCAAACATTGCCACTAACATTCCAAAGTCCCAGCGGAGCCATCCCAGAGGAGGGTGGCTGGCACGGCTTACCCTGGGCAGGGAGGAGCAGCTGCAGTCAGCTTTTAAAGAACAGCGTGTGTTTCATCTCCTGGAGGTAATTACAGCTTTTTAAGTGCTTTACATGGAAAACAGGATGCTTCCCAATTAAGTAATGGGCTGCTGATTTCAGGCACTTGAAGAATTCATTAGGGAAGAGTTGGTCTGGCTGTAGGGATGAGTGGGCAGGGACAGGTCACCCCCTCCAGGGCCAGCAGCAGCTCCGTACCCTTGGGCACAGGCTGGAGGTATTCCCTCATTCATCCCACGGGCTGTGATCCCTGGGGATCACTCCCTGCTAGGGACAAGAGAGGAGTTTGTGGTGTTGAAGCTGCTTTAACATTCCGAGGGCATGGAAAGAGCGGAGGCAGGGCAGGGATCCTGGGGAGCCTGGGGTGTGTGGAGGGAGAGCTGAACTGGGCTCTGCCCCAGAGCACCTAAACATTGACATCGAAACAAGGTTCCAGCTCCCTTTCCTTATTAAACAGCCTGGAATTGCTTCCCTTCACGGGATGAGGAGCTCCGGAGTGTTTTCACTGGGAGCACCGTGCCCTTCCTGCTGCAGCCACTGGTTTGATCCCAAAGCCGGGGATCTCTGGCTCTCAGCAAAGCTGCTCGTGCTGCCCAGGGCTTCCCAGAGGTGGGAACAACCTGTGAGTATTGACTTGGTGGTGTTCCATGCCTTTGAAAACCGGGATTGTGTGTTGGTTACATGGATTTAGGCAGCAGCCCCACTGGAAGTGTGCAGTCTCTGCTCTGACGGGATTTTGGTCCTGTGCAGACAGAACATTTATTCCTTGTGCTGGCTGGCTCATGTTGGAGACTTTGTCCATGGGAATTAGCCATTTGTATGGATCTCCTGTTGCCTGGACCATCCCAATGTTACATTCCAGAGGCTGGTATCCAAAGCTGAGCACCAGTTATCCAGGACACAGGAGGAGGGAATTCTGCACCCAAAACATGAGTCTGAGCTGGACCATAAGTCTCAGATTATTTCAAATAGCAGAAGGAATTTTGGGATATCAGCTGGCTGTCGTGTGTTTGTATTGCACAGGGATGGAAGTCCAGCTTCCAGCTTCTTGGTGCTCCTCATAGGGAAGGGCTGGAGAGGGAAGCAGTTGGAGGTGAGGGAGGCCAGCCTGGAAACCCTCTGGCTTGTGGATGCTCTGCGGAATTCAGAAGGTTATAAATTGTCCTAACCAGGTCACATCCATCCCTGCTGCTCCTGGGAATCACCTCCAGGCCAANATAGGGAAGGGCTGGAGAGGGAAGCAGTTGGAGGTGAGGGAGGCCAGCCTGGAAACCCTCTGGCTTGTGGATGCTCTGCGGAATTCAGAAGGTTATAAATTGTCCTAACCAGGTCACATCCATCCCTGCTGCTCCTGGGAATCACCTCCAGGCCAAATCCATCCCTGCTGCTCCTGGGAATCACCTCCAGGCCAAATCCATCCCTGCTGCTCCTGGGAATCACCTCCAGGCCAAATCCATCCCTGCTGCTCCCAGGAATCCCTCCTGCAGAGCTGATGGAGAAGGAATCCCACTTTACCAGCAGAGGTTCTCCCAGCAGGATCTCTGGGATGGTCGAGCTCACCTTCACACCTGGCCCACAGCTCCATCTGTGCATTCCTGAATCCTGCTTTCCCGGGGAAGGGAGAGGCCTCTGGGGTTTAATTGCCTGGAAGTTGGGCAGATCCTGACTCCAGAAGGGTTCGGGAGAGCCTGGGAAGAGGAAGTGGATTTCAACCGGCTCTGCCCAGGGTCACTTTGTCACTTCTGCCCCAGGCAGCAGCAAGGTGCTGGGGGCAGCTGCAGCAGGAATTCCATGCTGGGAACATCCTGTGGAGTCAGAGCCTCAGTGAGGTGCCAGCCTGAATCCAGCAAAGGCCAGGTCTGGAAATCAAGGATGAAAGGTGACAGCGGTGTGAGGGTTGAGCAGCATCCCTGGGATGAACGTGGAGTGGAGGAGGCCGAGGGGGCAGGGGGAGGGTTGGAAAAGCAGAGTTGTCCATGTATCCCAGCAGGATCCCATTTTGGATAGAGGCCGAGTGGTCCGCGTTTGCCCCCCTGCTCCCCTGGAATCCCGTGCTGGCCGTGCAGCAGGTCCAGGAGATCCAAGAGCCTGTCCCAGCTCTGCTCCCAGGAATCCACCACCAGCTCTAATGAGGGCTCTGCTGGCCACCACTGGGAATTCCTGCACAACACTCCCACACTGAGCTGCTCCCAGACACTCCTGGAGCAGGGATAAAGCCTCACCTCCTGCCTGAGAACAGAGGGAGGCAGGGACACATCCATTGGAGTGGATTCCAGGTGCATTGGAGCAGGTGTGTCCTTAGGATCAGGTGAAGTTACATCCCAAATTCCAAGCTTGGGCTGCATCTGGTGAGTTTTAACAAAGGAAGGCTCTTCTCAGGGGCTTGGGGTTGGTTTTTTGGCTTGGAATGTGGTAGGGAGACATCTGGAATACTTTGGGAAGGCTTAGCTGGCAGCTGCTTTGGGAATGTGGACTGGCAGTGATGAACCTGATACAGCTCCGGGGTTGGCACCATTTCCTCCTATTTTTTTGGGAATTAGCAACACTGAACCCTTTCAAAAATCCATGCAAGTTCCACTAAGCTTTTGTTCCCAAGGAAAATGAAGTTAAAACCTGAAACAAAAGGTGAGTTTAAACCTTTTGGAATGAAATAATTTCATTTTATTGTTTGGAACAAAGTGGGGTTTTCCTTCATTTTCATTTTGTTTTGTTTCCTTTCCCCAAGCTCAGGCAGGATTTAATCCCTCGTGCAACATGGTGCTCCCAGTCATCCCAAGAGATCGGGACTCCTCCTTTTTTCCCCCCAGCTTTATCCAGTCTGCAGGCTGCCTTTCCCAAGGATACACCTTCCCTGCTTGAGAAGCCATCCTGGCTGTTCCCTTTCCAAACTTGGCTTGTCCTGATAATCTGTGGGACCCTGGAGGTTTTAAGGATCAGAAGAGGAAAACTCCTGTGGGCATTTCTCCTGGAAAACAGGATCCCTGGGGAGTCCTGGGGGACTCAAAGGAAATAAATGGACACCTGTCTGCAGCAGGGTGCAGCTCCTCACTATCCATGACTGTTTCCAGAGGGTGATTGCCTGTTGGAGCTGGAATCCTGGATTTATTCCAGGATCCCAGGGCACTTTGCAAACACTCAGCCCGAGGCAGCTCTGTAAGATTGTCCAGGGAAGGGGTGTTAAGGGAATCATCCTTCCCGGGGCAGCCATTCCAGAGCAACCTGGGCAAGGCCTGAGGGGGCAGCACAGCCTGCATGGATCCTCCCTGGATTGGGAAGTGAAGGAGGATTATTGCTCCCAAGGTGTCCTTTCGGATCCAGGCCAGTTTGCACACACTTCACAGGATGCACTTGGCTCCAAAGGGAGCTCCCACTGCTCTTCCAAAAAGGAAAACCTTCTGTATGAATAGGGAAGGAATAGGGAATTTTATTTAAATGTATGAGGTTTTGTCCTGGAATTTATATTTGCAGTGAATATTTGAGAGAAAATCTGCATTCCTGAACATATTGGTGTCTAAAACAGTGACTTGGTGACTTATTGTGTGTCCTTTATAACAGAGCTCACGCAGCAGAAGGATTTTCCATAAAGTAATGGGAAAATAGAGGAGAAAAAGCTGTGTCCAGGCTGGCAGAGCTTGTTTTGGAGCTCTAAGGCACAGGGGAAGGGATGGATCCAGGCGGAAGCTGAGGAATTTTTGGCCACACGAGAGGTGGAGATCTGGGCATGGTGAGCAGAGTTTGCTGCCGTGTGTTTGGACACTGGGAATTATGGAGCTGGGGAAGCCCGTGTGGATAGGGTTTGAAAACAAGGGAAAATGGGATCCTGCAGGGCTGGAGAGATGGAGAGAGGACTGTGGGACAGCGAGGGCAGAGGTGGTTGGGACTGGAGGGGGACAGGAGTGGGGAAGGTGACAAACTCCAGCTGGGCCTGCCTGCCTTGCATCCCTCAAAATCTGAGCCTGGCTTGTTGGAGAATGGGACAAGGATCCCAGGTTTTCAGGGAGCAGCCCCCTGTGGGAGGGAGGTGTTTGCTGTCCTGTTCTCCCCAGTGCCCCGCGCTCCTGTGCTGCTCCAGCTCTGGAATTTTCCATGCATGGAGGTGCTCCTTGTGAGCCACGGGATGCTGTAGCCACGGGGACTCGGAGTGCCCAAAACACACCGGGATCCATTCCCATGTTTCCTGCCCCAAAGCATCATTTTTGGACCATGGTGAGTCCCCTGAACTGTGATTTTCCCTTTCTCCTGTTGTTTTGCCACAAGTTAGGTTTAGGCTGGATATCAGGAAAAGGTTCCTCATCCAGAGAGTGGTGGGGCACTGAACAGATTCCCCAGGGAATGGGCACTGCCAGAGCTCCAGGAGCCTTTGGACAATGCTGCCGGAGATGCTCAGGGTGGGATTGTTGGGGTGTCTGTGCAGGGCCGGGGGTTGGATCAAAGATCCTGGTGGGTCCCTTCCAGCTCAGGAATTCTATGGCTCTGTGATTCCAAGTGCTGGGCCAGAGGAGCCCAGGGAGCAGCACGGCCCTGGCATCCTGCGGAGAGGAAAGGGATTCTCCTGGTTTGGTTTCTCCAAAGCAAATCCCAGGGGTTGCTGATGTGCTGTTTGTCCCGACAGGAATCTCCAGGGAGCAGGACCGTGTTTGTGCAGTCCCTCCCAGGATGATGTGGGCTGGGAAGAGGGAGGGCAGTGCCAGAGGAAAAGGCTTGGCCAATGTGTGGTTTCTGGCATGTTTTTCCACCCTTTGTGGCTTCCCTTCCTCCTGGCTGGATTTGGGGGGAATTGTGTGAGGGAGAAGCAAAGTTTCCGTGTAAGCAATAGGGATATTTTTCCCCTGGCTCCACCCCTCTCTCAGAATCTTTCCTGCACATTCCTAAACCTCTGCTTATCCTCTGAAAGTTTAATGATCTGGGGGTAATCACGTCCAGCATCCAAACACCTCCATTCCATGGCAGCATGGAGCCTATTCCTGCCCCTGATTTGCCCTGGATCAGGAATGTATCAAACTTCTTGGACAGATCTTTTCCATTGCTTCTCATCCTCCCCTAACTTCACTTTCTTTAGTCCTGGAATGGGAAAGGACTGAATGAGTTTGAGAGAGCACCAGGTGCAGCTCAGAGTTGCATCTGGCAAGGGAGGATCAGAGATTCCTGGAATGGTTTGGGTTGGGAGGGACCTTAGAGCCCATCCCATCCCATCCCACCCCTGCCATGGGCAGGGACACCTTCCACTGTCCCAGGTTGCTCCAAGGCCTGTCCAGCCTGGCCTTGGACACTCCCAGGGATGGGCACAGCTGTGATCTGAACCTGCCTCGTTCAGGGGCTGCAGGTGACAGAGCCACAAGGTGCAGCTCCAAGGACTGGGATTTGTTTTAACCCAAATTTGCTGGATTACAGCTCCGTGCTCCTGCTGGCTGCAGCCACGTCTCCCACCTTTAGCAGGGAGACACCCAAGGATTTAGAGGCTCTGGGATATCCAGGATGAGTTTTCATTTCTCTCTAAATAGCAAATCTATGAAATCTGGGAAGGATAAGGAAAGAGGAGGGCTGGCTGCCCATGGTGGAGCTCAGTAATGCCTGGGAATATTTGCAGAGGGAGAGGAGCCTTGGGGAATGGCAGAGCTTGTCCGTGATCCCGGAGCCGACAGGAAGAGGAGGGATGAGCAGTGGGCAGATCCCTGGCTGAGTCAAGCCAGGGGAGGAGGCCTTGCCAAGCAGCAATGCCATGAGATCAGCACCCAGCATTCCTCCTGGGCATGTGGCTCCCTGGGAATACTGCAGGGACAAGCCCACCAGCAGGGAATAACAACCTAATTTTAGATTCTCCCAAATAGGGTTGGGCCTTTTCATTACTGGCTGGCAGAGTAATTCCAGAACCCAGGAGACAGTTCGGGCAAGGGAAGACTGAGGGGTGTAAAAGCTGGAAGGTGTCCCTGCCCATGGAAGGGGGTTGGAATGGGATGAGCCTTAAGGTCCCATCCAACCCAAGCCGTTCTGAGATTCTATGCCTGATTTTTCTCCTCTGAAACCAGGGCTCATCCCGCAGCTTCCATGGAAAAATGAGAGCGTGAAAACAGGAAGGAACCATTTTGAACAAACCTGAGGCGGGTGCTGAGTTAACCTGGGGCCTTCTCACCTGAGGACTCAGGGATTTGCTCAGGGGGTTCTTCTTTTTATTTGTTCATTGCAAAAAATTCCTCTTGGCAGAATCTGAAACAACCAGGTTTATTCCTGATGTCTTGGAATATCTCCGAGGTGGTACATCCAGGAGTTCCTGAGGTGGTACATCCAGGAATTCCCGAGGTGGTACATCCAGGAGTATCTCCAAGGTGGTACATCCAGGAATTCCCAAGGTGGTACATCCAGGAGTTTCTTGCAGGAGGGACCCTGCTGCTGTCAGAAGCCAGAATGAACCCTTTGCTTCCAAGCCAGGAGTGGGAAGTTCCTTGCTGTATCCTGGGGGAATACCAGATCTCGTTATCAACTGAGGTTTCTCAGGAGCCTCCATGTGCTGCTCCCACTGGACACAAATCCCAGGGATACTCCAGGAACCTCTGAGTTCTGTAGACTCCAGCAGGTTGTCCAAACCTCTGTCCCACCTCAGTGGCTCTGGGCACTCTTACAAGGTCTCCTCCACCGGTGTCCTCCCAGACCTGGAAAATCTCCTCTGTCTGGGGTTGGATTGGATCTTTCCTCTCCTTGATTCTGAAGGTTCATGGCATGGGGAGAAATCCCAGCACCGGAGTCTCCCCATCCTCTGGATTCTGTGGCCGGGACACCCTGGCTGTGCTCTCCCCTCCAAATGACTGCAAAGGTTTTTATAGCAGAACTATTCCTTTCCTTATCCCCTTTTCCATTCCCTCCAGGGCCTCGTTGGCTTCCAACAGTTGCTGAAGGGGAGGTGCTGCTGAGACCATGATGTCCCTGGGTGTCACTAAAGGTAATTCCTTCCTCCCGTGGTTTTCCTTTGCTTCCTCTGGATCTGCTGTGATGTCTGTGATCAGCTCCCTCAGGGCAGTGTGTCCAAGGACACCTCTTCCCACAGGAATGGCATGGAGGGGCTGGAGCAGCAGGAGCAGCTGAGGGAGCTGGGGGGGCTCAGCCTGGAGCAAAGGAGGCTCAGAGGGGCCCTTCTGGCTCTGCACAAGTCCCTGACAGGAGGGGGCAGCCAGGGGGGGGCGGGCTCTGCTCCCAGGGAACAGGGACAGGAGGAGAGGGACCGGCCTCAGGCTGTGCCAGGGGAGGGGCAGGTTGGATATTGGGAAAATTCCTTCATGGAAAGCGTGAAAAAACATCTGGGTGTGGCACTTGAGGACATGGTTCAGTGGTGACCATGGTGGTGGTTGATGGTTGGACTTGATGATCTTAAAGATCTTCTCCAGCCTTAACGATCCTGTGATTCTGTGATTCCTTGCCTGGGACCTGCTCCAGCTGCAGCTCCAAAATTACTTTCATTTGGCTATAAATTCCATATCCATGAAAGTGCAGAGAGCTGGAGAGCTGTGACCTGGCCTAGGGTTTGAGATGAGCAGAACACAAATCAATTCCCATATTATTCTCTTTTCAAGACTCTCCTTAAAATTCCCTGTCTCTGAAACCCCCACTGGAATTACAACCACAAGTAGCAGCTGCCCAGGATGTTTTCCCTCTGCCTCTCACCTGTCCCTCTTCTGTCTCTTCTGGAGAAAAATCCCAAAATTCTGTGGGCTTTCACACTGAAACGAGTGTGAATAAACACACAGGAACTCCAAGTTGCTCCAGGTTATCCCAGGAATGTGTCCAAGCTGTAAAATTCTGTGTCAGATTTAACTTGTAAGCAACAGGACCTTTGGATGTTGGGATGATGCTTCCAAATCCATAGGTACCAGAAACTGAGATGGAGCTGAGTGGAAACGACTCATTTCCATTAGGAAATTGATTTAATTTTCAATTTCAGAGCTTCCCTTTCCAGGTGCTTACAATTTCTCCATGGGAAAATGGCTATTTCCCTCAGGAGGAAAGGCTGGATGGGGAAATTCCCAGTTTAAATGGCTCCCTTTTAAATATATGTCTGCATTATCCAGCTGCCATCACTTTGGTCCGGCTGGATTTTGGCATTTAAGGATGACCAAAGCCCTTCCCATCAGTCACCTGCACTTTTCCTTCTCTGGGAGAGACTTTCCAGCCTCCCATCTCCTTCCCTGCCTGCTCCCACTATTTTTGGCTTTAATACTCCTCCCCATTAACCTGTGTTTTCTTCTTTCCCTCTGGGACGACTTGGTGACTCCTAATCCAGGACCTTCTGTAATTCCCTACATTTTAATGTTGTGTTTAATTGCACTGCTGACCTTTCCAACCAGAGAATGTGGCTGCGGTTGTGCCTGGATATGGAAGGAGGAGGATGAGGAAGAGGCAGAGCTGCTGGACAGCAAAAGAGAGATCATTCAGGACAGGACATTCCAAGATTTGGAATAGGAAAAGTTGTTTTGATAATGTTTTTGAAATTGGCCTTGGTAATGGAAATGTGGAAATGAGGAGGCAAAGGATGTCTCCTCCAGCTGGGACAGGCCACCAGGGAATTCTGGCAGGCAGGTGTTTGCACTGAGGTGTGAAAACACTGCCTGAACTTCTGGAATCCATCAGGATAAGCTGATCCTGAGCTGTGGATGGCCTCACGTCTCCACCTTTCATCAGAGGTGGTGAAAGGCTCCCCCAGAGCTGGAATCTCTGAAAGGAGAGAGCTCCTGCTGGGATAGCTCCCATCGGCCTGCTGATCCTGTGAGTCCCTGCCCTTCCTCAGCCTCCTCCTCCTTTCCCTGTGCCTCCCAGGAGGGGCGATCCCGCCCACGGACGAGGATCGCCGCCGGATCATCCGGCAGATGAAGGTGCGCACCACGCTGAGGGGGGACCAGAGCTGGATCCAGCACCACGCCTCGGACAGCGAGGAGGACAAGGGCAGCTCCCTGTGAGTGTGGCCTCAGGAACATCCCTCTTCCCTGCTTCCCTCACCAGCCTCCCACAGGATCCCCTGAGCTGGAAGGGACCCACCAGGATCATTGAGCCAAGCCCTGCACAGAGCCCCCAGCAATCCCCCGCTGTGCCCGGGAGCGTTGTCCAAACGCCCCTGGAGCTCTGGATTCCTCGGCACTCCGGTCTCCAGCTGCACAAGGTGTGCTGTGACAACTTTTGGGGTCCCCGTGGTGCCAGGCAGTGGCACTGCCACAGGAATTGCTGCTCCTGGTTATTTCTGGGAAATGCAGGTTGGGAGAAGCTCTGGCAAATGTCTGCTCCTGGAGCTGGGAATGCAGCAGCACAAACAGATTGGAAGTCTCGGGAGAACTCCAAAGATTTTGAAGCCAGATTGAGTTTCAGCATCTCCAGAGGGACAAACACAGGGCAGACCTGGCGGGGAGGGAGTTTAGTGATGGAAGATCCAGGAGATCAAACAGCTCCCTGGATCTCACACAATGCCCTGTGCCAGGGAATGCCAGCACCAGATTCCCTTTGCTTGGAAACAAACCCAAGCCCAAATCCATCTTCTCTTCCCACTCTCTCCAAAGCCATCACTGCCCTGCTCAGGGAGTTCCTCACACAGTGATGTCATTGTGGTTTCTGTGTCCTCAGGTCTGGTCGTGCCAGTGGGGGATCCCCAGCCCCAGAAGCCACTGCTCCCCAGCAGGACAGGTAATTCCAGGCGCCATTCCTGCTCCTTCCCTGCTCTGCTCTCTCCCGGGGTCGGTGCAAGCTCCCCCTCAGCTCCTCCACCACTCCCTGCTCCAAACACAGTCCTGGGGCAGAGCCTTGGCCACAGCAATGTCTTGCCTTAGAGAGAGCATGGATTGGCTCCTGGGAAGCCCAGCTGGATGGAGGGATGTCTTTATTCCAGCTGCATGGATGCCTTTGAGCCCTCAGTTCCCCAGGGCTGGGATGGCACGGGAGCTCCCGTGCTGGTGCAACCCCTGCGTGCTCCAAGCAAGGGGAGCCCTGGGTGAGGCTGAATTTGGTTCAGAGCACGAGGGGTCTCCAGGAACTCAGGAGCTTGCAGGAATATTATCCTGAAATATCAGACTCTTGGGAAGGGCCTGGCCCCGTGCGGTGCCATTGCTGGGACAGCTCTGCCCTCTCCCATGAGCACTTCCCTGCTTCCCTTCTCCTGTGCCAGCTCTTCCCACTTCTTGCTGGACAGCGCTCTCCAGAGGAGCCACGTTGTGCTCCCTTCCTGGGAATGCACCCTCAGGGAGCTGCTGTGGAGCTGCTGTTTCCCAGGGACAAAACTCCCAGGATCTCTATCACATCTGATTCCCCTCTCTGTGCCACCAGCCTGGGCAGTTAATGTGCAGCCAGAGAGCTCTGTCGGTGGCTAATTTTAATTGGCTAACTCTGAAATTCACTTTTCTCATAAAATATCTTTTCTAGAGCTTGTTCTGATGGTTCTTCATTTTTAAGGAATCCTTCCAAGGTCAATCCAGCTGTGGTATCCCTCCAGACCTACTTAGCTGGATTTTTGGCTTGACATCCACATGGACATATTCCCATTTAATCCTGGTGCTGCTGCTGTTGTTTTCCCTGTATTTCTGAACTCACTGATGTCTGTTCTTTGCCCAGGTCCTCCACCTCCAAGCCCCAGTCCGGATACCTCATCAGGTTGGTATGGAATGGGAGATATTTGGGCTGCAGGGGAAAGAGAATGGGAGCAGGAGCAACAAGCAGGAAAAATATCCCCTCTTGGGTTCTGGGAGTTGGGAACATCACAGTGCTCAGGAAGGGCTTTGGTGAAGAGCCAGTCCTGTTGTTTCAGGTGATTTGATCTTAGTTCCAAACATTTTCCAGCCAAAAATGTAAGATGTCCCTTCCCTCTCCAGGGGAGTGTTCACCAGGACCATCGATAAGAGCTCGTCCGTGCCCGATGCTTCACCTCCCAGTCAAGCACAGAAAAAGTATGTGTGTGTTTCCTTGTCCTTGTCCTTGTCCTTGTCCTTCCCCATTTCCTCCTTCCTCCTCCTTCTTCCTCCTTCCTCCCCCTTCCCCTTCCCTTCTCCTTTTNCCTTCCCCTTCCCCTTCCTTCTCCTTTTTTCTCCTTCCTTCCTTCTCCTTTCTTCTTCATGAAAACAAGATTTTAAATACTCATTTCCAGTCATCCTCTTGCTTTGGCTGGTACCTGTGGGCTTCCAGAGCTCCCCATAATCCCCACAAAATGCTGGAAAATGAAGCTGTCCATTTTACAGAGGAAAAGACCAGGCATCAAACTCCGTGTTTTCCTCTCCACAGCCTGGGGGGTCAGTTGGATCTGAAAGGACCCACGGGCTTGGGGTTAATTTGGCAAATAGTTTGGAGTGGGGAACAAATCCCAGGGAATCCTTGCAAAGCTGGAATGTTTAGTTTTGATGGTTTTAATGGGATTTTTGAGGGGTTTTTTTAACCTGTCTTGTGCAAGACACTTCCATTTGATTCTGATGAGACCTAAGCAGATGCCCAGAGAAGTTGTGCCCCATCCCTGGAAGTGTTCCAGGACAGGTTGGAGCCACCTGGGATAGTGGGAGGTGTCCCTGTCCATGGCAGGGGCTGGCATGGGATGAGCTTTAAGGTCCCTTCCTACCCTTCCTACCCTTCCATCCTGGGATTCTGTAGGTGCTGTGTTGCATCTCAAGTGAAACCTTTTGTAATCCCATTTTCCCCCTGTTTTGACTCCTCTGGGGAGAAGGATGATGTCCCAAGGTGTCTTCTTCCTTCCCCCTCGCTGATCCCACGATGGAGTAGCCCCATCCCACAGAAGGGAATGTCCGTGGAAGCAAACTAGCCTCGAATCCCAGTCCTAAATCCTAAAAAAAAGGCAAATGCTGCCCTTCAGTGAAACAGCATTCCCAGAAATCAGAGTGTGGATATCTGGCCCGAGCCTGCTTTCCCCCATCCTGTGCAGCTGCCCTGGGAAGGGGGTGGTGAGGGCTGGGAGCTCCGGAGGGGACGTTCACAGGTGTGATCTGTGCCACCTGCAGCACTTCCATGAAGGGACAGAGCCGGTCCCCCTCGGGATACAGGATGACCACGGAGGACTACAAGAAACTGTGAGTGCCCAAAGGGAGCTGCTCTTCCTGTCCCTGCTCAGTGCCGAGGCCCACAGATGTCCATGAAGCTTCCAGAGCTTCCATTGAAGTGGTTCCCAGGGCTCTGTGGGCCACGAGGTGTTCCTTCAATTCCTAATGGCCTTTGTATGGAGGGAATTTTATCCCAAGGCAAGAGCTGGAGGCAGCAGCCTGGGAACTTGGCTGGGAGCATTGCTGGACTTCCTGAAGCCTGGGGAAAGGAGGATCCCTGTGGCAGAGCAGCACTGTGGGCATTCCCTGCCCAGCTTGTCGTGTCCCAGGCTGTGGCTCTGATCTGAAATGGGGCTGGGACCTCTGGAATTAGCACCTGGGCTGAGGAAACAAAATCCTCCAGGGCTGTGTGCATCCCAATGCACACGGAAAATACAGGTGTCTCCCAGGGTCTGAACATTTCCACATGCCCTTGGATTCCCTCATGGTGCCTCTGCAAAGCCACAGCAGCAATTCCCTCACCCAGGCTCTCCCTTTTCCCTTTCCATTCCAGAGCTCCGTACAACGTCAGGAAGAAATCCGTGGATGCGGATGAGGAGGATGTGCCTTTTTCTCCCGATGAACACAAGAAGAGGTGAGGCCTGGAGGTGACTCCGTGTTCCTGCGGGGACAGTGACGAGTGGCTTCCCTCCAGCCAGGCTGTTCCTCCCTGGGAGGGTCTGTGGATCCGGGGCTGGATCAGGGCTGGGTGCAATCCAAGGATAATCAGCAGCTATTCCTGCTCGGAGCCCGGCTCTGCCCACGGGCCACTGCGCTGCCAACAAAGCAGAGCTCGGGCCTGACGTGATGGAGCCTGACAGCACAGCCCAATTAACCTGGCAGCTGGGAAGGGCTCTGGAATCCATCCTTGTGTCCATGGCAAAAGAGGGAGCCAGGCAGGAGGAGGAGCCCAGCTCCCCCAATTGTGTGTGCGCCTCGGAGTCGGGATCACTCCAGGAATGGGATCCGAGCCCAGGTCCAGGCAGGTTTGTCATTCTCCTGTTAGGAATAGAACCATGGAATTATCCCAGAGTGGTCTGGGTTGGAAGAGACCTCAAAGCTCATCCAGTCCCACCCCCTGCCATGGGCAGGGACACCTTCCGCTATCCCAGGTTGCTCCAAGCCCCGTCCAACCTGGCCTGGGACACTTCCAGGGATCCAGGGGCAGCCAGGACAGGGACAGGGACGTTCCTGGTCTCTCTGGCTGCAGCCTCGTTGCTCTTGGTGGAGTCTCTGAAGATCCTTTTCCTCAGACACAAGACTTGTACAAAGGAAAACTTGGTAATTTTCCTCCCTGGAGTTGAACCGCTGAAGAGCTGGAAGGGGTTTTGGACAAGGGATGGAGGGACAGGACACAGGGAATGGCTTTCCACTGCCAGAGGGCAGGGATAGATGGGATATTGAGAGGGAATCCTTCCCTGTGAGGGTGGTGAGGCCCTGGCACAGGTTGCCCAGAGAAGCTGTGGCTGCCCCTGGCTCCCTGGAAGTGTCCCAGGCCCTTTCAGGGATTTGCACTCTCCCTTGGCACACGTGGGAGTACCGAGGCCTGTGCAGACACTCCTGGAATGTGTCAGCCACAAAGCCCATGTCCCATTTCTCTATCCCGTGGTATCCCATATTGCAGCAGCCCAGGTCTGCAAAGGCTTGTCCAGCCCTGGAAGGGGCTGCCCGTGGCAGGGGTGGAGTCCCCATCCCTGGAAATGTTCAGAAACCACATGGATGGAGCACCTGGGGACACGGTTTGGTGGTGACCATGGTGCTGGTGCTGGCTGACAGTTGGACTTGATGACCTTAAAGGTCCTTTCCAACCTTAACAATTCCATGATTCCACGATTTCTGCTCCCCAGAGCGTGGCGGCTCTGTCAGGGTTAGCACCAGCCTCCAGTGGGTTGTTTCTTGCCTCTGAAGGCTCCGTCCAGCAGGCAGTCCTGGGATGAGCAGGAGCTGACCCCTTCCCTCCCTCTTTCCCTCCCTTCCAGGACGGAGGCTGCCAACAGTGTCCTGCGGCGCTCGGCCGGCCGGGAACGCACCTACGTCCTGTCGGCAGCCAGGAAGAGCAACGGGTGAGTGGCCAGAGGCTGGGCTGGCCCAGGAGCCAGGGAAGGGCTCTTGGAGGTCCCACGGGGATGGTGGCTGTCCCCAGGGCTCTGGAGGTGAAGGGAACCTTTCCGGCACAGCTGCCAAGGATACGCTGCAAAGATGTGGCTGGAGCACCTTTCCCACAAGGAAAGTCTGAGAGGATTTGGTTTGATCAGCCTGGAGACGAGAAGGTGCCAGGGAGACCCCAGAGCCCCTTCCAGGGCCTAAAGGGGCTCCAGGAGAGCTGGAGAGGGGCTTGGGACAAGGGATGGAGGGACAGGACACAGGGAATGGCTTCCCACTGCCAGAGGGCAGGGATAGATGGGATATTGGGAAGGAATTGTTCCCTGTGAGGGTGGGGAGGCCCTGGCACAGGGTGCCCAGAGAAGCTGTGGCTGCCCCATCCCAAGGCCAGGTTGGATGGGGCTTGGATCACCCTGGGGTAGTGGAAGGTGTCCCTTCCACCATTCCAAGATTCCAGGAGATCTGCAGGGTTCTGCAGAACTGGGGAAATCTTCCAAGTCTTCCTTACTGAAGCAAGACATTTCCTTCAGTATCCCCCTTACTGAGAGGGATGAAATTTCAGGAAAACAAAAACCATGGGAGTCCCTAATTCCCTAAGGCAATCAAGATTCCAATTTTCAGCCTCATTTCTTCACCTGCTCTCTCCAGTTTTGTTGCGTGCAAGAGGAAAATCAGAACAAACAGAAACTGCATCCAACGTGGAGCAGCTTTTTGTGCCAGTTGGTTTTTCCTTGTTTGGACAATAGCTGGAATCACAAAATCCCGATCTTAGCTGCAGATTCCAAACAGTTCTGTGAGGAAAAGAACCTCCCACTAATGTGTGGATGTGTCCTGGGAGTGCCAGGGAGGTGTGGGAGCTCCTGGTGCTCAGGGCTCTGCTGTCCTTCTCTTCCCTGGCAGGGAAAAAAGCAGATTTTCAGGAGCCACGATGGTGGTTGGTTCCCAGCCTGATTTCTCTGGAAATCCTTCTCCTCCTGGCACAACTCGGGGTGACACAAGGAGGTGCAGCAGGGAGCTGGGAGGGGATGTGCCAGCAGCACTCAGCAGTGCCCAGGATGGAGAAATGCCTGGATGGGCTGTGGAAGGACACTGAGGATCCCTGGATGGGATGGGGAAGGACACTGAGGATCCTTGGATGGGATGCGGAAGGACATTGGGGATCCTTGGATGGGATGGGGAAGGACATTGGGGATCCCTTGATGGGATGGGGAAGGACATTGAGGATCCCTGGATGGGATGGGAAGGGCACAGGATCCCCGGATGGGATGGAAGGACACTGAGGATCCCTGGATGGGATGAGGAAGGACATTGAGGATCCCTGGATGGGATGGGAAGGGCACAGGATCCCCGGATGGGATGGGAAGGACACTGAGGATCCCTGGATGGGATGGGAAGGACACTGAGGATCCCTGGATGGGACGGGAAGGACACTGAGGGTGGTTGCCCTGGCTGCTGTTTCCTTGGAGCACCGAGCAGGATGTGCTGTGGCAGGAGGCAGCTGTGTGAGCAGGATCAGCCACAGGGAAACTTCACAAGAAAAAATCCCTTGGGGAGGCTTCCTTCCTTCCCAAATCCCTGCTCTTCCTGGTTGTATATTTGTACTCATTTATTTGGGATTTGCCCCGGTGTCACACAGCGGGTCAGGGCCAGCTCTGCCCAAAGGCGCTGCAGGACCTTGCACTCCTGGGGCAGGGACGTGGAGGGCTCTGCCCCTGCCCAAGGCCTGTCCTTCCCTCCAGTCCTTTCACTGTTGCCTTTATCCTTCCTTCACAGCAGCCCAGCACAGGAATTCCCGCCCCTGTTTGCCAAGAGGTAGGTCCTGGAGCTCGGGAAGCTCTGCTGGGGCTGGGTACCAGGCTGGGAGAGCAGATCCCAGTGTTTCACAGCAAAGGAAGGACAATTCCTTCAGGATGCTGAAAACAGGATGCTTGGGGTTGGATCACGCTGGTTTTTTTTGGAGAAACAGTGTTGTAAACACTGGGAATACAATGCTGATGATGCTTTGGGTTTTGGGCAAGCCTGAAACAGGGAGAGATCCAGTCACAGCCTTCCTGCTCCCAGGGCAGTGCTC
The DNA here is from genome assembly GCA_013400975.1 of Atrichornis clamosus. Classification (NCBI taxonomy): domain Eukaryota; kingdom Metazoa; phylum Chordata; class Aves; order Passeriformes; family Menuridae; genus Atrichornis; species Atrichornis clamosus. Next base: position 24,685 of record WBMZ01010498.1, on the reverse strand, counting down.
CAGCCAGCCAGGGGGGTGCTCCCCAGGCATCTCCCTGCTAAAGCTGTCAGTGGGATAGGGAAACAGGGCTCCCTCTGGAATCCAGGCACTCAGCTGATGCTGTGTGGGAAATGCCACTGCCCTGGCTGCATCCAGCCCCTCGGGATGCCCGGGAGGAGCCGGAGCAAACCACCTCAGGGAAAACAGGGAAAACATGGCTGCAGGGATAACAGGAATAAACTGCCTGGAAAGCTATAGAAAAGAGGGAACAATGTGCTGTTTGTCTCTTTTTCCCTGTGGAAAGAATCGAGATAGAAGAAGAGGAAGGACAGCAGAGGAGGAGTCCAACTGTGCCGGGTTCATCCAGGGTTGCTCCAGAGGACAGCAGGTACTGATTTCCTCACTGTGGGATGGCTGATTCCAGAGCTTTGGATTTTTGGGGATAACTGCATTTACCTGCAAGGCATCAGCTGTCCAGACACATCCAGGCATGGAGCCTTTGCAAAGGAGACTTCCCAGAGAAGCTGGGGCTGCCCCATCCCTGGAAGTGTTGGGTTGGCCGGGGCTCGGAGCAACCTGGTCTTAAGGTCTCTGCCAACCCAACCAGTCTGTGATTCCCTGATTCCAAATTCCTGCTTGTCCCTTCCTTGCAAAAAGGGGATGATCCCAAGTGAAACACGGGCAGCCCTGGGGACAGGGCAGTGTCCCAAAGTACCCCACTGATGGCCCTGGGGTGGCCAAGTGCCTTTAACTCCAATTGCAACATTGCACTACAACTGTGAGGGCTCTCAGGGAGCTGCAGGGCAGACCCTGCCAGAGCCCCCCTCCTGATGGTGCTCCCCAGCCCACCCAGCCCTGTCTTCCCCTGCAGTGAGCCTGGTGGCACTGCAGGAAGCACAAACCCAGGAGGACTTGGAGCAGGGCCACACGGCCATCAGAGGGCAACGATTCTCTGTGGATGCCCAGCGATTTCCTTTCCGTGTCCCTGCTGTCCCTTCGTTCCCACACCACGGCAGGAATGCTCCAGGTTGTGTGTCCAGCTCCATCCCAGGGCTCCCCAGCAGCCAAGCTGGGCACTAAAAGAAAATCCTTGCAAAGTCCAGAAGCGTCCAGCTTGGCTGTGTGAACTGACCTGACCCCCTCCCCCTGCCTGGGAATATCCCAGATCCCGTTATTCCCAGCTCTGCTCCCTTAGATTTGAGGTTTAATGATTCTGCCGCGATGGCAACAGCTGGGAGTGAGCAGAGAGGGTTGGGAGCTTCCTTACCCTTAAATTGCTCTTGGCTTCCAGGGGAGGTGTGAGCTCATTCCCAGTCCTTCTCCCAGGCTGCTGGGGAGCCCAGGGATGGAGCTGGACACAGCCTGGAGCATTCCTGCCATGGTGTGGGAATGAGGGGGCAGCAGGGAATGGGATGTGGGGCTGAGGGAGAGCAGGATGCAGGAATGCCTGGCTGAAATGGAAGTGTTTGCCCCAGGAGGGAGAATCCGCCTCTGTTTTCGAGCAGATCCATTTAATTTGGGATTCAGCTCCGTGTCCCTGCTCTGAGGGTGGCTGGAAGCCAGGCAGGGCAGTGCTGGCTCCTCTGCCAGCCCGGGCCTTACTCAGCCCAGCAGGGAGCCCAAAAATGGGGCCTTTCAGCCCCTTTCAGTGCTTTATTTTCAGGAGGAAGGAGCTGCCTGATGAGTCCTGGTGGCAGTTTTGGGCCATTGTGGTGCAGGTTCGAGGCAGGGCTGGGAAGCAATTCCCATCCTTCCCCTCCTTCCTTCACACTGCACCACTTTTGGGAATGCAGCGAGCTCTGATCTCTGCCTTTGGGGTGTCAGGGCTTACTGCAAACACAAACACTGGGGACAGAGACAGCCACAGCCGTGATCAACTGGGAAAATCCGTTTGTAAACCTGGATATTCCAGCAGAAAGGCAGGAGTGAGTGCCAGCAGTGCCACAGAGCACGGAGACACCGAGTCCTGCCCAGGGAGCAGCACAGGAGCTGAGGGGCACCAAGCAGGATTTGTGCTCCCAGGGAGAAGCTCCTGAAAATCACCTGGTTTTAATTAACTCTTTGTTAATGTGTTGTTTTCTGGGGGTTTTTGTCAGTGCTAATGGGCCAAGAAAAACCAGCCCTGGGTCTTCCTGGGATGAGCCAAAGGCAGCAGCAGCCTCTCCCTGCAGGTAAGGGTGGGATGGGAGGGATGGTTTGGGGCTGTGTCACCCACGCAGAGCTCAAGGTCAGAGGCTCTGGGAAAAGGGATGAACCAAATCCATCTTTTCATGGGAGACCTTTCCTAGGGGCCAACAGCTCTTTAAAAAGGTTTTATGTCTGAAATCCGTCCTACATCCTGCAAGGATCTGCCAGCATCCCGATAGAAGGGCTCAGAACCCAAAAGGAAAAAAACCAAATGTAGAATCAGGGAATGGTTTTGGTTGGAAGGACCTCACAGCCCATCCCATCCCACCCCCTGCCATGGGCAGGGACACCTCCCACTATCCCAGGCTGCTCCAAGCCCCATCCAGCTGAACTCTTTTTTGCCAAACAGGTGTAAGGAAATAATTTTCAGGTTTTTTAAATGTTTTTGCCTGAATTCAGGCCTAGAGTGTAAAAAAGGTGAAATAGTTCTCACTGCAAACTGCACTTGAGCTGCTGCCGTTGTTCTGGTGCTTTCACTGCAGAAGGGGGACATTCCTGGCAAAATCCATGGTTTTAATGGAAAAATGGCTTCTGATTAGATGACTTTGCCAGGGTCAAGCAGTGATGATTCACTTCCTTCATTCCCGTAAGGAACACTTCAGAGCAGGGCAGAAGTGCAGTGGGGTGCGGGTGGATCAGCAGTCACAGCTCTTTGTCCTCTCTTGCAGCCCCAAACCAGGCAGCAGGAGCCAGACATCCCCATCCCTGAGTGAAACTTCTGGGAAAACCTCCCCTTCTGCTGAAATCAGGTGGGTCTGGTGGCCCTGGAGCAGCCTCGGGATCCCTGAGGGCGGGATGGGGAGTTTGGCTCTGCTTGGGGGGATTCCCTGGAGACACAAAATCCGTCAGGACACGGAGCAGCACGGAACAGCAAACACCACGCAGGGGACTGAGGGAAGGGGCAGTTGACAGAAGCATCTGGGAGGAAGCATTCCCAGATGGAAGCCAAGGGCCTCCCACAGTTTGAACGTTACCTGGCTCCATGCTGGGAATCCGAGCCCGACCCTGCGGCCCTTTCCATGGGCTCAGCTGCTCATTTCCCTTTGGTCTTACCCCAGTTCCTGCCCTGCTCGTAGCACACTTCCAACAAACACCCCTCTGTGCAGCTCCTGTGGCCCCTCCGCTCCCTCCCTCATGCTCCTGCTGTTTTCCTTGCAGGAATGGAGAGGCCAGGCAGGCCCTGAACGGGAAGTTCTCCTCGGAAGCCGTGTCCCAGCGTGGGGATGGGTGAGGAGGGGGCAGGGGCTGGGCTGTGCTGCTGGGCTGAGGCCTCATCCTGGCTTTTGCTCAGGAATGGCAGCTCCCTGCTCCTGGTCCCACACGGGCCCCCAGCCCTGGGCTGCACTCCAAGAGCAGCATCTGCTGGCAAAGCTGCAGCTTGTCCGGGCTCTCCACTCTTCCCTCTCTCCCCTGGGATTCTCCTCCCTGCCTCATTCCCTGAACACTCTGCTCCATGCATTTCACTGTATTTGGCTGCTCCATTTGCTCCCACTGCCATTCCCTGGGGAGCTCTCCCAGCTCCAAGGGATGCGTTGATCCTTGGTGGCTCCTGCTGACGTTGATCCTGGGCCCCTGCATCCTGCAGGAGATCTGGAGCGGGTGGGAAATGTGAAAGGCTCTGTAGGGAGGAGAACCTGGGAAAGAAGGAACTGATTGGGAAGATACAGGATGCTCCTGAAGGAAGCTCCAGGTGCTGGACACAGCAAGGGGCAGAGCTCTGACACTCTGTACCTGCCCAGGTGGGACAGGGAATGGGCACCTGAGAGGGACATCTCCTCCTCCTTGTCCTTGTGATCCTTGTCCCTGGAGGCTGCTGAAGCTGTGGATTCCCCATCCCTGGAAGTGTCCAAGGCCAGGTTGGACAGGGCTTGGAACAACCTGGGATAGTGGAAGGTGTCCCTGCCGTGGGGTGGAACCGGACGGGCTTTAAGGTCCTTCCCAGCCCAAACCATTCCAAGGTTCTGTGGTTTTTAAAATACACCCCAGACTGGCAGGGCTCTCTTTGTTCCCAGTGGATCCCTCTGGATTTTGGGCTGTTCTGGATCAGGCAGAGCTGCTCCTGTGGCTCCACCTTTCCCTCTTGTTCCTGAGGAGCTGTACAAGACCTGCATTCCCCAGAGGAGTTTCCATAGCACACAGAGTTAATTCCAACTTCCTCTGCCCCCCTCCAGTGACAGAAAAGCTGGAGATGTCCCAGAGTGCTCTCCCAGGCTGGAGCAGGGTCTGGAGTGCTGGAGTAAAGGCTGAGAGCCACAGACCTGTCCTGGAGTGTCCCTGCAGGGCCAGCCCGACACAGGCTCCCTTTGTGCCTGCCTGGGATCACTGGCATCACGGAGCTGCTCCTGACTGGGAGCCAGGCTCCCAAGGAAATTAGGGGATGTCTCATTACCCAAACCACCTAAAAGTGGAGAGGGAGCAATGGGCAGGGAAGGAAAGACATGGAACCACAGCGGGAGGGGTCTGGGCAGGGAAAGGGGGGAATAGGGTCGGGATGGGGGAGCTGCAGGAAGGGCCCAGAGCAGGGGGAGAAGTATCTGCCTTGGGATTTGGCATCACCTGGGCACAGGGGAGTGTGGGACCTGGCTGCAGGGAACAGCATCCATGGACAGGGCTGGAGAACTGGAGCCAGGCTGGGAGAGCTGGGGGTGTTCACCTGGAGAAGGGAAGGATCCAGGGAGAGCTCAGAGCCCCTTCCAGTGCCTAAAGGGGCTCCAGGAGAGCTGGAGAGGGACTTGGGACAAGGGATGGGGGGCAGGACACAGGGAATGGCTTCCCACTGCCAGAGGGCAGGGATAGATGGGATATTGGGAGGGAATCCTTCCCTGTGAGGGTGGGGAGGCCCTGGCACAGATTTCCCAGAGCAGCTGTAGCTGCCCCTGGCTCCCTGGAAGTGCCCAAGGCCAGGCTGGACGGGGCTTGGAGCAACCGGGGATAGTGGGAGGTGTCCCTGCCCATGGATGAGCTTTGAAGTCCCTTCCCACTCAACCCAGGGTGGGATTCCATGATCCATGGTCCATGATCTCCAGTCAGGCCCACTGGGCTCAGGAATGTGGCCCTGCCTGTCCTGACACAGGGATTTAGCCCATTTTCCCCCCACCCAGCTAAATACCAGCAGGTTTTTCTAGGTTGTTACACTGTAAACGCTGACAGGCCACATTTTCACTGGGATTTTCCTTTTCCTAGTGCCAAAGCTCTGAAGGAAAAGCCTGAGAAGTTCCCATGGGATGAAGAGACCCCCAGAGCCACCGTGGGGTCCATGAATGGAAGGTAGAGCCAGTGGGAGATTCCTGACCTGGGCACAGAGCAGGAACTGCCGCTCTGGAGCTGGCTGGAATCTCAGGATGGATGTTTACTGCTGGAAGAACATCCGAACTGGGCTGTGCAGAACCGCACCCGTTTCTCCAAATTTCATTTAAGAAAGGGGGAAAAGGGAAAACATTGCCCTGTTCAATCAAATTGGGGGATATTTTCTGCCAGCCTTTTCTTTAATTTCTAAATCCAGTCACTTTTGAGGGTCATTTCTGTGTTTTCCAGGTTTATTCCCAAATGTAACCAGTTCTGAATGTAATTTATTTCTGTTTTTTGCAGTGCAGGGAGGTTCACACTCTGTCTCTCCGGGGCCCCAACCTCCACCTCTTTATTTCCTTCTGCAATAAGAGACTCCCTCAAAATCCCCCAAACCAAACCCCAAACACGAAAGGAAGCAGCAGATCCTGCAAACTGGCAAAGCAAAAGGTTCAGTGCCAAGGAATATTTGTGTCCAGACCCTGAGGGACTGTGGGACGCAGTTCAAGACTCCATAATCCCAGGAGCAGGTGTAGCTGGACTGCTTCCAGATCCCAAAGGAATTCCACCAACACCCTCTGCCTGTCCTTGGGATGTGCGGGCATCCCCTGCCCCCAGCTCCAGGAGCTGTCCTGGGCAGGATCCCACTTTTCCCGTGGTATTCCTGGCAGGGGCAGAGCCAGGGGATCTCCTGGGCTCCATCCACGCTGTGCTGCTCTCCTGGCTGCACACAGCTCCCCAGGAAACTCTGGTTTAACTGGATGTGGACAGCCCCTTTCCCAGCCTTCCCAGCGAGGCTGCGCCCTCACTGGGAAAGACCCAGAGGTTCACAAATCAGCCCCACGATGGTTTGGGTCGGGAGGGACCTTCAAACTCATCCAGTGCCACCTCTGCCATGTGCAGGGACACCTTCCAGTATCCCAGGCTGCTCCAATCCCCTCCAACCTGGCCTTGGACACTTCCAGGTGTTCCTGTGCTGGAGCTGTGGGCCCTGGGACATCCCTCTGCATTCCCAGATGGCTGCACTGGCATCTGCCACGTGTTGCTGAAGTTCAGGGTTTGTACTTCACACACCTGGATTCCCCAATTTCCTGCCAGGTCACCTGTGGACATCTCTGGGAAGTTTAGGGATTCCCTGCTCTCTCTTTTATGAACTGCACAGGGAAGTCCTTGCAGGACATTCCACAAATTGTGTCTCTCTTTTCCAGTTTTCCTGAGCACACGGAAGCCAACAATGGGTTTTACCCACCAGAGTAAGTGTAAAATTCCCTTTTTCTCCCTGATTTTAGAGCCAGGGGAGTCTTCTCCTGACCTGGGACTGCCCTGGCAGATGAGTTTTGGGAACAGCATTTGCAGAGGGGGGTGGGCCTGACCCACCAGCTCAAATGGCCTGGGATTTTCCAGCAGCTTTCCTCACATGGGGATGAGTTGGTTGGATTTGTGGCTCAGCCCTTCAGGAGATTTCCTGATCTTGGCAGGAAGGAGGAAAAGATGTTCCATTTGAGACAGGAAAATCTCCTGGTTGATGTTTTTTCCTCTTGCTGTTCTCCAACTTGCTGAGCTTCCTCCTGGGACCAACCTCCTTCTCTCGGCAGGCCCAGCTCGGATTCCCGGGACAGACCTGCGGATGCTGTGGACAAACCTCTCCCTCAGTCCTCCCCCTCCCAGGGTGACACCAGGTGTGACAGGGCCTGGGGCTGGCACCCTCTGCTTCCAGAGGGCAGCTGGGGTGGGAATAACTGACCTGTCCAGAGCACAGTTGGAATTAGAGTCCAAACTGGGCAATAAAGCAACTGGAAATGGAAAATCCTGCGTGGCTGAACAGTGGGAACAGCATCTTTGTGTTCACTGTTACACAACTTCTCCCCAGAGAAGTAGTCTGGAAATTCAGGATGAATTTCTCCATGGAAAGGGTGGTCGGGCATTGGAAGGGGCTGCCCAGGGAGGTTTGGAGTCCCCATCCCTGGAGGTGTCCCAGGAAGGCCTGGACGTGGCACTCAGAGCTCTGGGCTGGGGACAGGGTGGGGATGGGGACAGCTGGGACTCGGTGATCCTGGAGATCTTCTCCAACCTCAAGGGTCCTGGGATTCTGGGAGCTGATCCAGCAGCTTTATCATTCTTGTAGTGCCTCCGTCCCACATGATTTCAGAGCACTGCCAGAGCTGCAGGGTCAGGAATTGCTGCTGCTGTCAGCAAACACAGGGATCTCCCTGAGCTGCTTCCCTCATTTCTCCATTGTTTCGGGACTTGATTCCATCAAAGGTCCTGAGGTCAGCAAATTTCAAGGCCAGGTTGGACGGGGCTTGGAGCAACCTGGGATAGTGGAAGGTGCCCCTGCCATGGCAGGGGTGGGGCTGGATGAGCCTTACGGTCCTTCCAACCCAAACCATTCCATGATTCCCTGATTCTGTGAAATGAATTCAACCCCCCGAGCTGAGGTGAGGGGGATCCCAAGGCTCCCAGGGGATGGTGCAAATCCCAAGGCCTGGAGCTGCTGCTGCTGCTGGTGAAGGAATGTCTTCCCCAAAGTTACCCACAGTGTCCTTTGTCCAGGTGCACCATCCTGGGATAGGCCAGAAAATTCCTGTACCAGGACATGTGGGAATTGAGGCTGAGTAACCCCTCTAGTTCCACCAACAGCCTCCCCTCTTCTGGATTAGAGAGAGGGAAAATGGGTTTTTCTGAGGGAAAATCAGTTCTCTGAGACAATTCTTTCCTGTCCTCTGGGCTGATACAAACCTCAGTGCTGTTGTTCCATACAATTCCCATGGAAGCCTTTGGAAGCTCTAAATTCCTGCTTTTTTTGCCAGGTCTCTCTTGCAGTCTGATGCCCCTTTTCCTGCCACCGAGAGGGCCCCTGTGCACAGAGAGGACACAGAATATTCCTTCAAAAGGTAAGAGGGGGTTGAATTTAGTGGGTGCAGGACTGAGGGAAACCTGAATGGGCGGGCACAGAAAGAGGCTCCTTCTCCCAGCTTTTTTCCCAAGGATGGAGACAACTGGAGTTTAAATAAGCCCAGAGCTTTGTGTTGTATCCCTTCTCCATCTCCTTGGCTTTGAGCCAAGCACTCCAGATTTTTCCTCCTCTGTGTTCTTGGTGGGGTTCAGTCGCTACCCTTTCATTCCCTGACAATCCAGTGGGTGCTGGGGTGGCAGCAGGGAGCTGACAGCAGCTGGAATACATGGAAAGGGACTGCAGTGTCCGTAAGGTCCTAGGGAAAAGCCCCGGTGCAGCTTGGCACAAGCCTGGCCTGGTGAGCAGAGCACTCCCAGTGCCAGGATCCAGGTGCCAGTTTTTAGGGATGGGATGGGCCTTTCTCTGGTTTCCAGGTCTGTGCTGGGCCCTGAGGACAGGAGCAGCTCCACCAGTCCCCACCACCAGCCCCACTGGGATGACACAAGGTGAGGACTGGGGTCACTGGGATCTGGGATGTTTGGGACAGCTCTGTTCCCGCTGGCCTGACGGCTCCTCTCCAGGGAAGGGGTGTCTGCCCATCCCAGCATGGATTTCCCCAACCGTGGATGTCTATTTAGGTTTTTGGGCTCAAGCAGCCTCACGGAGAGGGGCCCAGGAGCTCCTGGCCGTGACCCCCACCCAGAGCCAGCCAGGTGGGAGGATCCCACTGAGCCTGAGCCCAGGTAAGGAAGGGGACAATTCCACCCTCCTTCTCCTCTGGGATGAGGGGTCATTCCTTGGCTGTCTTCCCCTACAATGCAGACACCGATAAAATATCCTCCCAGGCTCCCCTTTCCACAGAATCATGGAATTGCTAAGGTTGGAAAAGGCCTCTGAGATCATCAAGTCCAACCACTAACCCATGTCCTCAAGGGCCACATCCACACATTTCCTGAGCAATTCCAGGGCTTGACAACCCTTTCCATGAAGAAAGTTTTCCTAATATCCAACCTAAACCTCCTCTGGTGCAACTTGAGGCCTTTTGGTGCCTGACCCTAGTGCTGCTTCCATGGGATGAACCTTTTACTGTGGTTTTATAGGAAAACCTGGGAGAAAAGATCCTCCTTAGCTGGAGCCATCAGACCCTGTCCAGCTGGGCTGCCAGGAGTTGCTGCCCAGACCTTAAATCTGGGAGCAGAGCCTCTCTGGAGAGAGCCAATAAACAGGAAAATTTGGCATTTTGCTCCGTGGTGGTGCTGGTCTGGTTTTGAACTTCCCAACTCAGGGCTGGATGTCCCCATGGAAGGAATTCATGGACTGGTTTCCTTTCCTTTGTCCATATTCTCCCCCTGAATTTGAAGAGTTGAGGATCCTGGTCAGACTGGACTCCCTCACACGTGTTCCAGGGAGCAACACCTTGGAATCTGGAACAATCCCAGAGTGTTGCTCTGTCTAGTCCATGCTGTGCTCCCAGGAAGCACTGCTGGGAGCAGGGACAGGGACACGGGAACGTCACCCTGTGTGCAGAGTGAAGTCACTGCGAGAAGGCAGGAGAAATAATGGGATTGCTTTTCCTGGTGGGAGAATGTGGGGAATTTACTGCAGGGGGTTCTGGAGAAGGCACTAAGGGTGCTGTGGGTGGGGTCTTTCCTTTCAGCCCTAATTTTAAAGAAATCTGGATTTTCCATCTGTTTTTTTCACATCTCCTTGGGTTATTTGAGGACATGGGTTCATGGTGCTGGTGCTGGGTTGATGGTTGGACTCGATGCTCTTAGAGGGCTTTTCCAACCTAAACGATTCCACGTTTCCATGATTCTATCTGGCACATTCCCATGCAGGGATATTGCTGTTTTAGTGAGGCAGGAGACTCCCCAGGGGCTGGGTCTACATCCCACAGGAATTCTGTGCACAGAGGTCCTTCTGCAGCCTGTAAAGGTCTCGTGTCTTGGCAGGTCCAGCTCTGTTCCTGGAGGAAGCAGCATCCCTGCTCCAGAGTCTGACCCACACTGGGACAGGTATGGAGCAGAGGGACCAGGACATTCCCCCACTCACCTTCGGTTCTCCTTCCTGTCCTGCCCAAAGGCACCAAAATGTTCATTCCTTGGCTTGGGGAATTCAGAAACCAAAATAAACCCCGCCCCACCTCTCCCTCTGGGCCCGTGGCACTGCAGGAATCTCCCACGGGAATTCTTGCAGCTCAGTATAAGAAGGACCTGGAGCTGCTGGAGAGAGTCCAGAGGAGGCCACGGAGCTGCTCCGAGGGCTGGAGCCCCTCTGCTCTGGAGCCAGGCTGGGAGAGCTGGGGGTGTTCACCTGGAGAAGGGAAGATCCAGGGAGAGCTCAGAGCCCCTGCCAGTGCCTAAAGGGGCTCCAGGAGAGCTGGAGAGGGGCTTGGGACAAGGGATGGAGGGACTGGACACAGGGAATGGCTTCCCACTGCCAGGGGGCAGGGATAGATGGGATATTGGGAAAATGTTCCCTGTGAGGGTGGTGAGGCCCTGGCACAGGTTCCCAGAGAAGCTGTGGCTGCCCCTGGCTCCCTGGAAGTGTCCAAGGCCAGGTTGGACAGGGCTTGGAGCAACCTGGGATAGTGGAAGATGTCCCTGCCCAAGGCAGGGGTGGGGCTGGATGGGAGTTAAGGTCCCTCCCAACCCAGACCTTCATGTGCCGCTGATCCTGTGCCAGTCGTGGTGTTCCTGCCTTTACTCCCCCAGAGCACAGGGTCAGACTCGGGTGCCGAAGCTCCTGACAGCTCTTCCCTCCCCACCAGGAGCACTCCAGACTATGGGGAACAAACCATTCCCAGCACAGACAGCCATGGTGAGAGCCTGGGACCCTGGAGGCACAGCGAGCCTGCCCCAGTGCCGGCCAGGTACAGTGGGAACATCCCTGTGTTTGTGCCATCAGTGGCTCTCAATCCCTCATCCTTTGCTATTCCTGCTCCTTGACACACCCCTGGCTGAAGGGCTGGATCCAGTAAATTTGTCTAATCCAATGACACCCCGACCAAAGGAATATTGGGAAGGAATTCCTCCCTGTGAGGGTGGGGAGGCCCTGGCACAGGGTGCCCAGAGAAGCTGTGGCTGACCCTGGATCCCTGGAAGTGTCCAAGGCCAGGTTGGACAGGGCTTGGAGCAACCTGGGATAGTGGGAGGTGTCCCTGCCATGGCAGGGGATGGGATGAGATGAACTTAGAGGTCCCTCCCAACCCAAACCAGTCTGTTATTCCACGATTCCATCAACAACGTGGTGTCCCAGTTCTCCCTGCTTCCCATAGGAAGAGGCCGGATCCACCCTCAGCAATCCCTGAACACCTGTGTGAGCTGGACAGAGCAAAGGCGCTCATTGGCTTTATGGTCAAACTGGTCTGAATTCCCCAGCAGGTCTGGCGTCAGCTCCCACGAGAGCGTTCCCAGGGCCCAGGAGCCCCAGCCCCCCCTGTCCCTGTTCCAGGAGCACCAACCCTTCGGAGGATCCACACCCAGCCACAGGATCCCAGGCTACGTGGACAGCCAGGTGTTCAGCACCAGGAGGTCAGGATTTCAGGAGGAGGGTTTGGAGATGAGGGATTTGGGGATGAAGGGTCTGGGGGTGAAGGGTTTAGGATGCAGAGACAGGGAAAGCTGCAGGCATGGAAATATCCGACAGAAACTGCTCCAGGTTGTACAATCACTGGGAAAATGAGTGGGAGCAGGATTCTGTTCCCAGAGGGAGCAACAGCACTAAATCATGGAATCGGGCCTATCCCAGGATCGTGCACCTGGACAAAGTACAATGTGAGGAACTTTGTGGAAGACATTCCTACATCACCAGCAGCAGCTCTGGCCTTGGGATTTACTCCATCCTCCTGGGAACCTTGGGATCCTCCTTGACCATTTCACAGAATCCCAGAATTGTTTGGGTGGGAAGGACCTTAAAGCCCATCCAGTCCCACCCCTGCCATGGGCAGGGACACCTTCCCCTATCCCAGGCTGCTCCAGGCCCCGTCCAGCCTGGCCTTGGACCCTTCCAGGGATCCAGGGGCAGCCACATCTTCCCTGGGAAACCTGTACCAGGGCCTCCAACCCTCCCAGGGAAGGATTTCATCCCACCTAACCCAGTCCTCACGTGATCTGAGTGTGGCCCTCACGTCCCTGCAGTGAACAAAACCCCCTCTCCATCCCTTGGGTTTATACCCCAGAACAAATGCCTGGCCCAGACCAGGGATTTCCTCATTTCTTTTTCTTTTTGATTTTTTCTCATTCCCTCCTTACATTGAGCTCAGCCTGTCCCTGTCCCGTGCCCACAGCAGTGGTTGGCAGCACCGTGTGACCCTGACTTGCCTGAAGCTTTAATCAGGATCAGAGTGCTCCGAGACAAGAAAATCCTAACCTGTGCCCTGGGGGTCTTGCAAGGAGACAACGAAGATCAGCCAGAGGTTCCCATCAGGAGAAGCTCCCATAGCCAGAGGTTCCCATCAGGAGAAGCTCCCATAGCCAGAGGTTCCCATCAGCCAGAGATTCCCATCAGGAGAGGTTCCCATCAACCAGAGGTTCATTTTCTCTGGTGGAAGAGCCTGAGCTGTGCCCACAGGTTACAGCCATTACCCTGAGGAGTTCTGCCTTGGAAAAGGGAAAATGGGCAGCTCTGGCACCCCGAGGTGCTGGGTTTGGTGAGCACTGGGAAAGGAAACACTTGGAGATGTATAACCATTTGGGAATGCTTGGCTTTGCTCAGATGTTGGGTTTGGAGCCTGCTCTCCCAACTGTGAGCACAGAACTGGCACAGGGAAAACGGGCAGAGCGCAGGGGGAATTCATCACGGATTCATGGAGTCATTCTGGCTGGAAAAGACCTCTAAGATCATTAACTGCCAATCCAGTGCTTTCACCACCAAACCATGTCCTCAAGTGCCACATCCACACATTTTCTGGGCGCTTCTAGGGATGGGCATTCCACCACTTCCCTGGGCAGCTGTGCCAGGGCTCGATAGTGACAGAACCATGGTAATGACTGTGATCCCAGTGTGGGGACTCCAGGGATTCCTGCTGCCATGTGCTCAGGGCCTTGTGCTTCCTCAGCAGAGCCAGCCCAGATCCCAGAGGCAGTGTTTATTCTGGGAGCAGCAGCCCCGGGAACAGCCGGAACAGCAGCGGCAGTGCCAGGGGGCACGGGGAGTTCAGTGCCCCGGCAGGACGGTGAGTCCAGGGCTGGGATCCAGCTTTGAAACCAAGGAACTCCCCACTGCCACATCTGGCCAGTATCCAGATGTCCTAAGCCCCTGATTCCCTGGATCTGAGCATGTGTTGGGTGTGGGGTGGCTGTGGAGTGGCGGGGTTGGCGCCCAGCAGGGAGATCCCAGCCAAGATTCCCACGCCGTGAGAGGATCCCTCACGTGCTCAAGTTCAGGGCTTGAGGCTGTTCCACTTCCTTTCCCCAGCCACGACTCCCTTCCCAGAGATCCCTCCATGTCCATGTCCCAGAGAAGCCACAGGGTGCCGTTCTACATGGACAGCTTAAACTATTACAGCACCAGGTAAACGGGGAGGGCTCTGAGGGAAACTCCCAGGAAAGTCATGGAAGGGAAGCCAGGAAGCAAAGCCAAGAGCTGAGAGAGGAAGGAATGGTTTCCAGGAAGTGGATGCATGGTCCAGAGGCACAGAGCTACTCTTAAACCATTCCTAGCAAAAGCTGCCTAGCACAGGGTGTGGGATACATCCAGAAAAACCTCTGGAGATTTTTCACTGTGTGAGATGCCAGAACACAGGGACAGGAGAATGGGGAGCTGGTTCCTGGCCAGGAATTGGCCTTTGCCACAGGAAAGAAGAGCTCAAAGCAAAGAGGTGTTGAGAGAAAGGGTCACTGTCCCCGGAACGTCAGTGATGAAATGACTGAACTGCTATTGGAAGGGGCAGGAGGTATCCAGTATGGAATACCATTATCCTGGGCTTCCTGCAGTCCCTCATGGCAGTGCCAGCCCATCCATGTGCTGTCTGACACTGCACGGAGCCACCAGCTGTGGCTGTGTTGGATCTGTAACAAGGAGGAGCTTGTGGGGGTGAAGAGGGGGCATGAAATCTTGGATAGCTTTGGACTGGCTCTAGGAAATGTCAGCCTCATCCCAGGTCTCATGGACAGAGCTGTTTTCCATAGTTTTGCTGCATTCTCCCTTCAAATTACTACTGGGGACAGTTCTGTTGGCTTTAGGACTGTCCCCATCTCCCATCTCCTGGAATTCCCCCGGTGCTGTTTCGCTCCGTGGCTGCTCCCACTCAGGCTGTGCCTCACTCACACCCTGTCCTCACTGGAAGATCTGGTTGGATCTTCTCTCCCATGGCCCTACAAGTGAGACTTTCCCAAATCCCTTCTCCAGGGCAGCAGTTCTGCTCTGTGGCAGATGTGGAAGGAGAAAGGAGCTGCTCTGGTCCGGAACAAAGTCTGGAAAAGGGCTGTATCCATCTGCCGTCCCGGCAGGAGTGTCCGGTCTTCCCTTGGCTGCCGGCTTGGATCCCGTCATGGCTCACAGAGTTTTCCCTCTCTCCCCAGGCTCCCCTCTGGTTCCAGTGAGAGGCTCTGCAGTTCCCAGCACAGCCCTGGGCACCAGCCCGACTCCAGCGCTGCCGGGTAAAGATCCGAGGGGGGCCACAATTCCCTACTGCACGGCAGGGATGGCACGTGGCCATCCTGGCTGCTGAGGAAGCCCAGGCTGTGGCACCCGGCTTGTGGCAGCCCGAGTGTGGCCAGCAGGCCCAGGGCAGGGATTGTCCTGCTGTGCTGGGCACTGGGGAGGTCCCACGTGGAATCCAGGGGTCACTTCTGGGTCCCTGATGACAAGATGGACATGGAGGGGCTGGAGCGTGTCCAGGGAAGGGAAGGGAGCTGGGAAGGGGCTGGAGCAGCAGGAGCAGCTGAGGGAGCTGGGAAAGGAGCTCAGCCTGGAGCAAAGGAGGCTCAGGGGGGCCCTTCTGGCTCTGCACAAGTCCCTGACAGGAGGGGGCAGCCAGGGGGGGTCGGGCTCTGCTCCCCGGGAACAGGGACAGGAGGAGAGGGAACGGCCTCAGGCTGTGCCAGGGGAGATATAGCTTGGATATTGGGAAAATGTTTTCATGGAAAGGGTTTTAAAGCACTGGAAAGGGTTTGTCCAGGGCAGTGATAGAGTCACCACCCCTTGGAATTGTTCAGAAATGTGTGGATGTGGCACGTGGGAGCATGGTTTGGTGGTGACCATGGGGGTGGTGCTAATTGATGGTTGGATTTGATGATCTTAAAGGTCATTTTCAACCTTAATGATTCCATGATTCTCTAACATAGAAAGTGTCCACGCTCAGTTTAAGTAAAATAAAAAAGAGGTTTTCTTTCCTTAGCCATGACAGGGCTTAGTGTAAGAAGAGAGGATTAATCCCAGCTTTTAGGCAGCAGTGGGAATGCACCATGGAGAAGGAGCCTGATTAATTCCTGTCATGGTTGCAGGCAGAGGGCCGGGGGCACAGGGCTGCCCAGAGCTGCACAGAGATGGGGCTTGGAATTCTGCAACTGGAATTGCAGAGGCAAGGATATGCAAGGGAGGTCAGCTCTGGAAGCAAAACCACCCCCAACCAAACCAGCAGCAGTTTACAGTGGGTGAAAACGCTGGAGATATTCCAGTGGCAGAGCAGTCCCGGGAAGCAGCGCTGTGCCACAGGGGTGGATGTTAACGGGAGAGCCAGGAGCTCTCTCCATGCTCATTGTGTGCATAATCCTGACGAGAGCTGGGAAAGACTTATCCTTCAAAATAGCGGATAACTGGATGAAAGGGTTACATTATCCATCCCATTCTTTCCAATTAACTCGATTTGTTTTGGTGGGGTAATTAGAGGCGTTGCTATTTAGCAACAACGCTTGATATTCAGGATTTATTCCCGAACAACAGCATCCCGCTCCGTGCCTTTCCCGCACGCGTCCCGTGGCCAGGGGCACACAGGCGCTCCCTGCCTGGCTCTCCCGAGCTCCCAAACTTTTCTCATGCAAATGCTGCTTCCCGTTTCCCTAGGAAAGGGATCCTCTTTGTGAAGGAGTACGTGAACACCGGCGGCTTCGCGGCCTCCCCGCGCTACGGAAGGTACGAGGAGTGCTGGGGACACCCCCGTGTGCCACCCCCGTGTGCCACCCCCGTGCCCAGCCCAGCACAAGGTTCTGCCGGCTCACTCATCCCACCAGGATGGAGCAGTCGGAGCTAATCGGCCCCGGGGGGGATTACTGGGAGGGCAGAGTTTTGCTCTCGTCCCGCTGTGGTGACAGCAGGAGCCGTGTCCCAGTGCTCCCAGGGGACAGGGAAGCTCCCCTGGAGTGGGATGGGCTCTGAGGGGGATGCAAACACCACACTGCAGGGTTTTAGTGGGTTTGACATTGGGAGGCTTCACTGTGCACCTGTAAATAAATGATTGGAATTGGTGAGGAAAATGTGGAGGGTGAGGGTTCACACTCGAAAAATTTATTACTTAAAAAATGTTAAATTACACCATTTTCAAGCTTAAATCTCTTGTGTTCTGCTCAAAGGTAAGTGAGGGAAGCTGCTCCAGACTGGCCCCAGTGCGACAGGAGCAGAATGTGGCCCCGTGTCCCTGATCCTCACAGGGATGTGGCAGCCCCTTAACAGCAGTTTGATGTTCCCTGCTGGCATTTATCCTCCCTCAGCGCTGTGCTGGCATTCCTGGGAGAGCTGATTACAGGCTGGAAATCTCCAGCCTGGCCTAGAGCTCAGCAAAGCTGCTGTCAGCAGCCAAAGATAAGCCAAATATACAGGAAACCCAGGCAGGGAGAGAACACTCAGTTGGGTGAGACTAGGGATGTGCTCCCTGCCTTTTCCAGCATAACCGTGCAGGATTTGGGAGTTCTAGCACTGAAGCAGCTGCTGTTTCTGGGGGCCAGGTGTAAACAGGAGGGCCCTGGTGAGGCCAGAGGAGTTTTACTGGGGAGTGTTTTGGAGGCAGGAGTTCACAGGTGCCTGTCCAGCTGCCAGCACAGGATTTTCCAGTCCCATCCAGCTGCCAGTGGAAAGTATGTTGGAAAATATGTGTGGGTCACAACCTGGGCATGACCCGACTCCAGAGCTGCTGGACACACACCAAGGGCAGGCAGGGAAGCCCTTGCTCCCCCTCCTCCCCTGCTCCCCCTCTTTGTACCCAGTTCCCAGCCCACCCAATCTCACTTCTCCTGACATTTTTAATGAGACAGCCTGGCTCATGGAGGGGTCTGATGGCTGGTCAGAGGTAAGGAGTGGGAGCATGGAGTTGGGAATATGATGGAGGAGGGACAGAGCAAGAGGGAGCAGTACATTCCCTGTTGCACTGGCCACGTTCCTGGCTCTTCCCAGCCTCCTCCTGAGCTACATTTCCCAGATTCCCAGCATGGGCTGCCTGATCCCCCTGCTCCTCCTGGCACAGAGGGTGCCAGGGTGGGACAGCCAGCAGGGCAGGGCCACTGCCAGCTGTGCCACCTCCCTCGGCCGCAGGCTGGAGGGCCCATTCCGGGGTGCCCGTCCATGTCGTGTGTCCACGTCCTGTGTCCATGTCCCGTGTCCGTGTCCCTTTCCCAGCCCTGCTGCCCACATCACACACCTCCCTGTGGGGACAGACACAGGGTTACAGCCAGCTGGCTCACTTTAGTGGCTCTGCTTGCCCTCGGAGGGGCCACTCCACCCAAACCTCACCTGAGCCCACAGTCAGCTCCAGCTGTGGCCCGAGCCCAGTGACTGCAGTGGGGGACAGGGAGCAATTCCCGATGGATAGCCTGCAGTGTGGATACAGCAAAGGGGGAGATGCAGCTGCTGTCTGTTCATGGGGCCCTCTCCATCAGGGAAATGCCTTTCCAGGGCTGGGGAGGGCGGCAGGCAGCCCGTGCTGTGAGTCCCACATGAGGGTCTGGAAATGCAGCTCAGGACAGGGCTGGGAAGAGCCAACAGCCTGATCCAAGGGAAAGCTGCTGCTTCCTCCTGCTCTCCCCCTCCTATGTTCCCAACATCCCTTGGAGGTGGAGAGTCCCCCCTGAGGGTAATTAAGGTTCCTCTTTGTGTCCCAGGAAGGCACTTTGAGGACCTTCTCCCATGAAACAGGTAGCTGGGATATTCCAAATCATGGGGTTAATGATTCCATCTGAGATTCTCTTCCCACACGCCACTGTCAAGTGCTGATACTTCCTTCCATTCCCAGTGGCAGCCTTGTGGATTTGAGCGATCTGGAGAGAGCCAGCTACAGCCACCACAGTTACCTGTCCAGTGCTCCCCTGCACAGGTAGGACAGGGTGGGGCTGCCTTGGGGGTTCCGCAAACTCCTAACTCCAGGAATGGCTCTAAGGTTTTGCTTTTTGAGGACACTGGTGTGTGTTTGGTGAAACAGCAGAAATGGAAATACAGTGACACTGACTCGAGGTCAGAGTCCAGAGAAGGCACCAAGGGCATCAGAGGGGTGGAGCAGCTCTGCTGTGAGGAGAGGCTGGGAGAGTTGGGGTTGTTCAGCCTGGAGAAAAGTTCTGGGGTGACCTAACTGAGGCCTTCCAGTGCCTGAAGGAGTCTGCAAGAAAGATGGAGAGGGACTATTTACAAGGGCCTGGAGTGACAGGACAACAGGGAATGGCTTCCCACTGACTGAGGGAAGGGATAGATGGGATATTAGGGAGAAATTCTTCCCTGGGAGAGGGGTGAGGCCCTGGCACGGGTTGCCCAGAGAAGCTGTGGCTGCCCCATCCCTGGAAGTATCCAAGGCCAGGATGGATGGGGCTTGGAGCAACCTGGGATAGTGGAAGGTGCTCCTGCCCATGGGAGGGGGTGGAATAGGATGAGTTTAAGGTCTTTCCAACTCACACCATTCCATGATTCTTTGACTCTAAGATTCTTAGATCTGTCCTGCCCCACTGCTGTTGTCTCCCCATCCCTGGGACAGCACGTGTCCCTCTGTTCTGTCACTGCACACAGTCACACCTGTGGGAGGGGGTTGCTCATGGAGAGCAGTGCTGAGGGTTGGGAAAAACCTCTGGCACCAGTGCTGGGACTGGAAGCAGAGCATGTTACAGAGGAATCCACTCCTGTGTCCTTCCCAGGCCCAGTGAACCCCTGTGCAGTTACTGCAGCCGGGAGATCCGGGACTGCCCCAAGATCATCATAGAGCACCTGAACATCTGCTGCCACGAGTACTGCTTCAGGGTGAGCCCCACTGCTGCCCTCCCTGTGCTGCTGGGAACCGGAGCGCTGGGAACTGCTGCAAATTCCAGCCTCAGGCTTTGGGTGATGGATATGGTGTGTGCCAAATCCTTGCTTCACGTCGGGACAGAGACAGGCAGGCAGGCACAGGTGTCCCCAGAAGGTTTTCAGGTCCTTGAATCAATGTTAGAACAAGGAGAATTCTTTATTATTTGCAGCACCCTGAGGACACCCTCATGTCCCTGTCCTTGGGGCAGACTTGCTGCTTTGTGGCCTTTGTGCAGGTCTGCCTGAATCCTCGAGCCCTGCGGGTTTCCAAGGAAAATCTGTAGGGATGGGCAGGGTGGGAGGAAGAGGCCTGCAGGGACATTTGGCTGTCGTAGATAAGTTCAGCCTCAAAGGTCACATCCTCACCCCTTTTAAAAGGATGCAGAGACTGTTCCTGTGCCCCCTCCTGTTGTTGTTACTGCGTGGGGCTTTGGTTATGTCCAACCTCGTTTTCCCTTTGGCAGTGTGGAATTTGCCACAAAGCAATGGGAGATCTTCTGGATAAAATATTCATCCACCGGGACATTGTCCACTGTGACAAGTGCTACGAGAAACTCTTCTAGGTGAGTTTCCAGTGCCCCTTTCCAGAGTCATTCCCAGCGGGATGGCTGGGTGAGAGCTCAGAGTTCACAGGTGAAGGGCATTTGACCCTCACGTTTCCCGAGTGACCCAGGCTGTGGGTGTGAGCTGGTGCCCTGAGTGACCCATTCCCGGGGCTGGTCAGTGGGAAGCTGTGACCTTGTTGAGCATTAGCTGGAAACACGCCCGAGCTGGTCCCGGGGGTGTCATTTGGAGCCAGAATCTCAGTGACAAACAGGCTGTGGTGGCTCCCCGGGGGTGACAGGCAGAGGGTGGCTGGAGTGATGACAGAAATGTCCCTCGGAGGCGGAGAGTCCTCATGGAAGGCAGTGAAAGGTTCCTCCCTGTGTCCTGGGCTGACCCCCCGCAGGGACTGCGGGAGGTTCCCAGCTGTGACATTCCCCTGACAAGGAGGCAGCACCTCGGTGGAAGGGGCAGCTACTCCTTCATGTAAAGATCCTTTGAGATGAAAACCTTTGGAAAAACGAGAGTTGTACATTCCAACAGATTGACAGGAAGTGGGTTGGACACGGTTTGGTTTGGAAGGGGCAGGAGGCTTCATGGCAGCGATCAGAGCCGCTGTGCCGGGGCTGCGGAGGCCTCCTATCCTCCCGGTGCCTCCCGGCAGAGAGGAGGAGGAGGAGCAGGGAAAGGGAGGAGCAGGGAAAGGAAGGAGCAGGGAAAGGGACTCCAGCCTCGCTGCTCCCTGCACCTGGTAACGGGATGTGACTGGAGGGGCCGTAGGACCCATCCCTGCACGCTCCCGGCTCCCCCGACCTCCGCATTCCAGGTGGGACCCAGCCCGTGCTCACCCACTCTTTATCTGCTTCCAGGGATCTGCAGAGCTGGGAAGGCAGCCCGTGCTCCGCAGCAGCACTCCTGGGAATACAGCAGCTCCTGACTGGCTAAGATAGCAGAATTCCTGCTCCCGCTTCCCTCAAGTTCTTTTCCCTCTCGCTGCCCTGGCCATGAATGGGTTCAGCACCCGCTGGTTGATGCTGTCACCTGCACCAGACAAGTGTGATAAGAACGAGATAAGGCAGCCTCACCCTCAAAGATAGCATTTTCCAGAGGTGCTGAGCCCCTCAGCCTGGCTTTAACTGCATGAAGATTCCCAGTGCTTCCAGTGCTGGGAGTCAGGCAGAGCTCCTCACGTTTATCAGAGCTAATTGCCACAAGTCTCTCGTGATTATATTTGTATTTCTTTCACTTATGCAGCCAGGCTGTGTGAGCTGGCACACAGGCACTGCAAGCCTTAACCACTAAATTTGGATTCTTGGGAGGGTTTGAATTTAGTCCTTAGTGAAAGCCTATTTCTGCTTCTTTCACCCCCAAATTCAGCCTAGAAATAGCTTTTGCCTGATTTCCATTTGCTTTCCACAGGATTCCAGGAGCACTTGCAAACTCTATTCTAATGGTGTGTCAGCTTTAATTCCCCTTCCTGCCTCTTCCCCAGAGGATGCTGCCGCAGCACACGTGGCTGCTGCCTGTTTGGGGAGATAACTCTGTCCTTCACCTGGCTGTCCAGCTCCCTCTGAGGGCAGGTGTCTCCTGTGCCAGACAAGGGGCATCTCAATTCCCCCACCTGACAAAGAGCACTGCTCGACTGAAACCCCAATTTCCCCCTCACCAGGGCTTTGCCCAGTGCCTCTCACTGCTGTCAATTATTTACAGCCCAAATGCTCACTTGAGCTTCCAGCCAATGCTGCACTCAGTAAAATCTGAATTGTCTCATTTTAGCCCTTAACTCAAGAGCTCAGAGGTTGGGAATGCTGAATACTGAAACCTAAAAGTCAGGTGCCTTCCAAGTGTCCAGGCTTACTGTTTTCTCATGGGAAGCATTAGAAATTGTAGAACCGTAGAGTCCCAGAATTGTTTGGGTGGGAAGGACCTTAAAGCTCACCCAGTCCCACCCCCCGCCATGGGCAGGGACACCTTCCACTAGCCCAGGCTGTTCCAAGCCCCATCCAACCTGGCCCTGGACACTTCCAGGGAAGGGACAGCCACTGATGCTCTGGGAACCTATGCCAGGGCCTCCCCACCCTCACAGGGAAGGATTTATGAAGACCACGTCCAGAAGTTCCTTACTGGGACCAGTCCCAGCAGTGAGGCAGGACTGGTACAGCTCCACGTCTCGTTCCACCAAGGTCTGAGGGTGATTGTTCCAAGTACCAAAGCAGAAGGGCCTGTGCCACAGGAGTGCTGCGATAACACCTTCTGCAGAAATGATGCATTCCCTGATTCCAGAGTTCCTGATGTGTCCTTCCTTGTGTACGTGGCCTTCGGGGGAGCTGGATTTGTCTGTGTCCTGCACTGTGTCCCCTCAGCTCTGCGTCTCCTGTAGGAATTGTCCCACCTCAGTCCCCAGCTCTAATAAACAGCCTCAGCTCACGTGTCCCTCCTCCCGTGTGTCCCACACTCCTGTTTGTGCCCTCGGAGCCCAAGGGCTGTGGTCACTTGTGCTCCTGGCTGGCCCAAATGTGAAGGCACCAAAGGCTTTGTTGGAGGATGAGGCAATGAGGGAGAGGAGCAGCAGGACCACGAGCCAGGGCGGGCTCAGCACCCTGCCTTGGCAAATCCACAGTCTGATGTTCTCCAGAATGGCCTGAAATCCTGTGACTACCTGGGGAACAGGGAGCCCTGATCCCCACTGCTCTCTGTTTGAGAGGGGCTGAGGGAGCTGGGAAAGGGGCTCAGCCTGGAGCAAAGGAGGCTCAGGGGGGCCCTTCTGGCTCTGCACAAGTCCCTGACAGGAGGGGGCAGCCAGGAGGTCGGGCTCTGCTCCCCGGGAACAGGGACAGGACAAGGGGAAATGGCCTAAAGTGGTGCCACGTTTAAATTGGATATTGGGAAGAGCTTCTTCCTGGGCCCTGGCTGCCCACGGCCGTGGTGGAGGCACCATTCCTTTGTAGATTAGGTACTTGGGGACATTGGGTTAGCGATGGCCTTGGCAGTGCTGGGGGAATGCTTGGACTTGGTCTTAGAGGGCTTTTCCAACCTAACAATTCCATGATTCCATGATCCTCAGTGTACTCATGGGTTCCGAGCTGAGAACTCATCCCTGTGCTCAGCAAGGGGTCTGGGCTGCTGCTCTTGGGGCTTCTGCCTGACCCTCCCTCACACATTCCTGGGATCAGACACCCCTGTGTAGCATCATTACGAAGGATTCAATAGCATTTTTTCCCCTTTAAAGGCAGGCATCACCCAAAGGGAACCTGCAGCTACTCTAAAAATGTTATGCTTTATAATTTGCATTGGCCTGAGTGTTGAAGAACTGCTGACCTACCCCTCCTGAATAAAAAAGAAATGAATTATTCAAAGAGGTGAATCTTCCCCTTTCCTGGTATTTGTGCAGAAGGGTCACCTGCACACAAGATTTCTCCTACGTGATGGATGAGGTCACCAATTTTCTTTCACAAAAAGATCTTATTTCACTTGGGATTCTGCTGCTTCTGGGGACAAATCTTGACCAGGTTATTTCATATGAAATCAAATAAATATATATATATATAAAGGCTATGAAATGTGCTGCTGGTGACTGAGCAGAGGTGGAGGAAAACCCATCCTGGCACTGCAGCTCCTGTGGTGGCACAGGGAACTCTGCTTTTGGAAATCCCATCTTCTGCACAGACCAAACCTTCCCAGAGCATCTGAAAATTAACAACAGTGACAAAATGAACTCTAGCCCAGCTGAAACCAGGACAAACCTTCAGGAGTGTCAGTGCTGGACACGGTGTTCAGACCAACTGGTATAAAAAAGAGATTCAGCTCATAGCACATGGCCTTGGTGACTGCCAAACATCCAATGCTTCTTATCAGAAGGCACCAGAGGGTGTCTGTGGGTCCAACAGGCACATTTGGGAGCAGGATGTCAAAGAATGATGGGACGGTGTCCTGAAGAGATGTTACACTCACCGGAGCTTTGGGAGATCCTGGCTAAGCTTTATTTTGTGTATTTTTCTGCATCACATGCAGAGGGAGAGACCCTTTCCCCCCTTGCTCATCCCTTCCCCACTCGCTCCTTTTCCCCTCTCTCGTTCCTTTTCCTCCCTCCTTCCCTGCCCTTCCGCTCAGTTCTGCCTTCCTCTCTTCCACCCTTTCCTCCCTCTCACTCTCATATTCCCCTCACTCACCCCTTCCCCCTCACTTACCCCCTCTCCTCCCTCACCCACTCTTTTTCCCTCTAATTCCCTCTTTCCCCCTCACTTGCCCCTTCCTCCCTCACCAGTTCCATTTCCCTCTAACTCCGCTCTCTCCCCCTCAACCCCCTTTCCCCCACCTCGTCCTTTCCCCCTCACGTGCCCCTATCCCCCCTCACTCACCCCCACATGCCCCTCACTCACCTTTCTGCCATCGCTCCCTCCTTTCCCCCTCACTCTTTTTTCCCTTTACCCACCCCTTTTCACCTTCTCACGCCCATTCCCCCTCACCATCCCCGCACTCACCTCTTTCCCCTCATTCACCCCTTTCCTTCCTCTCACTCTCATATCCCCCTAACTCGCCCCTTTTCTCCTCACTCACCCTCCTTTCCCCCCACTCACCCCCATTCCCCCCTCACTC